>FXLY01000010.1:82993-361902 GCA_900180425.1 Maudiozyma saulgeensis
TTTTTTTTTTTTTTTTAACTGAATGCACATACCCTTATAATCACTATTAGTCTTCTAACTTTCATAGAATTCATAAGTTTTTAAATGTCGGGAATATTTAAAATCAAATTCTTGGAAAACGTAACAGAACTTTTATCAACGAAAAACAGTAAACTTGAATAAAATATCGATTACCATGCTATCAGCCATGATAACTAACGAATAATTGTTAATGTCTTCTGTTTTTAATGAATTAAATCATATGTTGTCTATAGAATAAAATTCATTTAGAAAATTTATACATCGATTAATTTTCAGTTTTCTAATTTTTCAATATTTTTTTTTTTTTCGTTGTATAGTGCCGAAAAACGGTAATTGGAAAGACATTGAAAAATAAACAACTTTAATCAAAATATATCTCTCAAGTGAATAGTTGATCGAAAGGTTAATTTTGTAAGAATTTCAACTTCTAAATTTAATCCAAACGAGCTCTTTAACCCATACATAGATCTATTATATGATTTTTCAATGAGCGACCCCGGAGATGAACCTTCTGAGAGTAGTAATGATAGGACATTGAATATTTTAGATGATGATTCCAATAATGAATCACGCGTTGCTAAACCTTTAACTCAAGAGGATAAACAAATCGTTGAATCAGCTAATGAAATCCTTAATTCATTGGAACATGTCCATAGGACCGACCTTACATTACATCTCTATTCTTCGTTCTTATTGAAGAAATTACTCTATAAAGCCAATGAAAAGAAACACTTCTATGCTGTAAATAATTTTATTAAGACACAACTTAAAGATAGTTGGGTTAGTTGGCCTAACCCAAATACAATTATAGATCCCCAGACGGATAAAATATACGAAGATATGGAACTTATGAACAATAAAATATCTACTCAAGAACCAATTAATATTGCTCCAAATGAAGTATCTGCGAAAGCCTTACGTCATGCGATAAATATGCTAGACCTTGAATTATCTGGTCAATGGCAACACCTACTTGCACAATCTTCAAAAATATCAGGGTTACAATTGGATGTGGATAAGACAATAATCCCTAACGATATATCTAGTGCGATTTTCGATAAATTGGATCATTTTTTTTTAGGTTTACATCATAAAGTTGCTAAACAGAACAAAATAACAGTATCTAGAAGCAAACAAGTAACGCCAGAAATGGATGAAAATCAGACAGTGGTTCAAATTCAAAACAAAACCACTAATGTTAATAAACATATTAAATTAACTTATCACGATATAATCGAACGTGGTTGCCAAATGGGAGAAAACATGGAAGAAATATATATGAAGTCCTTAGAACTTTTCAATGACGTTCCTAATACGTTTAAGAAACATGAATTTAAATTACCTAAAAAAATATTGAAAACATATAGATATAAAAGGAAAATTGGGAAGAAACCTTTACCTAAATTTCTCTTCTCAAAGTCCGAAGATGATTATTTCTCCTTAGAAGCAGTTGCTTCAAATGCTGCAATTCCATGGGAGGATAGGGAATACTTACGGGACATAAATAGGAAGGAAACAGAAATGGGTCTCAATAAAAAGAACTTTTTTCAGGTGAAAGGTTACAAGGCTACGAATGATGGACTCATAGAAAACCTAAATTCTAATAACAGTAGTATACTACCGAACTATCCAAAAAGGAAAAAATCTTTGGTGAATAAAGCCTGGCAGCCAGATGTTGACGACTCTGACGTATATGATATGGATGACTACACAGTCGATCTCAATAATTTACCATAACTTGCATTTCTATGTACTATAAATATATGATATGTATGTATCAGTTGTATTATAATATTCCTTGCACAAAATTCAAGATATTTAGATATATGAGGTGGTTGTATATGCACTGCGATAAGTCGTTTAGGTTTCAATTATCTTTTTGTTGTTGGTTATTCTACTCTTTTTTGCCCTTGGTCTCCTTATCCTTAGACTTCCTATGTTTATGTTTTTTATCCTTAGACTTTTTATCCTTAGACTTTTTATCTTTGGTTTTCTTATCCTTTGACTTCTTATCTTTGGTTTTCTTATCCTTTGACTTCTTATCTTTAGATTTTTTGTTAATTTTTAGTTTCTTATGTTTATGCTTTTCCTTGTTATCATCATCTGATCTAGATCTCTTCTTTGATTTAGATATACTTGACACAACAATCTGTTTAGTACTTATAGTTGTTTCTTTTTCTTTTATCGTCCCTTTCAAACCCTCACCTTTAACAAACCATTGATATAAAGGCGAACTTTGCTTCGATACAGCTGTCGCTACTACTTCATTTTGTTTAAAGACAATGCCACCTTTTTTTGATCCTGACGTCACCTCCAGATTTTTAAGATGTCCATCAAATAATCTCTCCCACCAGGCTTCACTATCATCCCCCCCAGGTGCTGATCCTAAACCTTTTTTATCTCTTTTATGCTTTACCAGAATTGGCTTCTTTAGACCACCTTTCTTTAGGGCCTCCCCTTCTTGCCATCCATAAGATTTTAGGTATTCACTACTATTCATGCTAGTTAAACTCATTGTTGCTAGTATCTGCCTTATTCTATGCTTTATATCTCTTACCAATCTTCTTTGTTGTAACGATTAAATAAGTTTACCAGTTTTAATATTTGAAGCTCATCGCAAAATTTTTTTTTTCATTCATTTTGATGAAGCGATATGTGATACAACTATGTGAAAAAGGGTATTTCATGAAATAATATGTTTTGAGACATGTGCCAAGCTTCAAGAAACTAGGATGAACATGTCCGAGAGATATCACTGTACTATATTATAAATAAAAAGATAAGGTCTTTGAACAATGGTGAATGGGCATGAAAAAAGATCGCTAGAGGATCCCAATTCGGAGTACAATGAAAGGATTAAAAAACCTAGAGACGCTGATATGGTAGATCGATCGTTTAAAGCTGTAGTTGTCAAAAATTTACCTCGAAGTTATAATAATGGGAAAATCAAAAAGATATTTCAAGATTGCGGAACAATCAAAGAGATTGAAACTTGTGATTCTATTGATCGTACATCAAGATTTGCAAGATTGGAGTTTACTAACCACAACGAAGCATTAGCAGCCTTGACGAAAACTTTTAAAATAGTTGGTTCTAACGAAATTGAGGTAGAATTATTACAAAATAGAACATTATGGATGACAAATTTTCCACCAAATTATTCAAATAAAAATATACGAAATTTATTGCTAGAAATTGGGGTCGTCCCGATCAGTATACGATTGCCGTCTCATAGATATAATTCAAACAGACGCTTTTGCTATATTGATGTTTATTCAAAGGAAGAATGTGAGATTGCCGTGGATAATTTGAATGGAACTGAACTTGGTCGCTACAAGTTAATTGTCAAATTATCAAATCCTGCAGAAAAGGAAAAACGATCTGATGCAGGTCTGTTAGAAAGAAGGGAACTTTTTGTTAGAAATCTCAACCCCAAATCTCTTGAGCATGATAATCTTGAGAAAATATTTGGTGAATTCGGTACAATAGAACATATAACAATTCCAAAGTCCACCTCTGAAATTAACAATGGATGTGCATTTATTACATTCTTTAATAAGGATGAGGCAGATAATGCACTGTCTCTTGATAAGACAGAGATAGATGGCAGAATAATATCCGTTCATTTAGCTGATAATAAGGCTTATTTGGAAAGAAGGGAATTACTTCAAATATTAAATTCAAGAAATAATAAGAAGAAGGAATTCTTTGCCTCGTTATATCCGATATCAGATAAAATATCGAAGGAGCAAATCTTATCTTTCATTTTAGAAAGCGTTAAAATACCTTCCGAAGAGGTAATGAAAATATTTTTAGTAAATGATCTTAATGGTGCGCTAATTCAGTTTCGTGATAAACATTTAGCAGCAAGATGTTGTGTGGTATTAGATAAAACTAAATTTATGAATAAAACGATAAATGTTGGAACGGTTTCCGATCTTAAGTTTTATAAACCTGAAGCTTCTCAAAAAGACAATAATAGTGTGATATCGACTGGGAAAAAACTAAATAATAAAATGAAACAAAATGAGGCAAATGAAATCACAACTGAAGAAACCTCACCATCAACATCCAAACCAGCAATGACTAATGATGATTTTAGAAAAATGTTCATAGGTCATTAATCTATATAAAATTATATATATTTAGAATATTCATAAATGTAAGCTCATTATTATGTGAAGTTTGACATTCAGTTGTATGACATAATTTGATTATTTACAAGTAATGCGTCAACGCTTGAAATTATTTTATTTTATTATTTTAAACGTAGTGCCAAATTTTTGTTTCTGAAGGGAGTGGTGAATCAATCTCACTCGTCGTGCTTATCCGAATATTTTTTGATGATCTCTGTGTCGTAGGTAACGAGTCAAATGTTTTTAGATCTTTTCCAGATAGTAGCTTCTCCCAGGATTTGTTACATTTTTGGATTACAGAGAGAGTTTTTGCTACATCTAAATACTCCTCGTTGAAAGCAAATTCGTTTCTAGGTTTACCTTGAGGGACTTTATAATTTCTAAACCACTCTCTTGTATGGTGTAATAGTGTAGGCATATGCTTTTCTACATCTGTAAGGTTCTGTAGCTCACCCGCCAAGGGATCATTTATATCGATGGCGATAACTTTCCAGTCTAACTCTCCATCATCTATTAAACCCAGTGAGCCTAAGATTTTTACTCTCTTAATTTCACCTATGTTTAAAACGGCCGAACCTATCTCACAACAATCTAGAGGATCGTTATCCCCTTTGAGTCCAGTACCTTGAAATTCTTCTGTTGTTGGGTCCTCCCAAGTTTGTGGAATTGCACCATAATTATGCATGTAACCCTTGAATGGAAAAATATTATTCACAAATCTTAGTTTACCCTTTTTTGTATCCTGAGTAATAGGATTGAGTTTTAGTTCCTTGGATATCTCGAACTTCGCATTCGACCATCTAGGAATCTCAACAACCATATTCACAGTAGCATCCTCAGGAGTCAGGCCAAGTGGAACATCATGGAAAAAGGAACCTGCATCGCCGTTAGGCATACAGAGGTATTGCTTAAAGTTTTGAGAATATTTTGATCCTTGATTAATGGTCTTAAAACCCGATATTGATGATTGCGAGGCAAATGTCTTGTTGAAATTCAATCTTGTTACACATCGTGGAGTAATACGCAACATCTTATAATTATTATTGTACTCTTGGTTATAGTCGGCCAGTTTATATGGTTGGTGGTTTTGGTGATGTGATTGTCCTTTTTAAGGGAATATCCCTTTCACTCATAATTTTTTTATATTTTTTTGTTTGTTTATAACTTTCACCAAAAAGAAAGTTATTGAAGCGAATATTACAAATATCACTTGGATAGATGTCATCAGTTCAATTAATTATTAAGCAAATGAATTTTATTAAGTATAAAGAGTTCAGACATATATATTTTATATATATATAGTATTATTATTATTATTACAGTATATCAAAGTACACGTTTTTTTTAAAATTTTTCTATTAGTTATTAATTTAGAAGTCCTAAGCCATAGATTCGTCAGACTCCTCTTTAATATTATTCATGAAGATATCATTTTCTTCTTCTTCTTCCCCTTCCTTTTTTGGAGGAACACCTGTGAATGTTATCTTACCTTTAGTATCTATCTTGGCATTACGATCTGAGATATCTACAACACTTTCCAATTCTCTAATGATTTGTTTTGAGAAACCATATTCATCCTCAGGAATCCATAGCGATGGACATTCAGCACCTACAGCAGGGAAATCATAAGCATGTAACAATTCGGATTCATCCAAGACCTCATTAGGATCGATTAATCCATAAATCTCAGGTAATCTACTCTTGACAGCCTTATAGGAGCAATATATATGTGGTTTGAAAAATCTTGTGTAGAATGAAGCTGGTGGGATTGCCACGGTGTCCCCATCTGCTAATAATGGAACCCCAATAACATTATTTTCGGGAGTCTCCAATGCTTCATCATACATATAAGGATATGTAGTATCACTGATCCCGGATTTAGAATCACTAGGATTATTAAATGGATTCTTTGCTTGATATTTGGGTATTGGGAATTGTGGTAATTCTTTAATACCATCTTTTCCATCATTCTTTTCAACATTGTAAATGTTCTTAAATGATGGTGTATCTGTCTTACCATCTAATGGCTTCATTGTATCCACTGGTAATAGTGTCATTAAATCATCAAATGCATGATTTAATTGTAAATGTAAAATGACAGAGACACAAATACAGATGACTTGAAGGACAATTGGACCCCAACCTTTACCAACAACAAATAAACCTAATAAACAAATTTCACCAATGTACATCCCTGTTAAAGTTTGGAATAAAGCTCTTGGATAATTGATACCTCTAGCGTCTGGTGCTTCACTAAACACGTAAGTTAAATTGTATAAATATGCGACATATAATAAGAAATAACCACATGCACAGAATAATAGGATAATTGGAGAAATGATGGAATAAGAGAAGACGATGACAGCCAAGTTAGTATAGACTGGATATGTAGTCCCCCATTGCATTGAACTTAGATTTATAAATCTATTGTACTTCTTTCTTGGAGTACCATCTAATATAGTTCCTAAAGCATAGAATATTAATAAAGGAACAATTTGTAAAAGAGCACCGGATGAAATAGACATACCTTGAAGAATAATATATGAGATATAGAAATTGGAAGCCTTTGGTAAATTTGTAGCTAACAATTCCATTGCTTTTGTTGGTTCAGATACAATTTGTGTGACGACAGAAGTAGCAGCGGAAGTAATTGTAGTGACAAGGAAAACTTGAACCACTTGGAATGCAAAATATGCATTTTGTGTAAAATGTTCAACTTTTTGAGTTGATGGAGATCCTTGAAGAACAGCCATACCTCTAATAATTTTTGGTAAGAAACTCATCAATACAGCCAAAGCTACTGTTGGTGCTAAAGATGTCAATAAACCTAACAATTGATTTGGTAATTTATAAATAAAACGTAACCAATGAACTTTATCAGTCAAATAAGTAATATTAGAGATCAGACCAACAAATGCAACAGGGAAAGCCCATAGAATAACCAAAGCACAAATAACTGCAATTGTACCTACTTCTCTACTTAATCTTTCCCACCAAAACATTCTTAGATTAAACCAAACAACATCCTTTGGTTCAAGACCGATATAAGCTGGAGTCATAAATAAAGGAGCATGAAAAGTTGTCACTTGAGCAGCCACTTGAGCTTGATATTGAGATTCAAATTCCACAAAGACAGAATTGAATGGTTCTCCATTAATATGATCATCTTGTAACTCTTTAATTTCTTTATTTATTTTTGGTAATTCTTCTTTTAATTCAGAGATTGTATCGATAGTCTTTCTAAATATAATTTTATTCCAAAAATTTTTAGCATGATGAGGTCTATTCTTTTCGGGTACATAAGTTGAAATTTCATCTTCAATAATTGTACTTGGATTTTTTTTCCTCATTTTACTAACTTTTGTAACTGCATTTTTCAGATAAGAAATCGAGGCAGATTCTAATTGCATTGCCATTTTTTCTCTTTCATTAACTAAATCCTCAATATTATTTGCACCTCTAGCAATCCAAACTCTTTTCACACCATCGAATAATTTTGAAAATTCTGTTTCACTTAAATATTGAGCTGGTACAGTTTGAAATAATACAGTTCTTGAAGATAATTTTTTAGCATATCTTGGTGATGCCAAAACAGCTTGTCTCATTGAAGTATAAAAAAACAATTCACGATAAACAATATATAAGAATGACCAATAAAACGCCCAAGAGATGAACACATGAGCATAATATCTTTTAGGATCCTTAACATTAGTATACGCCAATTGATTTAAACCTGTTTCATGTTCACCATTTGTTGCATTAACAGCAAATAAAATTGGGAAGATATATAATAAAGAAAATGCACAAAATGCACAAATAATGAAAAGATATCTTAAAAAAAAATAACCATCTAAACCTGCTTGTTGAATAACAAAATTATCAGATTTACGTAATAATGGCACTACCCATTGCCATAAACCTTTTGGTAATGGTTCAGGTCTTTTCTCTTCATTAATTAATTGGAAAGAAGATTTTGGTTCGTAAATACGCTTTAATTTAATTCTAAATAGAAGAAATAATGATATAAATACACCAAAGATTACACCATTTGAGACTAATGCCGTAACGACTTGTTGAGTCGAGGTACTAGTCGTATTAGTAGTATCTGTCATAAATGAGAGTTTTAGTGTATATTAAATCTATGCTCCTTTCTTTTTATCAATTTTTTAAATAGTAAAGCAAAACAAAACAAAGCAAATTAATTTAATGTCAAGATATAACAAGGGCTCATCACCTTGTTCTTCTTATATAATATTATGTAAGATAAGTTTTTCAATTCCCAAAAGGAAAGAAATATGCAAAAAAAAAAAGAAGAAGAAGAAGGAAAGAGCTTTCAATTAACAAGACGGATAAAATAAACAAGGAGGGACCACTAAAGAATGCTTCCTCTTCTTCTGCTTTAGAATGCACGATGAGCAATCAATACAGGGAATGCTATAACAATAACGGAGAATTCACGCTTCACATAGCAATGGCATGGCTTGCCCTTCCAAGTTCTCTAATGTTGTCATTGTCATTGTTGTTGTTGTTGTTGCTGTTGTTGTTCCGTCTTTGCTCTCGAGCACACCGCCACAACAAAAATGCCGACAGCTGGACAAATTTTTTTTCGTTGCTCTGTTTTCTGCGGGGGTTGCCGTGTCTGTTTCAGGCCAACCACCCAGCACAGACACACAGACACACACACAGAGAACAACGCGAGGGCCGCGGGCACCGCTAGTTTTTTCGTTCTTTTGTTTTCTCTGTGTGTTGGTTACAGCGATAAAATGTCGATGATGGGAGTGAACGAGTGAGTGACGTAAGGCTAACGATGATGCAAAATGTGTTAGCTTAATGCTTATTTCGTGTTTGGATACGTGTAGTTGATATCCAATTGAGGTGTGGGTGTGGATGTGGGTGAAGTAACATACAATGTAACTGTTATGGTGTTCAAGACCCTGCTGAAACATACGAATCTCTCAGTAACAGCACATTTACACTGCTATTACACATATAGCACTATTAATCCTGTTGGGCAGCGCGCGTTGCTATCATAAATTGAAAAAAAATAAATAGATAGATAGATTATGTAAAGCGGTACACTACTATTAATTTTTAATTAAGAAAAAAAAAACAAGCTTGCAAAGAGATAGTATGCTATATTAATATATCTGTATAATCGATGACATTGGAAAGGATAAAAGGGGAAGGCCCAGAAAAAAACACAGAGACACTAATACAGGGATCAAAATGAATCATGCTACGATTTTTAAATGGAGTAGTTGTCCTGGAGAATTAAATATACCTGAGACACCTGTATCACAAATTAAACGACTTCATATTTATGATTTTGATAATACCTTGTATAAAACTCCAGGTCCAAGCAGGATTCTTTATACTAATAGAACAGTAGGACGCTTAATGAGTAATGAAACTTTGACGAATGGAAGTTGGTGGGATCAACCTTGTTTCTTAGAGGAATCATTTAAGATGTGTGTAGCATCAACTAAAGAAAGATTTTGGAATGAAAAAATGATTTCTTTAGCAAGTTTATCATATAAAGATCCAGAGACAATTTCTTTAGTATTGACAGGAAGAAAACAAGCATTATTTGCAGATTTAATTGAGAAAATGTTAGATGTAACGAGAAAATTAGCTAAAACTAAAAAATTGAATAAAAATAATAATCTTGATGATGTTAATGAGGATGAAAATTATTCTTTATATGAAGAATGGGAAACTGATCCAAATTTTTTAAAATTTAATGCAATTTGTTTAAAGAAAAAATTAGGTAGAATACCATCGATACTACCAACATTTCAATATAAATCTGATTTAATTGCAGATTTTATTAGAAATTATCCAAATTTAGAAGAAATTACAATTTATGATGATAGATTACGACATATTAAACAATTTAAATTATTTTTCCAGGATATGAGACCAAGGCCAAAATTTCAATGGTTTGTTATACCTGTACCGCAAGTAGCAATAAATTTAGATCCAGTAGCAGAATATTCTTTAGTACATAAAGTTATTAAAGAATATAATGAATTGAAAACCATCAATGAACAATTTTTAGAAATTAAATGGACTCCGAAATGTACAGGGTTTTTCTTAACAATGGAATCGCAAAGAAGAATATTAAAACATGCTTTCCTCGTATCAAGAAAGAGTAATTTGAAAAGAATTTTAAATCTTTCGGAATATCCAATGTATATACCAATTTGTGAACCAGGTCAATCAATTTCATTAAATACAATTGCAGAAATGTATGTCAATGATGAAAATGCAGCTACATCATTAGAATTTTTACAAAAATTTTATAATCAAAGAAAATCTGAAAATAGGAAAAATGTAGAATTTATCGTGACTCATTTTTCTTTTAAACCAATACCATCTCCAAGAGAAAGAGAAGGCTTAGTATATTTTAAAGTAAGACCTAAAATTAGATCAACAAAAATTTCAACATCCTTTGAAAAAGGTACACCATTAATTATAGCGGGTCATTTAACAGAAGAACCATCAGATAAATATATTCGCTATGAATTTACTGATAATTATATGAGAGAAAATAAAATGATTTGGACACCATTAATAAAAACAATCACAATAGATACAACATTTGGGAATTATTCTAAAATGAGATTTTAACATGCATGCATACAAGACACACACATATATATATGTATATATTTTCATAATAATGTATACTATCTATATCTTGCAATTTAAATATTTACTTATTTTTACATAGGTGATTTATTTAATAATGATTTCAATTCTGGATCTGTAGCTAAACGAGCTTCCATCTTTCTTCTTGCATCCCATACCATATATCTTCTTCGTTGATCCATATCTAAATCTGAAAATTCTACAGATTCAAATTCATTATCGCAATTCGGATCATTAATATCAATCTTAAATTTTGTCAATAAATTATCGCTCTTAATATTACTTCTCTTTCTTGGATCGCTACTTGTTTCATCTCTTGAAGAACGACTTCCATTAGGAATAACGGGTGGTGTATAATCTGGTGGGAATGGGAAAGCTTCACCTCTAAGGTATCTCTCCACAGTTATTTCTACTGATCCCGATTGTTGCAAAGCGTATCTGATTTGTTCAATGTCCATGGCAGGCGCAACATTTTGTACTGATTGTATCATATCTGGAGTCACTGTATGTCCACCACGTCTACCACCAGAAGTTCTAGCCCTTTGACCAGTTGACCCTCTTCCTCTAACTTGAGATGTATTCATTCTATCCGTTGAAGGATGTGCATCTGTTTGAAGGAACCATTTCAATATGAAAACACCTAGTAGTAATGTGATAATAATTGATAATATAGAGGAATCCATGCTTGTATATTGCAGATATTATGTCTTGTTAAAAGATATCAACTAGAGTTTCAAAATATATACCTTAGTATTTACGAATGATCCATTCTCTTTATTACTATCGTTTACCAGTTTTAAAGATATTATTACATATTTATCTGTCAAGAACGAAATTCTCCCCCCACCATAAAGAAACGTCCTATTAATGGGGCCTCTCTTTCATTTTCCCTTACCTTTTGGGGGGGGGGAATCCTTTCTTGTCGGGTTTTTCCCTTCACCCAACAACAACCTGACTAACAAAAAACAAGCAGACGTACGTAAACGAGCTATATAACAGATTGAAACTCAACTTCGATAGAAGTATAGATATATTACAATATTATTAATGCTATGTAGTGATATAATTGTTGCTTGGTGGCATGGTTATATAAATGGGTAACGTTTGAGTAAAAACACAAGGATATGGGAAGGTGAGGATCCGAGTTAATAAGTAGAGCGAAATAATGAATCCTATATAAATATATATTTTTTCTATGTTCTCATTGGTGATTCCCACTTTTAAATTCCATTCTAAATTTCTTCTTTTGACTCTTTACTTTGTAGATAAATTGTGGAATACATTCCATCTCCTTTATCGTTACTGATTCAAAATGTTTTTTCACTTCATTCGATAATTCTTTCTTATGTATTCTTGCATCAGGTTTCCCTATCTTATTTCTTTCAAATGAATATGTCTTTGAACCTAATTTCGAACCTAAAAGATATCCTCTAAATGTCATATTGTCTGGGGTATTCAAATTAAAATGATCCTTATAGTTACGTAAGAAATCATCAGAATAATTTTCAAAATCAGATGGATTTGTACGAGGATTCACTATGCTAGGATGGTTATCTGTAATATGTGTAGTAACTAAATTCTTTAAATATTGTTGTTGTGCAGTTGTAAGTCTTTGTTTACTTTGGTTATTACCTGTAGTTGAACCTGATCCACTAGCATTAGTCTTAGAAGTTCCGGAATTGGTCTTACCTGATCTACCGGACTTCGAGTCAGATTCACTGTTTGAGTTTGTGTTTCTTGCCATTTGGTCTTTTGTATCTAGTTTTTTCTTTTGAAGAATATAGTTAAATTTAAATGATATTAAGTTTGTTATACTATCAATTGTTGATTACAATGTTCTTTTGTGGTAGTTTCTTTCCGCCCACAAGAGTTCAATTTCAACTAGTTGTATGAATTATGTATATAGGTATACAAATATTTATTATATTTTTTAAAAACGGAAAATTAATTTATTTTCTTTTAATTCCTCTTTACGTAAAATATTGAAAAATAAAAAAAATAATCGAAGTAGAAAAAACACAGAATATTAAAGGATACATTAAAATCATCTTTCATTGCTTACTACTGGACTGTAACATTTTTTTGAATCTATCTTGTGTTTATAAATCATTATGCATAAATCTACAGAAATTATCAAAAACAAGTCTACGAGTCTCATGCGATGAACCTAAGGGTAACACTTTTGCCAATTTTTCTAATGTATCCTCTAACGAATCTTGTAAAGATATTTCAGTTACTCCATTATCCACAATATAATCTGTCTCAGTTAGAATGCATTTATGAGGTACTTGTGAATAATCTAAATTTCCTTCATCTTTCTTAAAACTAATATATTGAGACACACTAATAAATATTCTTTGCTCGGTGAATTTTTTAATCCATTGACTTAATAAGAATTCGATTGAACCTGTATATGAATGAAGACAAATCTTAATGGGTATTACATTTAATAAATATTGTTGACAAATGTCAAATAATTTCATATGGCAATTTACATCATGTAACGAAACATTCAATGATTTATCACAAGCTAATTGTAACATTCTCTTAAAGACTTTCACTTGATGATCCATTGAAACTTTAATTTTTGTCTTTGTAATTATAACTTCAGCATCATTCGAATGACCTTGATAAAACCCATTCGATGGTATATAAAATGATTTATCTAAACCAATTTCTCCAATTAAATTTACATTTGAAAAATCTATATTTGAAATATATTCTTCAATATATACAGGATCAGGTAATACATCTTGGATTAATTTAGTCAAGATAATACTATCAGATTCTTTATAATTCAATATCTGTCTGTAATGTTGTTCTTTTGTTAATGTTTTTTCATTTTTAAATGTAAATAAATGTGAATACCAAGGATGAATACCAAAACCTTTATATTGAGGTGAACTATTATTACCCTTTTTAAATTGGATTAATTGCAATCTAGCCCAATCATAAGGATTATTAGACATCAATGCTCTGCTTATCTTATCATTAGATAATTCATGTACAGGTTGTTGAATTTCATGAGGAGTAGTACCTACATGACAATGAGCATCAACTAATGGCACAATATCGATACTTTTTTCATTCATTTGATCTTACCAAAAAACAAGAACCAAAACAATAGCTCTCCCTTAAAATATGTAAAAAGGTAATTTTAAACCAACCAAAAGCACGACAGAAAAACGATAAAAAGGTCACTTCTAACCACTTAACGTAGTCAATATTATAATAAAGACAGACTTGTAGTTGCTGTTCATCTTGTATTACTGTTCTATTCTCACAATTTCTAAAAAGTAAAACTTTAAGATAGTTTTTCAATATCCTACCTAATAGGGCTAACGCTGAACGCTCCCAAATATATTGGGATTTGGAATAAAAAACAGTACGAGGTAATTTACAACTGTGGGGAGTATCCGCTCTCTTCAGTTCCTCCCCCCAAAATAATCAGAGTTAAACCCTAAGGAGAGCCGCGAGAGGAGAGCCGTGAGGGGTGAAGGGGTCTTAACGAGACAGACAGACAGCCCAGAGAATCAATCAACCAATAGCGAATGCAGCGCAGGACCCACCAGCACTTCCAAAATCAAAAAATGGAAATAGTTAGCGAGGGATGACCGAGAAAAAAATAGGGGAGAGAGAAAGGCAATAGCCAACGTTGTAGCGTTATAGTGGTACGTAGCACGTCTTTAATGTACTATAATTAGCCATTTGAGGAGTCAAATGCAAAGAAACAAACAGAAAAAACTTAGAGCAACTTCGGTTAGTGACACAAACAGTCTAGAGATGGTTGCCATCCTTCTTTCCCTTGCTTGAAACATGCATATTCCAATTTTTATTAGTATATTGGTGGCATGCTTTTGAAGAAATTTAAAAATGTATAAATATAAGTTAGATGTTGGGAAGATAAGTTTTTATTACACTTTTATTCTTCTTTCCTTTCTTTGGTGATTTCAATAGTTACGGGTGAAGAAGGAATGACATATTCTTAAAAGTAAAATTTAAAAAATACAAAAAAGTGTCTTAATACTTAACCTACAGAACTAACACCCCCCACAGAGTATAATAAAAATATTATTTATGACTTTACTAATTGCATCACTTTATTTACCTTATAAGCCTCAATTTGATGTGGAAAATGTTGAAAATATTACAAAAGATCTTTTAAAGGATAAACATCGAGAAGGCCTGACTACAATTGACAGTAATCGTTCAATTAACAGAGTAATTTCTCCTATTGGAACCCCTTATAGAGAAAATGCTTTAAATGCAGATAATATATCTCAGGAATCATTAATTTTAAATACTGAACATTTTAGAAAAAATAAATCATCAACTGCAGTAGATAGACAAGTTTCTTCAGAGCAAGTAATGGAAAGTTTAACATCAAATGCTCAGACTAATGTTGGATCACCTCCACATCTCTATCCAAGTAATTCTTCAGTTGAGAATTTTTTTGGTAGTAGTACAAATATCACAATTAATAGATCAGCTTCTCCATCTAGATCTTTACCACCACAACCTTTAAAATCAACTATGTATGATGATCCAACTGAAAGTTTATTAAAAAGTGTTAATAAATCATTATTAAAGCATAGTATCCAAAATAGATCAGCTAATAGACAAAAGACTGGTCAACCACCTTCATTGAAAAGATTAAATTCAAATTTAAAATATTCAACAAAAGTTTTACCTGTATCGATACCTTCTCATTTACAACAAATTGATTCTGATTTAGATGATAATAAAAGTATTATCAATGAAACAACTTATAATGTTCCACCTTTTGGTGGGATTTCTAATCAAGATCCAACTTTAAAAGCTAAAATCTTAGATAATTCTCATACATTATTTGGAGATTTACCTTGTAATTTGGTCCCCAATGATTTGAAAGGGAATGGTTCTTTAAAAAATGCAATTAATAGTTTTATTACACAAAATGCAATGACTGAATTTCCAGACGATCCTTTGATTAATCATGCCTCTTGGGTTGGTACAATGGGTATAGCAACAGATGAATTATCAGAAGAAACAATTGATGATATTGTTTCAACTTATAATAACGATTTCAATTGTTTCCCAGTAGTAGCAGATGATACAACATTTAGTGGTTGTTATAAAAATTATTGTAAACAAATATTATGGCCAACTTTACACTATCAAATTCCAGATAATCCTTTATCAAAGGCATTTGAGGATCATTCGTGGAAATTTTATCAAAGGGTAAATCAATTATTTGCGGATAAACTTATTGAACAATATAAACCTGGCGATACAATTTGGATTCATGATTATCATCTAATGCTAGTACCACGAATGGTTAGAGACAAATTACCTACTGCCAAAATTGGGTTTTTCCTTCATATTTCATTCCCAAGTAGTGAAGTCTTTAGATGTTTAGCTCATAGAGAACAAATCCTTGATGGTATCTTGGGTGCTAGTTTTATTGGATTTCAAATTAAAGAATATTTAAAACATTTTATTCAGACATGTAGTAGATTAGTGATGGCAGATACTATAGACAATGACACAGTTATTGAATACCAAGGAAATTTTATTAAGATTGGGAACATCCCTATAGGTATAGATGCATTAGATTTACAACTACAATTATTTGAAGATGATTCCGTCAGAGAATGGAAAAAAGCCATAAGGGAAAGATGGAATGATACTAAATTAATTGTCTCTAGAGATCAATTTGATAGAGTAAGAGGATTGATACAAAAATTAACAGCTTTTGAGAAATTTTTACTAGATAATCCAAAATATATTGGTGAAGTATCTTTGATTCAAATATGTATTAGTTCTTCTAACGATGAAAACTTAAAGAAACAAATTACAATTATCGCTGATCGTATCAATGAACTTACTGTGTCAATTGGTGATACCCCACCTGTTGTTTTCTTATACCAAGATCTTGAATATGAACAATATTTAGCATTGATTTCTGAAGCCGATTTATTTTGGGTTAATTCACAAAGAGAAGGTATGAATTTATCATGCCATGAATTTATTGCGTCATCTTTAGTGAAAAATGCTCCTTTATTACTTTCAGAATTTACAGGAAGTGCTTCTGAGTTAGCAGAAGGATCGTTGATAATTAATCCATGGGATATTAAAAGTGTTTCTGAGGCAATAAAAAGAGGAATTCAATTATCTAATATTGAAAAACGCTCCAATTGGAAAAATTTATTGAAAAGAATTATTGTTTACGATTCAGATAATTGGATTAAAAAAAATTTAACATCAATTAATATGTCCTGGAAGTCCAATCAAGAAAGATCTACATTATTTAAGATGGATATGAATTCTTTACAGACACAATATATGAAATCCGAAAAGAGGTTTTTCATTTTAAAGATTTCTAAACCACCATTAACAAGAACTTTAGATATATTAAATGAATTAGCGACAGAAAAGAATAACATTGTATTCGTTATAAATTCATTTTCAAAATCAGTATTAGAAATTCTTTACAATAGAGCCCCAAATGTTGGATTATTAGCTGAAAATGGTGCATATATTAAATTGGATGATAATTGGTACAATATGGTAGATCAAATTGATTGGAAAACTGATGTAGTTAAGATATTTGATGACAAAATGGAAAGGCTACCAGGTTCTTATTATAAAGTATCTGATTCGTTAATAAAGTTTCATACTGAGAATGCGATTGATAAAGAACGTGTCAAAGGAACAATTGGTGATATTATCACACATATTAATTCTACGTTCCAAGATAAAAACATTCATGCTTATGTTCTTAATGACATCATTTATGTGCAACAAAATGGATTATCAATACAAGCATTACAGTTCCTATTAAATTATTATAACAGTGCTACTATGAATGACGATGATAATATTAATAGTAATAATACAAATAATGCCAATAGTGTTGCGGCAAATATCAAGAAACTACTGTCGCACACTGCGAAGATTTCTCAATCAAAAGCTGATTCTGAAACGAAAAAGACCGACTCAAATAAGAAATCAATGATACCAATAGATTTTATGTTAGTAGCAGGTTCATCGTCTCCAATATTAGATCCTATATTCAATGAAGTAAACAAATGTAGTAAAAACGGTGATTTCAAATTTGGGCACACAATCACTTATGATAGAGGTGCCTCCTCAACATTTGCCAAAGAACATATTACAGGGCTTAATGAATTGTTAAGTTCTTTGAATATGATATCGAAGTCCTAAACAAAAACAACAACAATATATGTATATATATATATATATGTATATATCCATTTACAAAGGATCTTAAGTACAATTAACATTTGTGACATTCTATTTGAAATTTTTATCAGCTTAGACTTATAAATCGCCTAAACCAGATGGAGGGATAATACGGCATGAGTTGCTAAAGTGGTTAGTAAATAAACCATGCATAAACTACACATATAAATAAGTAATTGCTTCTACATCTCCCCCAAATATGTTTTCATACCCTACATGCGAAGGTAATTTTGAGCGGGAATCCTCCCTCCTCCGTCCCCCGAGCGGATTTCTGAGAAGAAAGTTATTTCGGGTGGATTAACATGAAGAGACTTCAATATCACTACAGACGAACAAGACATTTTGGCGAGAAAAGAAAGAAAGAAAATTTTGCGTCCCTCAGATTTGCAGACAAATGCCGCAGAGACTCAGCTAAAAAAGAAAAAGAAAGCACATGTAATTTTCGCTTTTGCGTGCATCGCGCTCTTAAATGACAATTAACAGTGTCATTTAGCACACAATATATAAGCAACGAAAAAGTGATGAAATTTTTCAGTCTTTGTTATTAAAATATTTAAAATTTATTAACTTCTATACTTATAAGTGTTTCCATATTGTATTTAATATACATATAGTTTAGTAAATAAACCAAAAAATATCCAAAAAACTAATTCATCATGGGTAAAAAAAACACCAAAGGTGGTAAGAAAGGTAGAAGAGGAAAGAACGAATCCGATGGTCCAAAGCGTGAGCTTTACTACAAGGAAGATGGCCAAGAATACGCTCAAATCACCAAGATGCTTGGTAATGGTAGAGTTGAAGCCAGTTGTTTTGATGGTGTTAAGAGAATGGCTCACATTAGAGGTAAATTAAGAAAGAAGGTTTGGATGGGCCAAGGTGATATCATTTTGGTCTCTCTAAGAGATTTCCAAGATGATCAATGTGATGTTGTTCACAAATATAACTTAGATGAAGCTAGAACTTTGAAGAACCAAGGTGAACTTCCAGAAAATGCTAAGATTAATGAAGGTGAAAACTTCGGTTTCGACTCTGATGAAGATGTTAACTTCGAGTTCGGTAACGCTGATGACTCTGATGAAGATGAAGATGATGAAGATTTGGATATCGATGATATCTAATTGAAGAACTGTGAAATTGAATATTTTCCTTTTCTTTTTTTTTTTGTTCAGGGTTTTACAGTTTGTTGCTCTATTATAAATAGTCCGATTAACTTTCTACTAGAAACAATCTTTTATTCTAATTAATCCAATTAATATATTGTGCGATACCTTTGCAATTTGATCCATCTATTGAAACTGAAAAAAATAAATTATAGATATGCATCTTATTACTAAAAAGTGATTAAACAAATTATTTCATATTGTTTGATGATTTTTTTTTTTCATTTTCTAATTGTTTCTAATGATGGTTATTTTTGAGAAGTACTACTGCATGAATTCATAGTCATTGTTGTTGCATTGTTTTGTATCATTATGAAAAGAAAACAAACTAATTTAAAAACACACACACAACCGGTAAGGTTTTATGTACCTTAATAATACTATATACTACATAAAATATCTAATTCGTATTCTATTGATCTACTTTTTATTTCACTTTGCAATTTTCAGATAGTGTTTTGCAACAGTTAACATATATAGGCTATTTTTTTTTTTTGGTCAGTGAAAATTTTTGTGCGATGAGCTCTTCGAAAGATGGCCAAACATAGAGAGTTTGAAAATTTCAATATTATAATAAGAAGAGAGTTTAAATACATAGAAGATTATTATTGAAAATATAATTGAACTTCATTTATTGCAAGAAACGTGTATAACATTCCAATGCGATGGATCAACTTATAAAGGAAGCAAAAGCGTATCTTTTACAGAGAGATATCGTAAATAGAATAAAAGAAGATAATAGTGATGGAACGATCGATACACTCAGCACTATTTTTGAAACACTATCAAAACCAATCATCGATAACTCAATCGTTTTAGATGATCCTGGCAGATTGATTTTAATTGATACTTTTTCGATATGGATGGTTAGGTCCACTAAAATTATTCAAAATAAGAAAATTAATAGTGTATCTTTTTCTAGAACTATTGAAAATAAATTATTATCATCACAAAACTGTAACATAATCCTTCAATATATCATTGATTTTTGGTCCGACAGTACTCCTGCTCTAAGTAATGCACTGAGAGATTTGTTAAACAAATTCCTAACTCTATTAAAGATTGTTCTCCCAAATGAACAATTCAATGAATTTTTATCGTATTGGCTTGACTTAATTTTGACAATTCCATCTATGTTACGTATTCACTATAACCTAATTGAAATATTTGCAGTTGATTTGGATATGTATAATCTATTGGAGAAGAGGCCACATTTTATTGAAAGTTCTCTACATGAAATTGCGAAGGAATCTCTAGCTAACGCCATTGGGAAATGTCTAGTCAACGTGCTAGTCAACATCTATAAATTGCATTTCAAGAATGATATTAAGAATATTATCCCATGGATATCATTGTGGAATGAACACACACTTTCAGGCCTTCAGCAGCAAAAATATACAAAACCCATATCGTTGTATTTTTTGACCCCATTATTTAAGAACATGCCATCTGAGGCGTTTGTCCAATTTCTTCAAAATAAAGATTTACAAAATGAACCAGCTTTGCTGTTGTCCTTATTGAAAATTGGTCAAAATATATGTATTGAAGAACCTTTTCATGATAACAAATTAATATCTTTAGAACAATTGGAAATTTTTCTACAAACTGACGAATATAAACTTGCTACTTTTGAAATTTTGACTTATGCCAGTAAAAAATCAAAAATTGTACAACCTTATATCTTTGAAATTATTAAACGCAATTTAAGAATATATTTTGCAGATGTAGAGTTAGAAAACAGAAATTATTTTATTAGTTCTTTCAAACATTTCATTATAAGAATACGAGATTCTGCATACGCTATGAATAGACAACTATTTAAACTTCGAAAAGCTGAAAAATTTCCAAAAGAACAATCTGATTTGGAAAACCGTTTGGATCAGTATTTATTATTTTTGCAGTGGGTGGTTCGATTTTTGAAATGTGAAATGGTGCCAGGTTCTCAATACCATAGAAATTTAATGTCATTAAATATTCTGAACATATTAATCTGTTCTGGTCTTGACAAAGAAATACCAGAAAAATATTTATACAAACAAGAACCGAGAGAATACCCATTTGAGGTGTCATTGAGTAAAGATCAAACAATATTTAGACTTTTGGTCGATAACCTTTCCGATAATGTTCCTGATATTCGTAAGATATCAAAGGAAATCTTGTTGATATTTAACAAGACCGAGAATTCATCTACACTGTTTGGAAAAATAGATATAGCACATTTTAACGATATAGTTTATAAGAATATGGAAATTTATCAAAATGTTGATATTGGTGCCACATTAGAATCGTTTTTGTTTAATGTAACTCAAGATCAATCAAAATATTTACTGTCACTCCTCGAAAAATTAGACCTGGAAGTTGCAAAAGTGCAAAGTGATTACATATCTAACGCTAATAATAAAATCAGCAGTTATTTATCATCATTGAGTCTTATATTAAATGAATTAGATTCAAAGTCCGAAATTCTAGATATTGAAATTATTATTCAACACGTATGGGATGACATATTAGAAATTTGGGAACTAGTAAGGGATATATTATGTTATGATGCTTCTGATAGTTTACTCCCAGAACAATTCTTGAATAGTGGGCTATCAGACCAACTGCTGTCAAGTTATGCATATAGGTCCGTAAAGGAAATGTCTGCCGTGTTGATTGTATTATTAGATAAATATGCTCTTTCAGAACATATGCTGATGTCAATCGGTGATCTTCTAATTAATCAATTATTTTCAATCCGCCACAGTGGTGCATTCCAAGCTGTTCTTCCAACTTTTAGAGAATGTTGTGTAAGATGTGAGAAAAACCTTCCTGCTCAATTAGATATGTGGTTAACTCTAATATTGGAGGAACTTCAAACCAAAACCCAGCATATTACAAGAAGATCAGGTGGTCTACCCTTCTTATTAACAAATATTTTACGTGCAGAAACTCATAAACAAAGGCCGAAATTAAAGTCTGTTTTCAATAAATTATTCGAGCTGGCCAATTTAGAGATCCCAGAACATCAAGATAAATTAGACATTCCTCAAATAAATGCAATTAATTGTATCAAAGCGATATTCATTGAGTCCGGTTTGTCTGATTCTTGTCAACCATATATCCCAGCCGCCCTACAGTTATCATTCAAATATTTTAACTCCGATATTTGGGCTCTCAGAAACTGTTCTTTAATGCTTTTTACTTCCATCCAGAATAGAATTTTTGGGAAATCTGGTAAAGTCTTAAGTGCTAGACTATTTTTTACGAAGTATGTAGGCATTAAGGAATCGATGTACAAGATTTTAGCAATGGCAAATTCCTTCGATACAACCAGTGTAGAAGATGAGAGAAAATATGAATCCATTTTTTTGGTCCTAAACATTCTATTATCAATAAAATCTTCATCAGGTTCTAACGAATTAGATGAAATTCTTGACGAAGTTGAAAAATTTCTGGGTGACAAAAATTGGAAGGTCCGTGATGTTGCCGCTAGGGTCATAGCTTCACTACATCAGGATCCTTACGGGAAAGCATTATCAATAATAAATAGACTAAAGCTATCAAACCAAAATTTATTACATGGTTCATTGTTTACTGTGTATTATGTCGTACACAATAGATCAACTTATGATGACACATGTGATAACCAAAGTTATACGAACCTTGTAGATAACTTAATTAAAAAAGCTAGTCTATTTACAAAAGAAAATACATGTTTCGAGACAAGTATGGCTTATCTAAAGATAGTTAAGTTGATACTAAATAGGATACCTAATACTACATCAAGTGTTTTGTCTCACTTTTTTGACGACTTAAAAATTTACTTTTTATACCATCTCTCCATAACTGAGAGCTATGGAAGCAAGCAGCTATGTCTATCGATTGCTCTTGAGATTTTATTATCTTATGGACCAATAGAAATATTTTTTATGCTATGTGACAATAGTATCCATTCAAAGCTCTATGAAATTCAAAGGACAGCAATTTGGTTTATAACCGAATATGATTTATTGGGAACTGTGGGCGACATTGAGAAGGATAAAATAGTTAAAAGACTTCTAGAATTGCTGCAAACAGAGAGTACTCTTCCAAGTGTGAAAACTGGAGCAGTGAAAGCTTTAAGGGGAATTAAAAATGGTATTGACAAAACCCTGGCTCTATCTCTAATTACTTCACAAAATTCAGAAACCACAAAATTAGCAGTTCTTGAAATATTAGGTACCACCATTTCCTCAGATAATTTTGATACGTATTGGAACATTATATCAAGATATGCAAAGGATTCTTCCAGCGAAAATACTAGACTATCAGTTTTGCATTCAATTCAAAATTTTTCCAAAAATACACAAAAGATTGAAGTATTGGTACTTCTTCATAAAACATTAAGTGATGATGATATTGATATTAGAGATGAGGCTTCTCATTTTATGAACCAGGAATTATTAAGTAACGAGGAGTTTCAGTTGGAAGTCAGTGCAGTCGTTACATCTACAAGATTATATGATTTGTTGAGTAAATATTGTACCGAAGCGGAAATTAAAATGTATTTGAGTAAAGCGGTAATGAACTACTTTTCGAGCAATAATGTATTTTCTCAGTTAAATGAACAGACCAATATTCTATTCAATGCCGAAGAAGATAATCAATATAGAAACAATATTGAATTAATAACCCAATATATCGCAATCTTGAGAAGATACACAGTCTCAAAAGAACTTTCTACTTTCTGCGAACATTTCATAACCCAATTGGACTCTACCATTAATACAAAAGGAATAGTAGATGGTCCTCAAGGATGGCTTTCAACACATTTCCCGCTTTCAGTTATTATTTTATTAAAGGAACTGGTAGAATTGTGCCACCCAAACAAATCTAAAGAATTTGCTCTGATGTTAAAGGCTTGTCACGCGCATCCGATAGTGTCAGAATATTTATATATCGATAATTGAATACTTTATAGAATTAAGAATGGAATTATGTGTTAATAGAATTTCAATAATTTTTCAATATTTACAGATGGCATCTTTGTAAAGGCACGGCGTTGCATTTACAGTAGTCGGAAATTTGTTGAGTTTTATCGCCCATCAAAAATTATCACCCAAAGATGATGCAGGATATAAATAGTTTATACATTAAACAAAGAAAATTTTAGACAAATGAGGAACGTATTTTATCAACTTGGTTCTATTAGTTATCTCACTGGACGGTATCCAAATGTCAGCAGTCGATAGGAATGAGTTCGACACATTCCTAACTGTTTGGTCAAAAGTGAGCTACTTTTTAAATCAAAATGAGCTAGTAACTTTAGGACTAGTTTCCAAAAAACTCCGTAATGAAATCGCGCTACCAAGACTGTTTAATAGGATTCATATAACCAAAAATCCAATATTAAGAGTCACTGGTTGTTATCTAGATTGTAGTGCTACATACATCAGTGGGTTCCGATCGGTTCAGAAAACCAATGATCAGAATGACATTTTTATTTATGACAGAATAGAACAGTTTTTATGTATTCTCGAGGGCCGCAAACATTTAATTAAGGAATTTATTCTCGATGACTCTGTTTTCGCAGATATTTATGGATCACGAGTATTACTAAACCAATTGATATCTACTATTACCGGTATATCAACAATTGAAAAAGTTTTAATTAGGGATCCCATACTCTTAAATGACGCTTTTGAGAAAATTCAAGTGATAGAATCCTTGAAATATTTAGAGGTATACAATTTCATCTTATCTGCTTATAATATCGGTATGTCAAATGTTACCAGCATGAAAATAATGATTAATTCTGAATTTGACTCTGATTTTGTTATTGACGAAATATTGATGGATATATTCGTCAATCAAATTAACACATTAGAGATTTCAATTCAGGATGAACATATTGATTTTGTCGAAATTTTGAATTTACTTAATAAGAACAAGATTATATTTAAAAAAGTAATTGAGTTAAAATTGAATTTCACTCATACACAAATCGAACATGCAGGTATAATGGCACAATCTAAAGGTGTTTGCAATTATTTTTCCCAAGCATTTAGTATACAGAATATTGAAAAATTAGAAGTTGGTTTTTGTTGTCATTTTAATCATTGTGATTGTGTTGATGAATTCTTGAATTACTTGGCACCTCAAATGGGAAAATTAAAAAGTGTTTCCTTAGAAGATACGTTGCATGAAAATAAAGGTGATAATGCTCTTCAAGAACGGTTCGATACTTCAGTTGGAAAGTTTTTATTACAACTGCCGAACTATGAAACTCAACTTAAAGAATTATGTATAAAACATGATCCCCCATTGAACGGGTTAGGTACTGATACTGTTGAAGGTAACTATTACAGAAGAAGAAATTATTATGGAGGACTATTACCCAATTTTAAATCTTTGGAAAAATTAATTATACCAGGAATGCTTCAGTCGATTAGTTTATATGAAATAATAGTCTGTGATTTACTTTGGAACGGATGTACTTGTCCACATTGTAAGAAATACTTACCTTATTTTGACGAATACCTAATGAACCATCAATATTATTCTAGAATGACAGGTTCATATGAAGACATCATTCCTCCGGTTATGTTTGGATACGTAGGTGATATATTAGATCAACGGAATCGTAATGAAATCGATTGGGTTTTAAATTGTTTCCGGTACAACCCTGTAAATATAACCTGGAATTTCCATGGATACGAACAAATTCATCATTTTGGCAATTATCATTGCCATTTTGATGAAAATCTATTCCAAGCTTTGTTAATATGTGTCTCTCATTTTTTCAATGGTTATATGGATCATTTAGTGGAATTTCTTCCAAACTTGAGAGTTGCAATGCTATCAGGTTTCTACTATTCGATTGCAGATACAAATATTTATTCATATAATGGTAAGCAATGTCGTTACAAATGTATCTACGACTGATAGTATCCGAATCATAAACTGCATTTAATATGTCTATAAAATCATTCTCTGTAGTTCTAAATATGCAATAACGCCCGTGCGTAGTGTGTGTACCGGGGATTCTCGTGCACTTCGAGCACCGAAAAATATTGATGTTAAAAATCCATCTTTAAACAAAATAACAGTGACTTTTCAAATATAAGTAACAGGGGACTGTATTTCTCACTTGATAAACATCAAAAGAAACCACTGTCTAAAAGATCATCAAGGATCCTGTAAATATTTATTTGTGCTTTGGAGCACATTATCAAGGTCTTTTACTTTTTTGTTCAAACTGTTTATCTATTTTGCTTCGAGATAATAAGTGCGACTTATACTGGCAATTATCCCAAACTTCTCGACTATAGGAAAGGTTAAACCTAAAAATATCATACATCCTATCCTTATTTTGTTCATATTCTCAAGAAATCTTTAGGGTTATCGCAAAGTTGTATATATAAACCCTCAACTGTAATAGGTACACCATAATTGTTACCAATATTCAATCATTTATTTTCTGTTATTTCATATTATTACACATTTATTAATAATTTCATGAGCACTGCATTTAAATCCCTTCTAGTTTTATTATACATCTAAAATATACATACATTTAATATGATACGAAGGCGGCTTTTAGTGTGTCGTCGAATATTAAATCAACAGACCCGAATAGCAGTATTACTGAATATAAAACCATTAAACAATACATGTCTTTATCATACAACCCCAATGAACAGAGAAAACACAAAAGTAGAAGATTTGAATGCAATAAATTATAATGACTCAATTACGAATAATATATCACCAACTTTAAATAGTAATTCCAACCTCAATAAAATAAAGATGGATGAAAAAAATGAAGAATTAGCCAAATGGATTAGAAATAGTTATATAGAAACTCCATTAACCATTTCAGCAGATATTAATGTACCTCTAACCTCATATGATGATGGTTATAATTTAGACTCCAGTGGAGGAGGTTTTATTGGTGGAATTCCAGCTGTCGATGAGGACACTTTCAATATCATTTGGAAATATAAATTTTGCATAGGAGACCCACAGACCGTCGAAGTGGTTATTAAAAGAATTAGTAATAGAAGGACGATATTTAATGTGAAACAATTAACATTATTACTGTCATCATTAAAAGAATTGAAAAGGTATACACAGATTCACCGAATATATGCTGGTTACAGTGTATATCTAAAGTACTTTTTAGAAGATAATGTAAATGGCATTACAGACGAAGATAAGGACTTATTTTTGGAATTATTTATGGAATGTGAGAAAGAGTTATCAAACTATACAAATTGTGAAAAATTGTTCTCTCATTATATAAAATATTCTAGAATAAAATCTGAAGTTACATTATTAGGTCTTCGATCATTTATTGAAAACAATAACCTTCAAGTTGCGAAGGAATTTTTCATACAGATAATGACTAATAAAGAGACTTTTCCACTATCATCAAAGGACTTTTATAAACTGTTAAAATTTTTGAATACAGTTAGAAATTACAAAACTATGGATTATTTCTATCAGTTATGGCTACACTATAGAAATGAAGAGATAAATTTAACAGAAGATAACATAAATATTACCTCTTTGATGTATCGAACATACCTGTTATCAGATAATGAAGAAAAGGTTAATACATTTTTGAATAATGAAAATATTAAAAATAGTAAATTTAAAACTACAATCAGATATGAATTAACTAAATTTTACTACAAGATATTCTCACTAGCAAAGGTTAATAACAATGCTTTATTAATGGTTGATATTCCAACTGAGCTTAAAGAAGAAATTAAACTATATTCTGAAAAATTGAAGGATAACTTTAAGGAACGCCGGTTGTTCTACTTAACGCTACTTCAAGCATACACAAAATTGAACAATATCACAGAGATAAAGAAACTTTTGGAGATTGTTGATGAAGATCCGAATATTGAATTAGATAGTGACTTCCATGCAGGAATAATAACATATTTTATTAAAAATGGTAAATTAATCGATTTAATCGATTACTACAAAGAATTAAAAAAAATGCATACCAAGATAAGTGACAAGAAAATGTTCATATCTCTTTATAGATGTTTTCAGAATGCTAATAGCATAATATCACAAGAATATAGAAATGAAATGTTACTGATATTAAAGAGTACACCTGTTTATGAACATGCTTTCCCTTGGATTACAAAACATAAACTATTTTGGAGAGATAAGCATAATTTATCATACCTTGATAGTATTACTTACTCTAAATTTAGGTCGGCATTAAAGGTCGACGATTTAATTGAAGCGAAAATGTTGTTAATTAGTCGTTGTCGGGATGGAATCATGCCTAATGTGAATATGTTCTATATCTTACTTAATATGTGTTTGGAGGGTGGGTATATTAATTTAGCAACAATGATAGATCAGATGATAAAGGATATGTATCACCCTAATTCTCACATGACTATGAAGATTCAATTATTATGGTTGAAAAAACATTTACTATTATCTAAGAGAACTCAGGTTGCTAAAAGAGAAGAAATTATTAGGATTGAGGCAAGATTCAAGAATAGTATTCCTTCATTTCAAAATTTAATACAATTGGCAGATATATATTCTGGGATATACGATTTTGAAAATTGTCAAAGAATTTTAAAATCTGCATTTTCAAAGATGAACCAGGACGATAGAAGGGAGTGGTTGATGTATTATTGTACTTTGTTGAAAGCACATTGCAAAGCCCTTGATTGGGAGCAATTTATTTTAGTATTAAAAGATTGGAATTCTAATAAGAAAGCCTATTATCTTAATGTGAATACAGTCAAACAACTGAAACAATTTATGAAATTTATGACAAAACGTCAACAAGAAGAAGACAATGTAGAAAATGAGTCACTAGGTGAAATATCACTAATCGATAGATACGAGAAAGAGATACTAGCAGAGTTATTAAAATTGGGTCAAACCTATGGTGTGAATAAAATCAATACGCTAAACGATATGGATACGGTAAGCAAGTTTCTACAGGGTGTTCTTAAGAGAAGGTTGAACGAAATAACGAAGGAATATTTAGCTAAACGTCAAGAACTAATATCCCGATACAAGCATCTAGATTAAGTGTTGAGTACGCTGGTCAATAATGAATGTGTTTTTTATTTTGTTTTTAATTAACTTAAACGACTCTCCCAAGAAATTAACAACTTGTAAATACAAAAAGTACTACTTGGTCGGTAAGAAAATAATATTACATTTGATACACTTTCACGTGTGTTATATATAAACCTTTACAATTACAAATCTTTATTCAATATAATTATTCTTATAATTCTTTCCTTATATGCCTCGAGACGTCTGCCAGTAAAATTGGCAACCCTATCTACCAACTACCTCACTATTGACGGGCAAGCCCTAATTAACATACAATTTTTTTTAAAAGCAGGGAACTTTAATTTGATTGGCTGGGGACGTTTCATATTTGCAAACGCCGAATTCGCCGAGGTCCCTAACAAAGCATCGTAGAAACAGTTTTATCATGAATATTTTTTGGTTTACTCCGTGCTGTTCGCAGACTAAAGAAAATTGATCGAAAGGGGAAAGAGCAGAATTCAAGAACTTCTAAGGTTTACATGTACACATACGTGTATACATTTATATATATATAAAGAGAGAGAGAAGAAAACAGTGCTAATCGAGGAACTTTCAGACGTTCTCATAATATATAAGCAACATTTAATAATATTTTTTTTTTTTAAAACTTCAATCTGCTTTTATATTTTAGGAAAAATACAAAATTAAGTTCTCAATCGATAAAATAATAAACAAGACACAATCCACATAAATATATTTAAAAATGGCTAACAAAGTGATACAATTACAAAAAATATTCCAAAACTCCACAAAGCCTCTATGGTGGAGACATCCAAGATCTGCCTTCTATCTATATCCATTCTACGGTTTATTGACTGTTGCTGTCGTTGCCCCATTACTATATATTCCTAACGCTGTTTTAGGTATTAAGGCTAAAAAGAATTAATAAGTAATTACTGTTACAGGTAGAGAGATTACTTTTCTTTTAAAAAATAACAGAAATTTATTCAACCATCTATTTGATTTCACGAATTTTTATTTTTTTACCTTATGTACTTTATGTTGTAAGTGGGTTTGAAACTCACTGAATTATCTATGCTTTTTTCTCTCTAATAATAAAATTATTTATATTCCCTTTATACTTTTTAAAAAAAGTTTACAATTTTGACGTTTCCTTTTATAAAATCTGAAATATTTAGGCAAACTCACTTCTAGTATGGTAAAATGCTAAGTGACTTTTCTATTTTGGATTTACTACGTTATACATGTATATATAGTTTATAAATGAATAGATTATTACATCTACTAAAAAACGGTGTTTGTTTATAATGATCACATTCTTGTCCTTTTAAGAATATACACATCCTCAGGTTATGCCAGTTGCTCTACATCTGTTTGCATAAATCACATATAGAGTCTTAAATGGGATAGTTTTATAAGTGATTATAATATGACTGCCTTACAAAAAAGTAGGTAATAACTCTTGAAATGTGTTCTCAGCTTGGTTTATTCATCTTCCCAATTGATTTCATCATCACCGTTTAAGAAGTCATCCAATAACTGTTTTTGTTGTTCTTTGTGCTTAGTAACTTTAAAAATGCTTTGTTGTTCTGCTATTCTTTTCTTGATAATATCAAGTTTCGAAGGAGTAGCAGGAGTAGATTTAGCTGTTGAAGTACTATTATGATGTGGCTCTAGATTTGGCTTACCTCTTGAAGAAGGAGGTGTATAGTATGCATTGTTTTCACGTTTTGAATGCGTCTCGGTGTTATCCAAGGACCTTGTGAAAGGTTTTTTTTTGTTATTATTGTTGTGTGAATCTTTATTATTAATCGGTTGATCACGGTATTGATCAAAATTAATGACTTCTCTTACTGGAGAATTACTTTTGTTGATTGGCTTATCACGGTAGTTATCAAAATTCACTGTCTGTCTGTCTGGAGACCTGCTTTTATTATAATTGTCGTCACTGTTATTATTATTATTGTACCTCTGGTTGCGGTTACCTCTCTTAGAGTTCGTACGTGATTTAGTGGGTGATTTTCTCACTACTTCAGGTTCATCTGGTGCATCTGCCCAACTAGATTCTAAGGCCATTGTTAATATGATTATGTTATATTATTTTTGGTTTATTTAAATGTCAATAAGTCTTGCTTTTATCTGTTTATAACACTTTCATCTCGTATCATATTTACTATGGCTCATTGTTTAAATATACGCTTAATCCGGATTAATTTTTGTTTCTTTTGTTATTATTTCGCTTTTGGTAGGAAAAAAATAAGTTCCAATCAACATTACCCGCACGGTTCAAAAAAATCTCAAAAGCTTGGTTTTAATACAAGGAAGGTTAAGAAAGTCATTGAAAATTGACAGTATCATCAATATTGGATGACTCATCAACTTGTTCTAAAATAATTCTATAGAACTCTTTCTTTGCTTCTTTTTCATCATCAATTTGGGCGAACGACCAATAGTTGGTTTTTTATTGTTATAATTGAAACTATCATCAGAACCGACTGTTAAAATGTTAAGAAAATAAGCCGTCTATAAGTAAGAGAAATTCCATATCTTTTAGTGATTATCTGAGACTTCCCTGGATCTCGAACAAAAAGTTAAGAGTTAAATTCCAGTTTAAAATACTGTTCTTGATTATGTAAAACCTCCATATATTTGACATACTAATCAAGTCCTCCCCAAAAATATGGAAAGGTTTATTCATTTTATCCGGAAAATAGTACTAACAAGGGAGAAAGAAAATGATATTTCCTTTACTATGTCATCGCACCACTTGGAGCTCTACTTTTCGTATGACAGTACTGCGGGGAGAAAGACTCATTGTTTAGCACCGGTCTTCTTCCCTAATAATTCGCGGGTCGTAAACATTTCTTTTCTATAAGATTTCGGCACGGAATAGAAAGTCCCTTGCGCTATTTTACTGGTTGGTGATGAGTAATTAAGTAATGTTCTTGTCTGGCAATCCTTTAGTATGTCCCAGGTGCGTAGATTAGATATCATCTCTATCCTATCTAAAGATTGTTATCCTTGTGATAGAAAAGTTCAAAGTTTTCTTTCGATGGAAGGTTAAAATTTCGTCACATTAAGTATTTCTTAAATGGTTTATTTCTTTTTTAATATTTTCACGGTGAAGATCGATATACTTATAATTAGGAATTACTGGAAACTTATCTTTAACTTTAGACCATTTTATTACTTATAGACATCATTATTTTTTTGCTTTGAACTAATCTCATATACTCTACCGACAAGGTCTTCCTAATTTATAATTCTTTACCACATAAAATATATCGATAATGACAAGGACTACTATGAGTAGTGAAACTCCAACACCCAAACCGTCTACTGTTAGTATCAAAGAAGAATATCATGTACAAACACGGAGCCTAAACTCTCCTTTTGAGAGCTCGAGCGATCCTGATTTCACGATAGACAATCATCCCTTAAGAATACAGGACAGCTTTATAGAAAAATATGTCAAACCAAACACGGGTATCATACTTCTTATAATAGCACAATTTTTCAACTCTCTGATGGTTGTATCGACAAAAATACTAGAAACTAACCCCGATGCAGAGACACATATAAAGCCTTTACAAATTCTGTTGGTCAGGATGCTGATAACATGGGTCGGCACATTAATATACATGCAATGTAATAAAGATACTGTGAAATATGCCCCCTTTGGTGATCCAGCGGTAAGAAAATATTTGGTACTAAGAGGGTCCTGTGGGTTTTTCGGTGTCTTTGGTATGTATTTTGCATTGATGTATTTATCTATAAGTGATGCTGTGTTAATTACATTTTTATCGCCTACATTGACTATATTATTGGCTTGGGTAGTTCTTAGGGAGAAGATTAACCGTTGGGAAGTATTAGGTTCTATCGTATCTTTCATAGGTGTTGTACTTATCATTAGACCCCCATTTTTATTTGGAACAAATATCAACGGTAGCTCCGATGGTAGCAGTGTAGTTGAAACAAGTAACCCAAAAGAACGTTTAATAGCTACTATGGTAGCGTTATGGGGTGCTCTTTGCGGAAGTGCCGTCTACATCATTATCAGATTTATTGGGAAGAGAGCTCACGCTATTATCAACGTTAGTTATTTCTCGTTAACAACCCTTATAATTTCTACTGTTGGTGTTGTTTTTATTCCATCTATGCATTTTCAAATTCCACATTCCAAATTGGAATGGTTACTGTTCACCAATTTAGGTATATGTGGGTTCATTTTTCAATTGATGCTAACGTTAGGTATTCAAAAGGAAAGAGCCGGCAGAGGTTCTCTTGTAGGGTATACACAACTAATATACTCTATATTTTGGGATGTCAGTTTGTATCACCACTGGCCACCTATTTGGTCTTGGGCGGGTATGGTAATTATTATTGGTAGTACCATTTTTGTGCTTAAATTTAAGTCCCCAAGTGATGACGATGGTGATTGTGATTTGAGCACTTCGGCGGCTAAGGATCCTGAGTCCCTGCAGAGTCCAGATGAGGGGCTAGAGATGGACGATTTCAATATCGATGATTCAACTGATGAAACCGGTAATTAATTAACTTTATGAACCTGATATATGTCTTATATATAAATATGCTTGAAACATAATGAACAATCTTTCAGAAGTATCTAAAATTTACTCTCTTACAATATGGCGAAATTAGACTCTCCTTTGGAGTTACCGATCGGGCTTATATTCCATTTCAATTTTTGCTCGCTTCGCATATAGAGGAGGTAACAGATTGAATTCTGGCATTAAGAATGCAAACATTATATAAAGAATGAAACACAGACAAAGAATGATCACTTCCTCATTTAAAGGACATTGCATACATAGAACTTCACAGTAATTACTTTAAGTGGAATAAAGTTCAATTTTAATTCCCTAAAATAAAATTGAAACAACATCAGAAATATATACTAAATATTATCACGGAAAGAAAACGTTATATTTAAGGGTTTCTTTCAAAAAATAGGAGGGATAAAACATTAAAACTATCACGCTAATCAAAATGAAAGCACCGGTTGGAGTACTCCTTAAAACAAATAGGCTGATCATGCCGCTTGGTACGAAAGTAAACCGTTTTAATAATATTTTCATCAGATATAACACTACTCAAAACAAATCTCATTTCAAGAGATGGTCAGAATTGGAATTACCGGAGAGACAACAGTTTATTAAAGAGTTTGTGAAAAATTACAAAAAACAATTTCCAAAATCAAGAACAAATTTATCTTTAAAAATGTTATCTCTTGATATGGATAAATTTGAGGATTCACCAGCAGTCTTTGGAATTTTTTACAACGATATATATAAGGAGCTGGCTAAAGAGGCTGGTCAAAGTGCCATTGTACAATCTATTGCAGCTCGAGAAGAAAATAGATTCACACATCATACATTTAAAAAATTATTAATTCGTAAGCCAACTAATATTCCATAAAATACCAAAATAATAAATGCATTTGCACTTTGGCCCTCCACTATTTTTATTTTGCAATCTGTATATTATACGCACAGACATACGTTGGGACCAATATAATAACTGATACATAATATGTCTCGAATATATTACATAAATATATCACATATAGAAAATATATTAAAACTTCAACAATCATAACTACTAAATAAAGTACAAAAAAAAAAGAATAATTAAATAATGGGCAAAAACAGAGAAAATGAAAAATAAGACACCTTTTAACAGGTACCTCTATAGTTTCTCTTTGCTCTTTGCTCTGTCTCTTTAGCTCTCTTATGACTAATCGTTGGTTGCTTAGAATCATCCACTGGTGAGGCCAATTCTAGAAGCATATTATAGACATAATCGCGTCTACTTTCTGTAGATTCGTACAATCTGGATTCAACCCTTTGTGTTAGGTTGTTATAAGAATGAATTAATCTCGAGATAACGTTCTGGATATCAGAGAGTAACAATTCAGCTAAATCAAGTTTCATCTCAGTTCTGAAAACAACCCTTAAAATTTCGTATTCATCAGAATTATCATTGGATTTTGGTAATGGATAATTAGGAATAATCCAACCACGTTGTCTCAGCATTGAAGAAATAAGGACTTGTGGAATTTCCGAATAAGTTTTACGGAACTTATCTGTTAATTTAAACGCAACTAATGGGACACCGGGTTTGTACATATCTTGATTTGCCCAATAGTCCTTAACATCATCTGGTGTAGAATCATCTAATATTCTTTCATGAATACCACTAACAACATCAAAATGTCCAGCTAAAGATGGTAAGTTCAATAAACCATAAGAGAATGTTCTTGCCACATAAAGTGATCTTCTAAATCTTTCACTGTAACCAACAGATCCTAAGGAGATGAAATTGAAATATTGATGAACCACTTGAAACCCAGGTCTTGAAAAATTCAATCCAAAGGTTTCTTCCACACCACCTAAATATTTTAATCTAAATCTTAATTCTGGTGATAGAAATGATTCATCCTTCCATAATACCCAGCCCAAACCAGGTGTCGTCAAACCAAATTTGTGACCACTAGTATTGATACTAACTACTCTTGAATTATTAAAAGCCCATTTCTGCATTCCATATTTCTTCATATGTTTACTTCCAAAGGAGAAAGGTGCAATAAAACCACCGGAAGCACCATCAACATGAATAGGGATGTTCTTATTTGCCCAGTCAGGATGCTTTGCTTCGATTTCGTCTAAAACATTGGCACTCTCTTCGACATTCTCAAAATGTCCAGTATATGTGGTACCCAAAATAATGAAACAACCAATGGTATTTTCATCCACATAATCTTTTAAGTCTTTTGGGTCCAACATATGGTGACTCTTGAAACTAACGGGAACAGTTCTACATTCTACTTCAAAATAACGAGTAAACTTCTCCAGAGCAACCTGGCATGCACAAGACATGATGATATTAGGTTTTGAAATATCTTTACCAGCTAAAGACATCTTGTGTTCCCATCTTTTCTTCATTGCTAACCCACCTAACATAATAGCTTCGGACGAACCAGTTGTAGAACAACCAATTGGATGGTCTTTAGGACTGCAATGCCATAATTGTGCCAGAATTGAAATACAACGTTGAGTCAACTCAATTAACTGTGGATACTCATCATTATCTGCCAGGTTTTTATTAATATTTTCCTTGATCAACCTGTCAGCTATTGGCGTAGTAAAAGTATTGACAAAACTTGCTAAGTTCAAATGAGGATTACCATCTAAAGTTAATTCGTTATGAATTAATTCGTAAGTAAGTTCTTCAGGTAAACCGTAGGCCGGGATAGCAAATTTGTCCTTAAGGGCAGATGTTCCTGCTGCCAGGGTGCTCTTAGATTCATCGGCTAACGTAAGTTCTTGCAAGTTTGTAGAAAGTAATGTAGTCTCGGGTATGGCAGACAACAATTCTTGTTCTGATAATTGTAGACTACCTCTACGCTTTTCGTGTGTATGCAACATTATTCGGTTTGTTTGTTTTGTATTGTAAGCAATGAATATAAATGTGCTTGTGCCCTTCAATTGTGTAGGAAAAAAGTATTTAACAGGTTCGACTTAAACACTTTTACAAAGTACAAGTTGAAAGTTGGAAAATTCAAGATAACATTTAAATCTAAATTGTTTCTTTCGTCATGGTTATTTATACCATTAAAATAGGGGAGGTGGGTTCCAATCACATCTCTTTTTGCAGATCATAGCCCCGAATTTTACCCGATTTATTAAGGAATTTAGCGGCGATGCATATAATCAGGGAGGTCCGAGAAGAAAGATAAATTTTAATGACATTTATAAAATTTATAAATGATGATAATGCTTATTTATTATATATTAGCAAAAATATTATATACATACGTTCTATATATATGAGTGATATGTGTTGTAAATTCAAATCTGTGGTTTAAACTGCGTTAGAATCGAATTTGTGACACAAATATATTCTTGTCTTGTTTAATCTTCCCATTAAATGAGGAGGGGCGATGGGTTATACTCTCTTTCCGATTTGAAATATTGTAAAGGAGTTAATTTTATGTAGTCATATCATGATATCATATGTTTTCAGTATTCTTCATTTCGAATCTAAGATATAACAATTGATAATCATCCAAATCATAAATGATTTTATCTATCTTTGTATATTTTGGGCCAATATCAATATCACTGATTAATCTTTGAAAAGATCTAGAATTTTGAATATTTTTACAGAAAAAGGTTAAACAGAATTCTGTTGGTTGAAATACTTTAAGCACCTTTTGTAAAACGTCGACATTATCCTGTTTATTATCAGAGACAGCATTAACAGGTACATTACTTTCAAAAGAGGCATATGACCAACCTTTCTCTGGTGTAACGTGTAAAGTATAATAATATTTATCATCAATGATCATGTTTGAGGAATAGCCACATGGAGAAAATGCAAAAGCATCATGGTGAAAGCAAGAATTCTTAGATTCATGATATATTTTATCCAAACCTGTCTTTTTTGTCATATTATAACCCAATAGATGGCCTTCATCATCTGCATCATTATCCTTTTCATCAATGGAAGATGTAGCGGATTTGACTTCTCTATTACAAACAAATTGATCAGCACATTTATGATTTAACCCAGTCATTAAAATCTCCACAGTTTCATCATTGTTATATTCATAGTTGTTAGTCTCATGGCATTCCGTGTCTCCATTTAATAAAGAATCTTCATTTGTATCAGTTACATAAAGATTCCAATGAGTTCCTTGATCACTTCTTCCAACTGTATAACTTTTCCCATTAGTAAAAAATTTATTTAAATAATCAACTTCATCATTCCAATTTCGGTGAATAGAGCGTTGTTTTGATGGGAACATAAAAGAACGTCTTGAATAAAAAACTTTATAAGGACTAAATTTACCATTATCTAAAGTACAGTTCCAATTTAATAATAAATTTACTTGTTTAAAGACTTCTTCTAAACAGAATAAAGTGGTGGTAGTACCACAAGTCTTCATAGTTATCTTATGGTCATAAACGAATAAAGAAGATTCACTTAATAGGAACGCATCCATACATTTAGTAGATTTAATAGATAAAACCTCACATTTAACTAATTTTAGTATATCTGTCCATATTTGTACAGGGATTGATCTTAAAGTCTTTGTTTTATCTGGAATAGCACAGGGATCAGGGTAAAACCAAATTTCTAATAATTTTTCTGGTCCTTCAAATGCTTCAGTAGAATCCAAAGTTGCACTCAACTCATGGTCGATATAGGAATGATTAGTTAATTCCTTAATGGTGATGGTCATGATGATGATGGTGGTGGTGATGATGTGATGAGATTCAAATAACTTGCACGATTATCCAAAAAAAAAAAAAAATGGTAACGAAAAAGAATCAAGAGGTAGTCTCTGTATATCTAAATGAGTGATTAGTTACAAAATAACAAACTGTATATATCCCTTTTCTATGATTCTTACGAATGTATGACTAGATGATTGCAACAAAGTAATGGTAATTCGAAGACTTCAATTAGGTTAACAATGTACACTAAATTTTCTCGAGACGGGGTTTATGAAATTTCTGCTTTGTATGAATTTTTTACTATTTTTTTTTGTAATTACAAAATAGATGATTTTTCGCCCTTTCTCTATGTTGAAATACGAAGGAGTATAAGAAATAAGAAACAAGTACGCAAGAGGTATATGTATATATATGTATAGGCGGGTATATATGTATGTGTCTTTATGAATATAATAATAAAACAAACCAACGAAACATTGAGTATGTCTTAAAATTGATCAAATAAATTTGCTCTCATCTCATTCATTAATTAATAAATTTCGCTGGAAATTTCAATTTTGGTTCTCTTTTAACATTTGCGCTCATCGCGTTTTGCCAATTTTATCATGGTTTCTGCGACGTTTTCTCTGTCGCATTTTGACGCATTTCAAATTGGTGGTGAAAAAAAACTGAAAAATTTTTCGATTTTTTGCTTTTGGCCAAAAAAACTTGATTTTAGTTTTTTGACATATTAATCTACTGCTGTGGATTTGGGATATTTGAGGGTGATGAGCTGATATTTGCAGTGGTTCAGAGATGGCCAAGTGATTGGTTGGCTGAGACACTAAGTTATATAGTCGTATACCCTCTGGTGATGTCTGTATTACTTGATAGTTCCATTGTAGACAAATTTGCATTCTTGTAGATATATTTAAAAGTAATTCATTCACATTGATATAACTACCTCATCATAGCCGTTTATTTGTGTGTTTGATCCTGTCGTCATACTCATATCTTGTATATAAAGTTTGCTTACCATTGAATAAATATGTGTACCTTTTCTCAGCAGTCGGCGCCGAGTCCCTCGGCCGAATTGCTACCGTAATGGTAACTTCGCACAAAAAAAAATTGTTTAAAATTTCTTGGGATCTCTTAGTAAAATGGCGTTCTTTTGAAGTAAATACTGAGAGCGTGAAAATTCATTATGGGATAAACTAAAAGAGTTAAGTTACTTAATACAAAAGGCAACTTCGGAATAAGTAACACTGGTTTTGGTTACATATTAAATTGTAATTTGAAAAAACGGTTTGCTGCTATCTCAATCTAGTTATTATTGTTTCTTAAAAGAACAAATATAAAAAATAACATTACTATCATTTCTCCTTTATTTTTAGGTTGTGTGTGCGTATTCGTTAATTCTTTTGTTTTTTAGCGTAATCATTAGGATATGTCTTTTGGTAATCTCAGTAACAGTTTCCAGGCTTATGATAATGATTTTGGCCTTGGTCATAATGGTGCTAGAATATCATTGAACTATTTTGATGGTATTCCAGAACAAAATCTTTTAAGCTCTCTAGTAAGTAATAATTTAAGATTAATTTTTAAATCTTTGTTAAAGAGAGATGATACCACTAAAGAAAAAGCTTTGAATGATTTGAACGGATTGATTGATGATGATCTATCGAAACAATTAGGTAAAGAATCTCAATTCAATGATGATATATTTTTAATTTGTTGGTCTCAAATTTTTGCTAAATTGATTACGAATGAATCAAAATCTATTAGAATTTCAAGTAATTCATTTACAATTAAATTAATATCACTATTAAATAAATCAATATCCAAATTTTTAAAGGATTTTATACCTTTTCTGTTATTAGGTACATGTGATACAGATTCAATGGTTAGTAAGACATGTAAAACAGAATTTGAAAAATGTTTCAATAATGATCAAATGAAATTGAATGCTCTTTGGAAAGTATTCCAAGAACAAATAATTTGTTTAATTAAAGAAATTTTAGTTAATGAATCTGTAGATACTATTTCTGACCAACGATACATTGATGCTGAAGAAGCTAGATTTAAATATAATAGATTAAGTACAAGTGCAATTAATTTATTAATCCTGACAATAAATGCAAATGATGAAACTTATGTAAAGGCAGATTTCAAGGATATTTATAAAGATATCTTATCAAGTGGATCCTTTTGGAAATCTTTTAATTTATTGACTACATTTAATTTGAAAAAATACCAATCCATTTTAAATTTAATTTATATCCTTTATTCGACTAAATTTTTCAAATATAATAAAGACATTTTTAAAACTGCAATAAGAAATATGTTTAAATCATTGACTCAAATAAACAAGAAGAATATTGCTAATTTGAATACTCTCATCCCAATGATATTGGATACATTAGTCAAATTGACAGAATACAAGGATGGTAGGATTTGGTCATATGATAAAGATTCTAATAAAAAATTACAAGAATTCTTATCCGTCACTTCTAAGAATGTCACCCCTCATTACTACGATAACTTGTTCCAACTTTATAATGCTACTAAACCTTTAAATTTATTGGAAGTTGAAAAGGAATGGTTACCAATTTGGGAAAACAGTCTGGGCGCATTAAACAATAAACCATTTATTGGAAGATATGGAGCTCAATTATTTAGTGAATTTTGGAAAAACTTTCACAAATTTTTGGAACAAAATCCTGAAATCAATGAAGAGCATTTACAAGGATGTATAATGAAAACATTGAAAAATGGAAATTCGATGGATGCATTACCAGATTTGAAGAATGTTTTTCAAGATATTGTGAGGGCAGATCATTTGGAGGAACTTTTTGAAAACACTATCTCTCAACTTGATGCAGAAAGTGCTCAACTACCGAAACATTATATTTATAACATTCTTACAATATTATTGGTGTGCCCTTCTAATGAGGATTCTTTAAAGAAATTATCCACGTTTGCCCTCGAAAAGTTGTCAAATGACCCGTCCCCAGTAGTTCAGCAAGAACTATTTACTCTTTGCAAGAAGTTAATTGACTCCAAATCTAACGCCATAGGGGAAGAACTTTCCAACGTAATATATGAATTACCTACATGGGTAGAAAAATCAAATTATAAATCCGCAATGGATATACTTATTAAATATTCAAATTCGGAATTCATAGAGACTAGTGATAACTGGCAATCTTCAATACAAGATTTTTTCACAGTTTGTTTGTCCCTAGATATTAAATCCTCTGAAATCATTACTCTGATGGCATCCATAAACAGAAATTGTTATGAACAGTTAGTGTTATCAGATGATACAGTCAAGAATTATGTTGAGAATTATATTGATAGTTTTTCATTTGAAAGCGTTGATGACTTAAAGACACTATTCCAATCACATCTTATTGATGATCACCTCTTATTACGTATATTTACTAAAGCAGAAGCGTCTAATAAAATCCCAGAATTTGTTCAATGTGCCTCATTACTATCAAACCAATTGAAAAAATACTTGTTTTTGGATTCCTCATTTCTTTTCAAGACAATGTTCGTAATTTCTGATGACACAACTAATAAAGTATATGATATGGTATCTACATCTATTGGTAAATCAACTTCTGATGATAATAATTCAATTTCTATCAAGTTATGTTCTATTGTGATAAATCATATTAGACATTCCCAAGTGATTATTACTGATACAAATGCTAAGGAATTACCATGTTTAAACATTGCAAAGGATATAATTAAGTTAAATCCGGAAACTATTCGTCATTTTATACCTATACAAATTGATGAATTCTTCTTAGAATATGTTCCTCATATTGATAGTAGAATTAGCATCACCAGCACCATGTCAATTAATTCATTTTTAATTCCATTGGATGATGAGATTCAAGATATTTCAAAGTGGTTGGAAGTTATTAAAGTAGGTCTATTCTTGGATTATTTAGTGTCTGAAAACGAACATCTTCTTTCTGACGAATTGATAGTTCTGTTTTCAATAATTGCTGAACTGGCAGACGACTATAACGCTATATCAGATACACCAGATCCATTGATATGTAATTTTACTCATACTTTGGTAAAATCGGAAATATCAAAGGATATTTGTCTTGAAAACACATTAGCTGCTATATCTGGTAATGATGGTGATACTGAGAATATTCTCTCTGTAATCTTATCAAATATTAATGATGTCACAACTTTCTACAAACTTAGAGTGCTCCACAGGGTCCTAGAGAATGAAAACGACCAGATGTCGAAACTTACTCTGATTTCTTTTATTCCAAAGATAGAAAAATATGTAATTGATGCAGTAAGAGGGAAGGATATAAATCCCTCAAGATATCTGTTATCTGCTGTCCTCCTGTCATTATTATCGGAAATTCCAGAAAATGAAACATGCTCTAAATTAAGAACTCTGCTTGCTGCTGATTGTATAGGTGTTAGAGAGTCTGAATTGTTACAGGAAAAGAACAAGACAAAGCAATCATTGATTTTATTATTAACCATGTTACGAGTAGATAGTGCTAGCGTTGGCATAAACGATTTTGTTCCTATCGCTCCCCAACGTCTAAATATGGTTCTTAAGACAATTGAAAAATGGTTAGATAGCGATATTATTTATGAACCAAGTTTCATTGGGATGCGCTTAATATTGCTAAACTTCTTTTATTTAATTATGAAATATCCAGCAGTTGTGGATATGAATGAACATTTGTTAGACATTGCCAGCAAATTATTAGTTGATTCGTTGTCAATGTGTCAATTAGATGATACACAATATTTATTTTCCTTGAGAAAATATTCATTACAGTTGTGTAATACCGTTGAACAATTTAATTCATCAGATGCATTTACAGATGAGTTTGCTGATGATATAAATGACAATATTCAGGAGTTATGTTTTATCGAGTTCAAGTCAGAATCAAATAACCAAATTTCAATGTCATTTTATAGACAGCTGTTCAACTTTATTTCTTCAAATATAAAATCAAAGGATCTTCTGTCTTACTATGACAGATTTTTTAAAGCGTTTTTATCCTTTGAACCAAATACATTTAAATCAGTGGGTCAAAAGCGTGTGATTACCTTAGTATTGGGAAAAATTATTAAAGAAAGACAACAGAACCAAGTTATTGAATTTGAACTAAAGCAACAACAACTTCATCCACATTCTCATGAAGATGAGGATATATTCTTCGATGCTCGTGAAGATTTAGATAACAATTCAGATGATAGTTCAGATGATGATAATGACTTTAAGATTCCACTTGAATTGATCAATAAACTAAATGACAATTTCCCTGTAGAATATCTAGAATACTGTGAAAAAACTGAATTCATCACATACTTATGGAATTGGCATTTGACCTTACAATTCTTTGAAAATATCTCGTATAAAATGCGTCAATTATATATAGAACAATTAAAGGAGCATGATTTGATTAATAAGATGTTTGATTTTATTAGTGACCAAATTGATCTGAATGAGATTAATTTCTTCGAAGAACAACTCGCAGGCTACAATATTGGCCATTACGCAAAAATGGAAAATGAGTTCATGACACATAATGAGGATTTATCGAATGAATCTAAGTATTTAATGGCACATTTGATGTATGAACTGTTCAATAATGTAGGGTCATTGACTAGTGCATGGTTCTTAAATATTAGGGACAGATCCTTGCAAAACAAAATTGATAAATTTGTGTCTCAGTTTATATCTCCATTATTGATATCTAGTGAAATAGATGCTGTTTCTAAGAAGGTTGAAGAATTAGAAAAGAAAGATGATGCACTTTCTATTAAGATTAATCAAGTTACAAATGAAATCAAGGCCAGTTATCTGATAGATGAGCAGAATTTGGTCATTTCTTTCAAACTACCAAGTAACTATCCTTTAAACAATGTTGATGTTATAGGTGTTTCAAGAGTTGGTATTACTGAACAAAAGTGGAAACAATGGATTATGTCTACTCAACATGTCATAACAGGTATGAACGGTTCTGTTCTTGATTCTCTGGAGCTATTCACTAAAAATGTTCATTTACAATTTTCTGGTTTTGAAGAATGTGCTATTTGTTATTCTATCTTACATGCAGTCGATAGAAAGCTACCAACAAAAATATGTCCAACATGTAATAACAGATTCCATGGTGCTTGTCTATACAAGTGGTTTAGATCATCTGGTAACAACACATGTCCATTATGTCGTGGTGAGATCCCATTTAGAAAATAGGCATCACAAACTATGGTGTATTAGTTTTACGTAGTTTATAGATATATCGGTTTTCAACTTTAATAACTTGTAGAATGATTAATATATGATTTTTAATTTAAACCCAGCACAGTTTAGCAACTCTTTTACCTTAAATAGTTGTTTATATTGGTTGTGACTCTTTGTTTTTACAACTTAACTTTCAGTTGTCACTCCATGCACTTCGCGTTTTCCTTCGTCTTAATAAAAATGAAAAATAAACAAGCATTATTGTTGCGATGAAGAAGTAAAAAGTGGAATGTTTCGATGAGTAGAACTGAGTTAATTATAAATAACTGAAATTAGTATACCTGTTATATGAAAATATTTGTTTTCGAGAATACGATAATCGATATTTACTTTTTAAATAAATAAATAGGTGAAACAAAATATTAGAGATATTAGATCGTAAAGATACTGATAATTACTCTTCCATCATGAGAGTCCTATCTAAAAGAAGACTTCGGTTCCTATTAACAGTGATCTTAGCCATATCAGCAGTTACTATATTCGTAAGATGTGTTGTACAATTTCAACTAAACAAAGAAATAAAATATTACAGAAGATATTTCAAAGATCGTAAGGATAAACTAGAAGGGATATATAATCCTCTTGAGATTAAACAGATACCTAGTGAAACGATTGATAACTTATATGCTAACAGTCTCTCTAGATTAGAAGAACAAGGTAAGACTGTAGACTGGACAAAATATGCGTACGTTAATTATGTGACAGACTCAGCTTATTTATGTAATAGTCTAATAATATTTGATGATTTGAAAAATAAGTATAAAACTAAAGCAAAATTGGTATTATTGATTTCAAGAGACTTATTAGATCCAGAGTCGTCTAGTGATATTGAAAATATTAAGTTCCTTTTACATAAAATTCAAATTCTAGATGAAAATCAAGTAGTTATCAAATATATTGAAAATATAGTTAAACCTAATGATTATACACCTTGGAATGAAAGTCTTACAAAATTATTAGTATTCAATGAAACTGATTTTGACCGTATCATCTATCTAGATAATGATGCTATATTAAAGGATAATTTAGATGAACTCTTTTTCCTTCCACATTATATTAAATTTGCTGCTCCACTTACATATTGGTTCTTATCAGAAAAGGATATGAAAGATGCTTATAAAGAAATAGAACATGATGATAAGAATTCTATTAATCTCAAAACATATACTAAAAAATTAGATTTGAGAATAAAAAATAACAAGATGATATATAACCATTTGCCAAGTTTACCAAACTCTCTTTTTATGAATTCTAAGAATGTTGCTCAAGAAATTATTCATTCAACCTCATCAGCATCTCCACTATTTAATTTCCATATCAATAAGAAGGCTGGTAAGACTAAGTTTGCATCTAATTTAATGGTAATCAGACCTTCTGCTGAACTTTTCAATTCGATAATTACCGAAGCATTACCAAAAGTCTTGGCTAAGAAAACTAAATATGATATGGATTTAATCAATGAAGAAATATACAATTTGAAAAAAATTATATATTATCAATTTGATATCTTCAGAAGAATGAAATCTAAATTTCAACCTGAAGTATTGGTTCTACCATTTGCAAGATATGGTCTATTAACAGGTTCTGTTAGAAATACCCAGCATCATGATTTGATAACAAATGATGTGTTAGGCTATAAAAGATTAGATGAATCTGGACAACAAATAGAAAAGGGTCTACATGCATCCATTGAAGACTCAAAATATATACATTTCTCAGACTATCCGATTGGAAAGCCTTGGAACTATGCTTCAATTTCTGAATTTGAATGTAAAGTTGATGAGAAACATTCCAAAAATATCGAACAAGATACAGAGGCTTGTGCCCAGTGGAACTCGATATATGATACGTATTTAGAAACTCGTAAAGTCTGTAGCATCTAAGTAAATATGCTTTTATAATGCATTTTTAAAAGTTTACATGTCAGTTAACATTTCTGTATCCATGAAAGAGATGACAGAATGCAAACCTAATTGAAAATTAAATTGCTTAAGAAAATAATTACCCGAAGAAATTTTGAAAAAAAAAGTTTTCAAGAGAAAAACTAAAATCTGCGCTTTATGCGATGAGCAAGTACTATATATATATATATATATATGGACGAGTATATGACGACTAATTTTTAAAGAACTCTTTGGTTGATTATTTGGTAATATCTTTTTTTTATTTTACATTTTAAAGAGGTCAACTAATTATTTATTGATGGAATTCTATAAATAGTTCATATCTCATATTTCGTACAAGGTTCTTCTTTTAGAATGTCTCCTTTTATTGTGTGACTATAATTTTAAATAAATTCAAGATTTTATTATTAGTGTTGTCTTTTGTTTTCTTTTAAAATATTTTTTGAGATACTTTTCCCATATTAAGTAAATATTGCAATTATTAACGTTTGTTTACCAACAAAAGTGAATCAATATATGTGTGAATTTTTATTATACTTATTTAATGTTTATTGAACATAGAGAGATTAATTTTTCTTCGATATCTGTTGAAAGTGATTTTTTTTGATGATCAGACAGAGTTTGCTTACGCTTCATTTTTATGAGTTTTTCATCTTAATGTTTGTAAGTTTGAGAATACTGTGACTTGTTAACATTGTTTCATTGTTTCCACTTCCATAACTTTGCAAAGTTAGACGTCAAATTTAAGGTATTTTTCTCTTAGAATTCTGGTTGCTTTTATTTATTGATTATCATATTTCCTGGATCTAATATTAATTAGAAAGATTAATCGTTTGTATCTAGATTCGATTTGTTGATGAAGTATAGTTCTTTCGAAGCATATGTATGAAATTTGCGTTGTTGGGGGACAACCTCCTGATGGTTGTGGTTTTTATGTGGGTTATGGTTATTTTAAAAGTTTTTATTTTATAAGGATATGATTGTTTCGATATCAATGTAGAATCTTTGGGTTTATTTATTTTAACAATTATGTCAATTTCGCTATAATTGTGAGTGGAAAGTATTTGAATTAACGATATGAATGGTCTATGGTCAATGAAGTCATAGAGTCAATATCCCATTTAATCGCTCATCTATTGAATTAATAATAGAATGTAGTTTCAAAATTGGGAGAAATGTTTACCTCTTAAGACTTGCGAAAGGTTTCAATACTTTTGATGTTTTGTTTTGTTTTTGATTAAATAATAAATTATATTAAACTTTTTTATGCTTGTGAAATATATATGTGTATATACATATGGTATAATAATAATAACTCTTTGTACTTTTCTTGAGTAATAAAGTGGATGCAGATTAAAAAAAAAAGAAAATGAAAGTGAAAAACGGTTACGACATGAAGTAAAGTAACGTTAACATAACTAATAGGAATAATAGAAGATTTGGTGAGCGGATTGGTCATAATGAATTAAAAGGAAACAGGTCATGCAGTTTGAAGAGAGAATGCAATAAAAAAAAAACAGGAGGGCAAGAGTTATAAGATCTCGTTCTATTTTGTTAAATAAACGTTATCAACTCTTTTTTGAACAGCATTTAAGATATCTTTTCTCTTTAGTTTTTGTGCAGAAGTGACATAACCATTTTCTGGAGTCCATTCATCATCGAATAAGACAACACCTTGTAATAGTTCAATTCCACTTAAACCTTGACTTTTACCAGTCTTTAGCATATCTGCTAGAACGGCACTTGCTAATTTTGGATTATCGACATATTGTTCAACATCTTCCCCTTGTTTCATTATTCCTAACGAAACAGCTAATTTAGCTAATTGTGGGAAAACTGGAACAACAATACCAACAGCTTTAATTTTAGTTTGGTCAGCGTAACAACAAATATTCATAACATATTTGTTAGATCTATAAATAGATTCTAATTTTTCTAAAGCAATGTATTCACCATTCATTGTCTTAACTAAATTTTTCTTTCTATCAATAATCTTTAAATGACCATTGGCTGTCCATTCAGCAATATCACCTGTCTTAAACCAACCATCGGCAGTTAAAGCTTTAGCTGTTTCTTCTGGGTTCTTATAATATTCTGGTAAGACACAAGCACCTTTTAGCCATAATTCACCTTGATTATTTTTAGCAAAATAATTTAATTCTTCAACATCGACTAATTTAGCTGTGATAGTACCTGCTAAATCACCAGCAACACCTAACTCAAAACGATCAGGTTGAGTAACAGTAGTATTAGCAACAGTTTCAGTTAAACCATAACCAATTAACATTGGACAAAGAATATTTGATAAAAATTCCTGAGCATCTAAACTAATTGGAGAACCACCATTACACATAAATTTTAAACGACCACCAGTAGCTTCTTTAACTTTTTTAAAAATCATTCTACCAATTGCATCACCACCTGGTAAATGTAATTTTTTTAAAGTTAATTTTGTATTATAAGCAGTCCAGAAGACTTTTTGAACTAAAGCAGGTTGTTGACTTAATTGAGCTAAAATACCTTTTCTAATAGTTTCCCAAACTGCTGCAACACCAACCATTAGAGTTGGTTTAAATTCTTGTAAATCACCTTGACAATTACGCATAGATTGAGCTGATAAAGTTTTAACAGTACCATAACCAATACATGAACCCCAATAGAAACATTCTAATTCAAATACTAATTCAAAAATATGAGCTAATGGTAAAAATGCAATAATACTATCTTCTGGACCCATATAACCATAAACTGTACTACCAACACCACCAATACCTGCATTAACAGTTGATTGTTTTAAAACAACACCCTTTGGATCACCTGTTGAACCTGAAGTGTACATAATACAACATAAATCATCAACAGTTGGTGGATGAGCATCAATTTCATGTTTTGAATCATGACCCATTTGAACAATTTCATCAAATGTAAAAATTTTAATATCAGGTCTAATTTCTTTAATTTTATTTAAAGCATCATTTGGAATTTTAAACATTTTACCATTTTGTCTTCTATCCTTTGGATCTAATTTTTCAGAATGAATAATATATTTAATTTCTGTTGCTTTTTGTAAAGGATTAATTAATTTTGGTAATAAAGCATTATCTGTAAAAATTGCGTTTGTACTTGTTTGAACCATCGAATGAGTTAAACCTGATTCACCTAATGTATCATAAGCTGTTACAATTGGTATAGATTGACTTTGTGAGCCTAAAAACATTTTCATCCATTTATGTGAAGTTGAAGCAAAAATATGTAATTTATCATCACTTTCAGGTTTTAAACCCATTTTAACTAAACCACGACCAATATCGTGCATTATAATCATTAATTCGTCATAAGTATTATATTTATATTTACTCATTTCATAATATTGCCATATCTTTTCTGTTGGTATATTTTTACCATCAATAACTTTATTGATAATTTTTTTCTCTTCATGAATATCGATAATTTCTCTCCAACCCATTGCTTTACCCTTACCATTTTTGTTAAAAATTTCAACTAAAAATTCATAAACTGTATTACATTTCATACCAATTGGTCTAGTTAAAGGAGCTTTCTTAAATCTACTATTTCTTCTTGGTGGAGTTTCATGATCATTTTCAGCTTTGCCGACAATAACACTATATTGTTCAACCATTTTTGTATATTTGTTTTATTATTACTATTACTATTTTAACTTGTATATTTGTTATGGTTTTATATATATATATCTAAGATACTAATAAAAAAAAGAGGGAATTAAATTTACAAGTTATTAAAAAATTATTTAAATGAACTGTCTATATATATATGTGTGTGTGTGTGTGTGTTTAAAATTGCCACCGTACGTTTTGATATGAATATATATCTTTTAACGGTTGTACCCAACCAATACTATTGAATCCCCTTTTTAGTTAATGGAATCAATCAATTTAATATGGTGATTCTCAATGGAAAAACAGACTTCTATAGCTAAGAGAGGAGAATAACTAGTGTTTAGATACCCTTTAAAAAAATAGCATTATGTTCATTGTATCTTCCAGAAAACACTCAACAGAAACCCGCGCAGCAGCCGGCAAAACAACACATGCACACACACGCAACCTGTGTGTATATTTCTCAGCGCTTAAAATCGATTGAATTTGTGACGGTGAGAGATGGCGGCATATTTCTGTATAACTGAACTGTTTGTACAACGTGGTAAGAAAGAAAGCGAAAAATGTTGAAAAATGCACTTTTTGTTGGGGAGAGACTCCATCGGAGAAGGCAAAACGACAAAATTTTTTTTTTTCTTGCAAACCCGATACTAAGGTTATAGGAAAAGATGAGTTTGCGGCTTTATACGAGGATATCGCGCAATATCGCAGAATATAAGGGACCTTTTTCACTATTTGACTTAAAACTCCTCTCTCTTTAATATCCTCTCTTGATTACTTCAAGAGGAGGATTACTATTTTGAAGAGGGAACGAGGAGATTCTGATATATATGATTTACGTTAAGGGTTATAAAGATTGAGGTACACCAGGAGGAGAGATCTCCTCGACTATTCATAACTAATTGTTCATTTTCTTGATGTTGGTTATATGGACCATTATTGAACTATGTAAAGTTGTTTATCTTAACTATGGATATCTAGCACTTTCTTCTTTTTCTAACTAAGTACCGGAAATAAGAACTGTGCTATATATTTGAACAATGGAGTTTGTATTTTTTTATCAGATTGATTGCGGATAATTGCTTTCGGCCGAAATTTGTTGGGCAGTAATAAAAATTCAACAAAAAAAATTGTTGGCAATACAAAAAAATTGAATTGTGCCTATTAAGATAAACAATTTTGAGATCAAATTAATTGGTGGTAAATAGTCTTTTGACATACAGGTACTGCCGCCAATGATAATTAGTATTGGATTGGAAATGTATATAAAAGAGACCAGAGATTCGTATATTTTACAACAAATTATGGGAATGCAAGGGTAACGCCCGGAGATGTAAACGTTTGAAGTGCATACATATTCTTCTTGTAATTAATTGTATCATCATAAGATAGCGAATGAGAGTTGTTCTCGCGAAGTGTGACTAAAGCATGATTGTAGATAGTTAGACAGTGTGGGTGTATATTTTTTTCTATGTTGTAATATCTGCCAAATAATTCTTAGTAGCTTGACTGGCGAAATTCTGCAAGGAATATATATATAGTGATGAGATGGAAATATGAACAACTCATTTTCAATGATCTTGGTCAAAGAAAATAATTTTTAAAATTTAATATATAATCAGGCCAATTGTTCTCGATCGATAAGGTTATACCCTCTATACATGCATGGGGGTACTTTTTATTATTATTATTATTATTAAATGAAAAAAAAAAAATAACTAATATTTCAACTCTTAATGTAGTGTCAGAAAATAGAAATTATTATCGTAAGAAATAAAGAAAAAAGGTAGCAATCCTTAGCAAGTTGAAGAAAGGAATTATTTCACTTTTCTCCTCGTTATATTACTGATTTGACCAACATATATACTATCTTAAATACGAAAAGGTCAAGTAATATGATATTAATTCATTAGTAAATTTCTAATATGGTATACATTATTTAAAAAATATGGCAAGGTCAAAAATACTCCTGTTAACTTTTCAAAGAATAAAAACAGACACATTTAACTAAAATAAAGATTAAATACATTTTATCACTTTTTAATGGGTTTCCAGTTGCACACTCAGTCTAAAAGTAATATTTTGATGTTTGGACATTACTATGTAATTTTGTACGAAGCGTATATACAACATATTATATTAAAAAATCAATAATTAAGGGAGAAAAGTTTCTATTGGAAATTATTTATCGGTGACAACGTTAATTGACTTAAAAGGAGCGACCAATATAAGAGAACAGAAAACAGAGACAGAAAACAAGTACACACGATACAAACACGCAAATACTTAAATATATCATATATAACTAATCATGGTGTGGATTCCTTTTATATCAAGTAATAAACCAGAATTTAAAAATAATAGAGAAGCAAGAAAACAATGTTGGGAATCAAGAGATATATATTTCAATTGTTTAAATAAAATTGATGTTATTAGTCCCTTAGATCCCAAAAATAAAGAAATAATTAAAAAAAATTGTCATAAACAAGAAATAGATTTTGAAGATAATTGTGCAAAGAGTTGGATAAGTTATTTTAAAGAGAAAAGGGTTACAGATTATAGAAATGATTTGATTCAAAAACAAATGCAACAAGATGAACAAAATCAAAATCTATTACAAGGGAAATGATTGTACATAGTTTATATGATTATGAAAATAAGTATCTCCCCCCCCCCCTTCTCCTCCTTTGAGTAACTCCTTTATTTTGTAAATACATATAACTCATTTGGTTTTATCATACGTGTGTGCGAACATAACCAAATATATATATACATTATATCATATTTCGGCATTTTATATACCTTTATATCACCTCACAATTTTATATTCATATTACTTATTGATTATATTTCATATTTTATTTCAATTTTTGTTATTTTGTAGCAATTTTTAATTTTCGTAGAAAATTTAACACTTTAGTATTTTTCAGTAAATACTCCTATCAATAACTTCATGTAAACAATATTTTGAAAAGAAACGAAGAACTTATATTTTTCGAAACTATAGAATATCTATATATTTTATATGTAATGTTACAGAAGTATTTTAAATTTTTTTTCTTAAACTGAAAATACTTCAATGTTTGCCTTGGCACCATTTTGAGCGGTAACGACACAGAAATCAGCACCACCAGCACCTGACGAGCTTTCGGAACTGTTAACTTCATTGATACCTTGACTAGATGGATCGATGGAACATGGCAAACCAACACATTGGGATGGATCATCACATGTTATTCTAACACCGAAACTTGGTTTAGTGTTCTTGAATGGACTGGTATCTTCCAGATAGATTGGATTCCAACCAATCTTAACATATGTGTTTTTACTGTCATCCATGTTGGCACCAGCGACATATGGAGCCCAGTTACCCCATGGTTCAGCGGTACTACCCCATTTACAACCATCATCAACACTGACACCAGGTGGGTTAATATAGAAATGAGATGCAGTGCCAGCCCAGTAACTAGTATCTGGGACGGCAAGTGTTTCACTAGAACCGGAACCAACTAATGTTGGAATTAACATTTCTTCATTACCTGGTAAGACAGTTTGACAGAATGCAACATCTTCACCAACTTGGTTCTTGGCGATGAATGTACCAGTACCATCGTAACAATAACTTTTACCACTGTTTGGAGTTTGTAAATTACCTTCAGAGTCACAGTACAAACCACCATTTTGAGAACCTGGGTAAGAATATGTAGTGACTGATGGATCCCATTGACCCATTAGTTGACCTGGTTTACAGGCATATGGACACCAAGAACCATAAGTACATTCTTGATCATCATGCATGGCCCAACCAGCATTTTTACCACTAGTTTGGACAGCGACCATACCTTCGTAGTTTGGGAAAGAACAAGTACCACCACGTTTTTCTTGGTGAGATGGAATATGTTCATGATGAATATCAGAAGTAGATGGGATTTCAACATCAGCGATAGGAGCAGATTTAGCAATAGTGCTCAATAAAAGGAGTGAAAGAGTGTTAGAAATCATTTTTTATTTTATTTTATTAAAGAAAGTATTAGTTTTTTTTGTAGTATTAAAGGAGTGACTGTAAGTTGGTATAACTTTGCTTTTGATATGATATATTATATGATATATTAGTATACATATAATTAATAAGAATTAACTAATAATAAATAACTAAAACGAAAACATAAAACCAGATTCAAAAATAAATTAATATAGTTGCTATTTATATGATTTAGTTCTTGAAAAAGAAAGATCTAATTTCATGCCCTTTATGGATGCTCGAAGTGTAAAGTTCTAACAAACGTCATAGATCTCACCTATTCAAGAACATAAAAGAAAAGACAACCATAGGAAAAAGAAGGCCTAAATGTAATTACGTTAAAAAGAAAAAAAACTTAACTTTCTTTTTGGGTTTGTACAGACACTTCTGTACTTATTGTCAAATTTTACATCATTGCCAAAAATGAAAAAGTAATATCGTACATAGCCTGGCTGATGGTCCCTGAATAAAGCGAGGACAAATATGTAACTGCCATATATATGTTACAATTTCTCTTTCTCTCCGCGTTTATTCCGTACATACTCTCTCTGCAAACTTAATTTACCAGAAAAGTAAAGTGATGGGCATAAATTTACCACAAAAAGTAACTGACAGACGATACATGCAAATCAGCATATTTGGTAATCCGCACAGAAAGCCGGAAAAAAGAAAAGAGAAGCGACAAAAAGCAAATAATGGCTCCTCGAGCTCAGGGTCTAGAATCTCATGGGTAATCAATTTCTACGAAGTTTATTGGGTCAAAAGAACCAAAAGAAATAGACTTTTCAATGCTTTTTGTTGCACGCTTAATTGTTACAAGAAAAAAGATGGTTCTAGAATCGTTTTTTTACTTTTTTAATAACGTTAACTAATGTACGTACCGCTCACATACTCATTAAAACCCAAATGCAATTTCTTTTGTTTTTACCAAGAAAAGTAATTTGAGGTGGCTCTAATCACTATACAATCAATCGATGGTTATGAAAATTATTGTTTTTTTCCAAAAAAGTATATATCGTCTGGGCTAAGTTGTGTGACTTTTTTAACACATTATTATTCTTTTTAAAGTAACTATAATTTAAATACAAAGCACTGTACAACCCCCATGATAATATGCTTTTGAGTAATGTATGGGTTTTAGGTTGCTAAATGAACTTTAACTAAGCCATTAACAAAGTAAATACTCCGACCATCATCAAATTAATCCGAACCACAATAAAAGTGATGTCATTAATTACCAACATTTTAAAAATACCGGGGTGGCGTTTTGGTTGTTCCTCCCTCTTAAGTTGAAGATAATATGTTCACTTTTTTACATTGTACGTATAAGGGAACATTTCTCAACCCCACGATTGTCTGGGGAAATGATTTGAATACATGGTGGCAACAAATAAAATCAATATATACATATTTATGCATACATACTATAACACATCGATAATAAAATAACTCTACGTAAAGTAAAGAAAAGAAATGTATTTAAATTAACAATAGTAGCAACAATGAGATAAGTATTTTGAATGAATCAGAGTTGTCTTTTAATAAATTTTATGTAGACAACTTTCAGTGTTCATAAAATTGATTATTGTATTTTTTGTAGTACCAACCAATTTTAAGCAATAGAACAGTGCAATAACTTATAACGTGACAAAAAAGAATTATTACAAGAGTTTCTTCTGTTTATTTGTCAGAATCATCACGAATTTCTCAAATTACGTCATGCGGAGATGGTACTAAGATAAAAGAAGGAAATACATAACAACGAATAACGATGGAAATCAATACAACCTAGTATATCTCCTCATTAAACTAATCAATACAAGAAACTAATTCCTCTTCTTTAAAAAAATAAAAATAAAATGAACTGGGGCAGACCATACCTATTTAGGTCGTTAATGTCACATAAAACTGTCACTAACATTTAAGTAAGTGCACCCTCTAATTTCAATATTATCCTTATCCGTCACATCGTCAAATAAAATACAAAACCAGAGAGAAAATTTGTTTTATCTCGCACACAGACGGATTACGGAAGAGCGAGTGTGAAAAGTTTTAGTTCACCCGTTTTTTTTGTAAGCTCTCTCTCGCTCCATTTTTTTTTATTTTCTCGTCTCTAAGAAAAATAAAGGTGCAGAAAAGGGAGAAAATTGATAAGTTGAGTAAGTATTGAAATTTTAAACGGTAATTTCATTAATGAATCACTAAAACCTAAGTCATAGTTTGCATTTTTATCTTAACAGTGACTTTTTTAATCAGCGTGTAAAGATCCGAGTTAGAGTCTATATTTGATTACAAGACTAAAAGAGTTCTTTTTGCTAACCATAATCTCCTTAAAGATCTATTTGCTACAGTTAAAATTGTTCTGTATTAGAAGTTGGATACGGAAATTCTAGTTTCAATACTCATTTTTAGAAAGGAACCTATTTACATTACATAAACCTTTAATAGTGTTCAAGAATTTCTACCGAAGCTAAAGATAACAATATCAAGATACACACATTTCATTACAAAAGATCAACTACCCATTTAAAGTCTATTACCTAACCATACCTAACCGCTACATTATATAACAATCCCTGCCAAAAATGATGAAAGGTAAAGAAATTAGAATCATGTCTTTGCTGGTGCTAGACACTATTTTTTTCCTTTTGGAATTAATTATCGGTTATATGTCTCACTCTTTAGCCCTTATTGCCGATTCTTTCCATATGCTAAACGATATTATTTCATTATTAGTAGCTCTTTGGGCTGTTAAAGTTGCCAAAGAACGTGATCCTGACTCTAAATACACATATGGTTGGAAAAGAGCTGAGATTCTTGGTGCATTAATCAACGCAGTTTTCTTAATTGCATTATGTTTTTCAATTTTGATTGAAAGTATTCAAAGGTTAATTCAACCTCAAGTAGTGGAGAATCCTAAGTTAGTCATGAGTGTCGGTTTTGCTGGTCTTGCATCAAATATTGTGGGTTTATTCTTATTCCATGAACATGATCATGATCATGGTGTACACGATGAAGAAGCTGGTGGTTTAGTTGGTTCGAGTCACCAACATATGATTTCAACTACTGGAACTGATGCCGAAGAAAGTGATAGTCATACTCATTCACATTCTGTAGAGTCTACACCTAACGATGTCCTAACTAATACTACTGTTGAAATACTAAGAAACGAGAATGATGACAGTAACGACAGTAACGATAACGAAGATACTCCATTAGTTAATAAGACAACTTTGATTAAACGTAAGAAGAAGGATGTTAAGAAACCAAAGAAATCAACTAAATCTCTAAATATGCGTGGTGTGTTTTTACATGTCATGGGTGATGCATTAGGTAACATTGGTGTTATTTCAGCAGCTTGGTTTATTTGGAAAACTGATTATACATGGAGATTCTATAGTGATCCTTTAGTCTCATTATTGATTACATTAATTATATTTTCCTCTGCATTACCATTATCCCGTAAAGCGTCTAAGATTCTTTTACAAGCTACTCCATCGAGTATCTCAGCAGATGAAATTCGTGACGAGATTCTAGAGATTCCAGGTGTTTTAGCTGTCCATGATTTCCATATTTGGAATTTAACTGAGGCTAGTACCATTGCATCCATACATGTGAAATTAGATATCAGTCCCGAAGAATTTGTATCCACGGCTAAATTAATTAGACATATATTCCATAACCATGGTGTTCATTCAGCTACTGTTCAACCAGAATTCTCTTCTGATCAAGTATCTGCTCAAGATCGTAGAAGGTTTTCTATAATTGCAGGTGGTGCAGATGACAACAACTCTACACCATGTACGGCATATGGTTCTACTACCAAGGATAGTAATTGTTTAGTGGATAACGCTGCTAATTGTTACTCCGACAGGTGCAAATAAATATCGCCGAGATAGAAAAGACAAACAAAGACAAATAGGAACCTATTTTTAAGGGATATGAGCTTATTCAGTATGGGGGTGGACTTTATAATCCTACATGCTCAATAAACTCTAATATTTGAAAATATTCATATTTTTTTGAGTTCCGTCTTTTCCAGTTCCTCGTACACCATCAATAGATTATATAAACATCTCAAAGATAAAGTATGTATATATATATATACAGAAGTAGAATTTTTTCATATACATCTTTACCATAATCTCAAATGAATAAAAACCAACGTATAAGGTATCATCGGATCTATATATTTCGTTTTGGTAAGAATAATCGATATATTTTGACTTATCAACACACTATGCAAGGGACTGGTTGTTTCCACGTCTAGCAGATAAGCTTAGCTTTAATTCTGCGAGTGAAGATTAATAGTCCGCGGAGTCGTCACAGTTGAACAAAGGCATTTCACGCATCATTTTTCTAGACAAATAAACGTAGAAAGAGGTATTCACAACTGTGCCCGCCTATCTCTTCTGCAAGCAACACCACAGAAAGGACTAGCCGCGGTAGGAAACCAAAATTGAAAATGCGACACGCTTTCTCACTGCCACGATGGAGCCACCAGCTAGCAGCAGCAGCAGCAGCAACAAAAATTTTGTGAATTGAAAAAATGAATGTAAACAGAAATTGATGCTGTATGTTTACATAGAGCATAGATACGCGATGGATTACGATAATGGAGTTTTGCTAGCTGATTCACTAGGTGAACCATGGTGCTCTGCCAAACTTTCTAGCCGTGTTTTGTGTTTCAGATTTTCTATATATTTACTATCTAACTTAAATTTTATTATTGGTTTGAACAAAGATGATCTAGATGTCAACAAAGAAATTTGTAGCTGTTCATGCATTGTTTGGTTGAAAAAAAGAAGGAAGAAGAAATAGTCCTTCTATTATATTCTTGTATTATCATTGTAAGCTACCTTTAGATATAGATATATATATATATAGTTCAGTATAATTTATTTCTTAAATCATATGTTATTGTAAAAGACAGTAACTAATCAATTTTGAACCATATGTATATATACTCTAGGCACACTAGACGGGATGACGCCACATTATAAGATACGATTGAAACCCGAATTGCAATATAGAAGAAAATATGATAGCTCACGATATTATTATCAATATAACATTAAGGATCGAATTAATAGAATACCATTGAGAAATGAATTTCAATTAAAAATACATCAGACAGAAAATCTACCATTTCATAGAATGCTATCTGCACTTCGTCAATATTATATCTTTCAACAGATAATATATTATGCAAGACAATTAAATCATATTCAGAAAATAATAAATATTTTAAAATCGATTCTGGAGATAATAAGTAAATCAAGATTATATTTATTAATTCGACCAATTATTAATTTTATAGATACAGTTGGTTCAATGTTCATACAATATCCCTTAAAATTTTCACCGACATGTAGAACAGTTTCAATAAGAGAAGTTAAGAAGACTACATTATTACCTATGATAATTTTGCTTCAACCAATGAATCGTTTGAGTAAAATAATAAGACAAAATCAAATTCGAAATTTCCCATTACAAAAATACCCTGTCAATTCTCATCAACAAAGGGTAATACTTTCTCCAATAATACATACAGCTTTACTAATAACTACGTTTTTTAGCTTTGTCCTTTCGATGTTCTGTTTATATGCATCCTTAATATTATACTGGGTAATTACACCACGCAACGATAGTAAAAATATCATTTCATCAAATGAACAGACAGTGGCTTATATGCCAGATCAACATATCACACACGATAGTTTCATGACATTTTCTACACCAAAGAAATTCGTATCAATCAAGTGGTCCTGTGAAATATCTATACATTCCAATAATTTACCAACTTTTAATCTATATCCAAAATATCGTCTAAAACCTAGTAGGACTTATGTTCAGGTATAGATAGCCAACCAAAATCATAATTACAAAATACCACAACTTACCTAAATTGCATTATCCCTTTTTTTTTTATTTCATATTCATAATCATATTAATAGATCTTATATACCAAATTACATAAAAAAGCTATTATTCTTCCAACTTTTACTTTGCTACCATTGTCCCATTAAAAACTGTGTGAATGGATAGTAATGGTAATGGGACTGCTAAACCCAGACATTTCTCTTACATCCGTACATCTTAAAAATAATGCATATTTTATCTAATATTTTTCTCCGACCGGTAACTTTTTGTTTGATTTTTAAATTCATTTTTGAAATATTTCTAAGATTTTTTCGCTTCATTTTTGAATTCGGATAGTCCTACTCAGAGGAATGGCCGCACAACATTACCAAATAATAAACAAATTTGGAAAATGAAATTGTCTTTCCATCTCATCAAACACATTGATGGGGGTTAATTTCCCATCTCTAAAGTCCTCGATCGGTGAATGCTGCATGGCAAAGAATCTCTGTGCAACCTTTGCTTACCTTTTTGCAACTGGAACTTAGTTAACGAATTTTCACCATAACGAAAATTCAAAGGTTACTAGTAAATGAAGGAAATAGTTGATATATATCAACATATAGGTTATAATTGAAGGTTTAGTTATATAAAGTCTTTTTGATTTTATTTAACAACATCGAAAACAATACGCGAAAAAGTGAGTACATTAATACCTGATGTCGTAATGAGTAGAGGGCGTGATTTACATGTTGTTTAAAGATGATATATTCATCATATTAGGAATACGTTGAATTACCTGAATTTAGATAAATTTTATGGAAAAATGAATAGAATTGTGCAGTGTGGAATGATAATGAGGAAAGCACATATACTATGAACTAGAAAACCCATGTCATTATACAGAGTTATTTCAATATCGATTTATATTATGATTATTAGCAGATTTACCATTTTTTTGAAACACAATAGATATAACCTTACGAGAAATACTCTTAATGAAATGTAAAAAGAAATCTTTGGATGATTAGAAACAATTGTATCGGGTAAGCTTCTCATATCGACAAAATAAAACATACTTATTATATGTGATTCTTTTTTACTAACAACATTTTATATTTATCTTACGTCGTTGTTTTTCAAATGTTTCTGCAATTTTGTGCAGAGTTTAGAGAACTAAGATAAAGATTCATATATCGCCCTTATATTATAGTGTCTCATTTCAAGGAATACCAAGTTATTGGCCGTCGTCTACCAACCGAATCCGTTCCAGAACCAAAGTTGTTCAGAATGAGAATCTTTGCTTCTAACGAAGTTATTGCTAAGTCTCGTTACTGGTACTTCTTGCAAAAGCTACATAAGGTTAAGAAGGCTTCTGGTGAAATTGTTTCCGTTAACCAAATTAACGAAGCTCACCCAACTACTGTCAAGAACTTCGGTCTATGGGTCAGATACGACTCCAGATCCGGTACCCACAACATGTACAAGGAAGTCAGAGATGTCTCCAGAGTCAACGCTGTTGAAACTTTGTACCAAGACATGGCTGCCAGACACAGAACCAGATTCAGATCTATCCATATTCTAAAGGTTGCTGAAATTGAAAAGACTGCTGATGTCAAGAGACCATACGTCAAGCAATTCTTGACCAAGGATCTAAAATTCCCATTGCCACACAGAGTCCAAAAGTCTACCAAGACTTTCTCTTACAAGAGACCAACCACCTTCTACTAATCTGATAAAGTATGAATTCTTTTGTTATTTTTTCATTTGTTTTCACACATATTATATACATTTTTCATATAAATCAGTTTTGTAAAATTTAATAAATTTAATTAGTCACATTACGTATCAATTACACTTTTCTTTTCGATAATATTAAATGCAAATAAAAGGTTTCTTAATCATAATTATTGTTTGTCTTATTAACTATACGTAATTCAAACATACTTCTTCATCAAATTTACCAAATAATGAAATTTAAAATTTTTGATCACGTGCGTGAAAAATTTCAAAAAATTTTCAGTCCCATCATCGAAAATTTTTAACTCTTATAATCCAGCGACAAAGGAAGAGATGATGGCCAATAAATTACAGAGGGAACAGGATATTAAGGAGGATACGTACATATAAACAAAAATATATAACATCGTTGAGCATTCATTTTGTCATTACTCAGACTACAGAAGTATAACCAAAATTAGACGATGTCCTACGTTTTAACCGAAACCTCTGCAGGTTACGCTCTATTGAAGGCCTCTGACAAGAAGATCTACAAATCAACCTCTTTACTTGATGACTTAAATTCCTCTGACAAGGTCCTAAAGGAGTTCAAGATTGCTGCATTTTCTAAGTTCAACTCTGCCGCAAATGCTTTAGAAGAAGCCAACTCTATTATTGAAGGTAAAGTTTCTCCACAATTGGAGAAACTTTTGGAAGAAATTAAGAAAGATAAGAAGAGCACATTAGTGGTTAGTGAAACTAAACTAGCTAACTCCATTAACAAGCTTGGTCTAAACTTTAACGTTGTCTCTGATGCTGTCACTTTAGATATCTACAGAGCTGTTAAGGAATACCTACCAGAATTGCTACCTGGTTTAAACGATTCTGATTTGAACAAAATGTCCCTTGGTCTAGCCCACTCCATTGGTCGTCATAAATTAAAGTTTTCTGCTGATAAGGTCGATGTTATGATTATTCAAGCCATTGCTCTTTTGGATGACTTGGACAAAGAATTGAACACCTACGCTATGAGATGTAAAGAATGGTACGGATGGCATTTCCCTGAACTAGCTAAGATTGTCACTGACTCTGTTGCTTACGCTAGATTAATTTTAACAATGGGTGTTAGATCTAAGGCTGCCGACACAGACATGAGCGAAATCTTGCCAGAAGAAATTGAAGAACGTGTTAAGACTGCTGCTGAAGTTTCTATGGGTACTGAAATTACTGAAGATGATTTGGACAACATTAAGAACTTAGCTGACCAAATTGTCGACTTTGCTGCATACAGAGAACAACTTTCCAACTATTTGGCTGCTAGAATGAAGGCAATTGCTCCAAATTTGACACAATTAGTTGGTGAGCTAGTTGGTGCTAGATTAATTGCTCATTCTGGTTCTCTAATATCTTTGGCTAAGGCTCCAGCCTCCACTATCCAAATTCTTGGTGCTGAAAAGGCTTTATTCAGAGCTTTGAAGACTAAGCATGATACTCCAAAGTACGGTCTTTTGTACCACGCCTCTCTGGTTGGTCAAGCTACCGGTAAGAACAAGGGTAAGATTGCTAGAGTTCTAGCTGCTAAAGCCGCTGTGTCTATACGTTATGATGCTTTGGCTGAAGACAGAGATGACTCTGGTGATGTTGGTCTAGAAGCTAGAGCCAAGGTCGAAAACAGATTATCACAAGTGGAAGGTAGAGACCTAAGAACCACTCCAAAGGTTGTTCGTGAAGCTAAGAAGGTCGAGATGACTGAAGCTAGAGCTTACAATGCTGATGCTGATGCTGTTACTGAACCAGCTGCTGAAGCTGCTGATTCCGATGATGAATCCGAAGAAGAAAAGGAAGAAGAAGAAAAGAAGGAAAAGAAGAAGGAAAAGAAGGACAAGAAGAGAAAGAGAGATGAAGATGAGGATTCTAAGAAGTCCAAGAAATCTAAGAAGGAAAAGAAAGAAAAGAAGGAAAAGAAAGATAAAAAGGACAAAAAATCCAAGAAAGAAAAGAAATAAGATGCATATTTTCCAATAATAAAATTCTCTCACCATTTATAATTCCATTTTTTTAACCTTAGCATTCTTGTTTGTGATTCTTTATCAAAATACTTCTAGAAATCACAAAAGAAAACAGAAAACAACAACAACAAATATTACTATCTAGTCATAGTTCATTTCTAACATCAAGATTTTGTAATTATTATTATATTTATCACGATATTTATGTAAAATAGAAATTTTAAAAATAAACATACGATCTTCAATATTATAGTTTCAAATATTTTGAAAACCCCAATTAATGACACTAACCTTCAATATAATTGTGTATTTTAGATGCATATTATTCCAAAGGATACATTCTATATATTAGATATATACATATATATCTTGAAGATAAAAACAAAACAATACGAATATGTAATGAAATGTAAATAAGGGAAGAAAGTACTATACAATAGCTTAATGCTTAGCTACTGGAGTTTCACCAGTTAATTTACCGACAAATTCCTTGGCCATATCACCGAAACCGACCATGAAAACCGTTTGCCAGACACCTAGACCTACTCTTGGAGTGATACCACGATATAGACCTTTAATACCATTTGATTGGTAAATATATTTGAAAGTCTTTGCGACAGTCAAATTTTTTGGTCTATTTGGATCAGCAGTCTTTGATTGCATTTCAACTCTAATAACCTCGATAGGTTGATTCCATGCACTTAAACCACCACCAATGGCAGATGCAGAGATTTTCTCTAGAGCGGTTAATCTATCATCTGGATTAGTTTTACCTGTAGCCTTTCTAATGACATCTTCTACTAATCTACTTAAACCAAAACGAGAACCCCAATTAGTCATTTGTCTAATAGCAACTGCATTGACACCTTTATATATACCTTTCAAACCTTCTTTAGCATAAATTGTTTTAAAAACACCCCATGAGGATTGAGCTGCACCATCTGCAGACTTTTTTCTAGTGATCTCTACAGTCTTCATACATGTACAGAACCCCATTGTCAAATATGATTGTGCAACACCACCTGAGATACCACCAAGAATACCTGAACTGAAATTACCTAACCCTAAGGATTTGAATCTATGTTCGGCCTCAGCAGCAACGAATAATAGGACAGCACCTTTGGTAGAGGCTTCGATCCAAGCCCATGGAATTAAACCTTGATAGAAACCAAAGACACCACCACGAGACCATACATGTTTCATAGCACTTAAGAAATTTAATTGTCTATGTGCAGCCATAGTGGTCTTGATAACCTCTAGAGGTTGACCTAAAGTGGTCACTTCGCACATGTTCAAACCTGCACCTAGCAGGATATTAGAGAAGGATACAGGTTTCTTCTTTAAATGTTCAGGTTGTGAAACTGGAGTAACGGACATTATTTTATGATCTCTGTATTAAAGTAAATCCACGAAAATAATAACAAATATTAATAATAGGAAGTATTACTATATATATTTCAAATCTATCAAGTGAATAGTATGATCCCAATAGCAAAAATATCGAAATTTATTTGTACCTTTCTGTAAGATCTAAATGAAATGGATAAGATTAAACAAGAGGTGCAGTTTTATATAAATACATACACGTATATATATAGAGAGAGAGAGATATATAGGAACATATTCTGTCAATGTACAATGGCCAGTTCCCAAGAGGATTCCAATCAAATCATGAATATGTACTACCACCCACTACTTCCTGGCAGGTCTCTTCTCTTTGGTTATGCCAATAATGTCCGTAACTTTACCCTCAGTCCTTGCCGTTGTCTCATTTCCATAGATGAATCATGCAGATTTCATTGAAAAAGTTTCAGTTTGCGGTGCAAAAAGTGAAAAATTCACGGAAATTTCAATTTTTTTTCTGTTTAAAAATCTCGAGATGCCGCGACGGCCGCGGTGATGGAATTGTTTTTCCACCGGAATACTGGGTTAGGGTATTGCAAGTTAGGGCTTGCTCCTGGAAAGTGCTATCTTTTTGGGGGGACGTGAAATTTTTAAGCAGAACATTTTGGCACATTTGAAGGAAACACGCTGGAACTTAAACCATGAGATGAGGAAGAGAGAGGTTTGAACTAGCTCGTACATTTGGTTATTATATTTGGCTAGGAGGAGGCTAAGTTTGGAGGAATCAGGATTCGGAGATCTGAGCGTTAGTAATAGATATATCTATATATATATATAGTGTTGTGCTAAAATAATGGCAAGACGATCAGGAGCTAAGAAGAAGAGCATACAGAATGACAATAAGGCACAAATTGCCAAGTTACTGGACACAAGGCGGCAAGATAAAGGAAAGAATAATAACAAAATCACGAAACCTACCAAGAATATTGCTAAATTAGAGGATGCTTTCACAAATGTGATGAAGAAATTTGAAATTACAGATAATGGACCTTTACATAAAGATATTAATCATGAATCCAAGGGTGCTGATAATGAAATAGGCTCTGAATTAGCTAGTTTGGTAGAAGCTGAGTCTAGTAAAAATAAAGATAAAGAAGAAGAAAAGAAGAATGAATCAACGGGTCCATCTAAAAGAAAACAAAGAATTATGAATAAACCATCATTATCACAATTGAAAAGTTCCGTTATTCATCCAGAAGTTATAGAATGGTATGATTGTGACGCACCTTATCCTTATGTATTAGCATCTATTAAAGCATCTAAAAATGTAATACCGGTTCCGTCTCATTGGCAAACAAAAAGAGAATATCTATCAGGAAGATCATTGCTATCTAAAAAACCATTCGAATTACCAGATATTATTAAAATGACAGATATTGAACAAATGAGATCTACTTTACCAACACAAGAAGAAAATGAAAAATCCTTGAAAGAATTAGCTAGAGCAAGAGTTCAAGTGAAAACAGGAACATTGGATATTGATTATAGACGAACGTATAATATTTTCTTTAAAATCGGAGCTCAATGGAAACAAGATTTATTATTACCATTTGGTGATATGTACTATGAAAACAGAACTTTACATGATGAGGCTCAATGGAGAAAAATGATAAAGGATAAGATTCCAGGGAAATTGAGTGAGACTTTAAGAACAGCAATGGGTTTAGAAGATGGTCAATTACCGCCTTGGTGTATGGCAATGAATGAAATAGGTATGCCACCAGCTTATCCAGATATGCAAGTTGCAGGTATAAATTGGGATATCTCAAATTTAAAAGATGGTATATATGCAAAAGTGACACCATTACAAAAAAGTCGACAAAAAAGCAAAAATCAAAAGAATTATTTTGGATCAATAATATCGTTTGAAAAAGATGATCCACTAGAAACAATATATGAAAAGAAAGTGAAGGAACCTGTTGCTGAAGATACAAAAGAAACAGAAAATTTAACTGCTAAAACGGATAACAAGACTAATGATGATAGGATTCCCTTAACAGAATTTGAAACCAAACAAACTACTCCAAAGGTTAATGAACAAAACGAAGAGGACAATCAAGAAAAATCGCTATACACAGTTATTGAAACTGATACTTCTGGTGAAAAATCAAGTTTGACGGGATCTGTGACATCATATAAGCTCAACAGAGTAAACAAAACATCAGATTCTACTAAATTACAAGAAACCATAGACGATACAGAGCAATCTGAAGAAGAACTTGAAAAATTTAAATTCTAGGCGTGCTCTTTGAATTACAGGTCAGACTCAGCTTATATTCGAAATGAGCTGAGTACAGTTTTTTAATATATATATATATATATGTATGTATACAAAACAATTGTTGTAATAGTCTACTTTTTTCATGAAAATTCGGAATTTAGTTTCACTTTATATTTAACCTAAATATCTTCTTGCAATAGCGCATCGCTTATTTCGAAGGCATTGAAAAATTTTGAAACTCATCGCGAAATCTTTTATTATGGGGTATCATATATTAAAGAAGAACATCATTAAAATACAATAAAAACAAATATTACTAAAACATAACCTATTTAGAGTCCTAAACTCACGAATCAACACCAAATAGAAATATTGTAACTTTCCATTATGGGATCTTCAAAAAAGGAAAAGAGCAAAAGAAAGCATAGCGAAATAGGGTCTCCTGAGGTTGATGACCAATCTGTAAACCAACATAAACGTCGCTCAAGTAAAAAGGATGACTCAAGTAAACATAAGAATAAGAAGCACACCAGCTCTAAAAAGGAGAAGAAGGAAAAAAAACATAAGAAGAGTAAGAAATTAGATGCAGATGACAAAAAAATTGAAATACCCTTTAGTAACTTTTATAATTACTCACAAGCTTTAGAACTTGAGCATGCTGTAACAAAGTTCGTAGAGTCTTATAATAAGATCATCGAATTATCACCAAATTTTAAAACGTATCAACAAATAGATAAAAATAAGGATAAAATAGATTTCCAGCTAGTACCTTCATTTTCTAGATATAAATTGAAGTTCGCTGCAGAGCTTAAATCACTCAATGAATTGCATAAACAGCTAAACTTTCAAGATCTCGAAACATATGAAGCACGATTCAACAATAACGAAACCAAACCTGTGTTAGAAAATTTAACCACGAACGATATTAAAGAGTTAGAACAAAGTAAGCCATTAGCTGTGACCAATGGCAACGAACTTATCAATAGCAATGAGATTTTTGGTGAAAATAAGGAACATACAGAAGATATACCTACTTCTTCTGGCAAAGATTGGCCACCAGAACTTCTTCCGATCAAAAATATTGCATTAAAATCACAAGTATTTATCCACAAATCGATGGTTAACAACAAATTATATCTGACTGAAAAAGAAATGTTGCATACACATAATGAAAGATTAGAATTTCTTGGAGATTCTGTTTTGAATACATTAATGACACTTATTATTTACAAAATGTTCCCCAATTATGACGAAGGTCAGTTATCGAGCCTTAGAATTCAATTAATTAACAACCAAAAGTTAAAAGAATTTTCCCAAGCTTATGACATGGATAGATATTTAAAAAGTAATGTTCTCCAAGATGGTGGAGCAAAATATTTTGCTGGGAAACAGAAAATGACTGCAGATATATTTGAAGCTTATGTAGGTGCTCTGGTGGAAGATAAGTCGGTGACATTGGATGATATTCAAACATGGTTAGAGAAACTAGCCATGCCTACTATCAAGGAATGTACAAGTACAAAGAAAGGTATGTTTGAAGATAATAACGATTTAAATATAAACGCAAAGAGAAAACTTTACTCGTTAATAGGATATGCAGCATTAGAATTGCAGTATCAGACTGTTCAAAGACCAACTCGCGAAAACCCTGAAACAACGGTGGTTTGTAAAATCGGAGACGGCACAATACTAGGTTCAGGTACAGCTAGAAATACAAAACTGGCAGGTTTAAGAGCTGCTGAGGATGTATTGAGTAAAAAGGACGTTATAGAAAAGTATGCAAATCAGAGAGCAGCAATTCCTAGGTCCGAATCATCTACAAAGGCGTCCAATACCACTAGTAAATTTTCCAGAGTTAATAATCATAGTGACGAGAATGGACAAAACAAATCCAGAAACACCCATCTGCCGATTTCCAGCACGACAGGTAAAGTCGTCTTAGGTCCTGACGGGGAACTTCAAATGCAATGATCGCATTGATGAATGTATCAAAAAAATGGATAGATATATATAGTTATGTAATATTCACATAGACTGTGCATGAAAAAAGTATATTTATATTTTTCGAAGATCTACTTCCTTATAGAATTTCTGCAAGAGATTTCCTATCTTTTTTCCTGAAATTTCCTCTCACTTTCCTTTTTGAAGTACTTCCAGTTGAGGTACCATTTAATGTCGGCATATTTTCCGTATCTCTATAAAGAATTTTAATGTCAGAACCAGCTGAAACCTTTCTTTTCAGCGTCTTTTGAACTTTGGCACTCTCTTGGGCAAACCATTTTTCAAACTCAAGAGCGGCAATTTGTTCTTCGAGTGAGCTAACTACTTCACCAGATTTATCACCAAAGACAGAACTGATTTCATTTACCTGTTGTTTTGTAGATACCATGTATGGTTTAATACCACCTCCAGTACCGGTACTGACGAATTCAGAATACATTGTCTTCGCCTCTTCCTTGTGTATATTCTTCCTCTTACTTCTCTTTGGCGCTGATTTGATTTCATTTACAGTTGCATCAAATAATGATGGCAATTTTTCATTACCATTACTCTGAGCTCTTTTGGACCCAGCATCGTTATTAATTCCAGATTTCCCCCACACATGTTTTTCCCCAGATTCATTATCAATTATAGGATTGCTGTTGAGCTGAAGTTTTTTCCTTTGTTTTTGGGTATTCTTTTTGAATGTGCCACTAATTTTAGCGTTCGTATCTTCTTTTTCCGTTTTAGTATCTATAATTCCAGTATTCAATAACGAGGGTAAACTATTACCAGTCCCCGACACTTCAGGATGTATTAAAATTTCAGCGGATGGTAGTGGCGACTCAGTAGGTAACGACTCTGAGTCCTTTCTTTTCTTGTCAACAACAGACTTTCTCTTCGATTTTCTAACGACCTCCACAAAGTCTGATGGATCATCTTCAACTGCACTTGAATTCTCTGACCCAAGAGTCGTTGTTGACCCCCAGGGGTTTTTCAGAAGAATAGGAAATTGAGAGGTATCACTAAATGACCCGTTACTTGACTGCCTAGACTCCTTGTACACAGATGAGCGACGTACAGCATTTTTATTCGAAGAAGATGACCTTCTTGTAGACGACCTTCTTCTACTACTAATTAAATCTGGTTTCTGATCGAATAATGGTGCGAATTGATGTGGTCCGTGCATAAAAATTGCATTAAATTTTGCAATATTGCATTTAAATGTATCAATCCAATTCAGATCGTTCGTTTCATACCACGAAAAATGAGTGGCAAGTGTGGGATCATCACTTTCAAATGATGCTAATTGGGATTCAAGCCTACCCCAAATATGATCATCAAAGTAATCATCAATCAGTTCTATATTTTCTTTGCAAAAGAGAATCCCAATATGAAGAGCAAGGAAAATACAACAATTTGTTTGTAAGATTGATGCATTATTATTTACTGAATGTAGTAATATGGGGACAACGGTGCTACCATTAATGTACTTTGATAAAATAGACTCTGTGTATATCTTCAGGGGTATTAAGTTCAATTCATCCGTGACCATTAATAACTCGAATAAGAAGTTTAGTGTTTCAGAAAATGACTTATTTAATACCTCTAAATCAAGGATATTTTCAAATGGAAAGCCATATAAGTACCTTAATATTGGTTTAAACAGGTCTTTTGAAACGTGAGGTAACTCTATACATTTCTTTTCATTTTCTATATCCATCTTAAAATGATTATTGAGAGCAATATTAAAGAACATTGATCTACTTGATAGTACTACTGCGTGCCCATAACAGACTTCGTCCTCCTTTAATCTAATTATAACATCGGTTTTTGATAAATTGTTGTTCAGAGATTCCATGGATGTGTCAGAATCTGAATAAACGTCAAATAAATCATGAATTGTTGATGTAATGTCCATTTTGTGTATAGAGTTCTCAACAATATGGGTTGATATTCTAGCTATTTGCTGATCCTTCGGGTTTTCGTCAGTGTATAGCATATGGATTACAGATTTTAATGTCTCATTTACAAACTCAGAATCTATTGAAGTGGAAACAGAGATTTTCCAAATGTTGTCCGTAAATTTGTTCTCCAATTTAAAAATAAGCATCCCATCTTTTATATTAAAAGAACCAGTTTCCTTTAAATATTTTAAAAGAGTTTTGCATCTCTTCAAGATAAGCTTATGACAACCCCATGAACTAGCTGGTTCTAAATTGTTGACAAACTCAACATCATAAGCAAATTGTTTTATGTTATTATGAATTATATGTTCAAAAATTTTAGTCCCTGGCGTACCCTCATTCATTAATTGGTCTTCTTTATAATATTCACCATAGGTTATAGACTCATATGGAATTCTTTTCGAATGATTCAAAGGAGAATACTGTTTAAAGTTATTTCTGACATCATTTCCTTTGAATGGTAAGTCAATTGGGTTACATTCGTCTTTTATTATCGCAAACGAGTCAAACGATGAATCACACGAAACAGAGATGGCCCTACCAGAGATCAGTTTACTACTATGTACCTTCGTGAACTTTTCAGTAAAAGTATTAGCCATAAAAACTTCACCTCCATATGTGCATACGATTAGACCACCATTTGATCCAACATCAAAATCCAAACAATTATGCATGGTTCTATCAGGATTCCAATATAAGGATATAGGTAAATTGTTGGAAAATTTGGCCCATCTATTTATTGAATCATTTTTGGGTGATACGATACCCACTCTGCCACAGCTAAACCTAATACAAAGATTGTTTCCAGAGGGATTGGAGCATTTGATATCAATAGCCTCATTGTGAATACCTCTATGGGCGAAATGTTTGAATGTATCAATTTCTTTATAATTTTTTGAGTGAGGCACAGAAATTCTAAATGTCTTCATGTTGTGATCAGATAATACGACCAGTGTATTTCCTTTACATCTACAGAATGTAACAAACTCTGTTGCAACAATTTGTTCAATCTCTAAGTGCGATAAGTTAACCACTATTGGTTTTGTCATAATGTGACCAAATTCACCCATATATTCAGCATCAGGTGAAATGTGAGACAATTTGGAGCTGCCCATCTGCCCAACATTTAATCCCCACATATATAACATATTATCATTGGTTAACACACAAGTGTGAATTGGGGAACATGCAATTAACGAAACATTTTTGTCGTCAAAAAAATGAACCTTCCTTGGAATGCTACTGTTTAAAGTATCCATATTCTTTTCATCATGTTTCCGTACAGTGGTATTTGTTGTTGTGTAGCATAATTGATTAAAAGCATTCCAACCCCAAGTAAACAAATTTCCATCTCTATCTAAGAGAACACTATGATTGTCACTTGTCTGTAAACTTTTAATACCAGATTCTCTGAAATCTAATATCTTGGAAAAATTGAATGAGGGTTTCTCCGTGGAGCCATTTCCCAGTCTACCTCTTGTACTACTACCGCAGCTGAAAACTGTATCATCAGTTGTTCTTACGATGCAATGGTATTTTGTCATCTTGATCTCTTTAAATTTATCATTACTTGGTGGGAAAACCATATCTTTAATTTGGTTAATATGCATTTGGAAGAAATTCTGTCTGTCATCTTTATTGCCTGTTCCTAACTGATAGTTTGTATTTGAACCAAGTGTTAGAATATGAGAACCTCTATTTTCTTTTAGATATTTCTCCTCCTCTATAGATTTAGGAAGTGTCATCATGGAAGACGTAGATTCGAAAGTCAGATTTTCTTCTGTAGGTTGCCACTCAATGAATAATTCATTTGGTTTATGCGGATAAATGTATTTAAACTGTTTTGGATAACGTCTTATCTTATTTTGGAACTGTAGATTATATAAATCTATCGGTGATAAGCCTTCCCGATCCTTTTCATTCAATATATGACTATATTGTTTATTTAGTGGAAACGCTTTCTCTGTTTTCCAAATCTTGTATATCTTAAATGCTTTTTTCAATTGATTTTGCTTTAAAGTTATGTGTAATGGAGTGTAACCATTCTCAAGATCATGGCTATAAGGATCGATTTCATCATACATTTCAATATTTCGCAGCGAACTCAATATACAGGAGTAATCTCTCCCAAAAATGTCTCTTCTATTCAAATATTTATCATTATGTTTTTTAGATGGCATAATGGTCTATTCGTAGACCTTAACTCACAAAACCCTGTATTGTTTCTTATGTTGTCGTGTTATATGAATATAACTTGGATATATAGTTCTTATTATAGTTATATATACAGAGAAATCCACGAAAAAAGGTTATATTTTCTAATAAATGTTGTTTGCTTGTTCTTACAAAAACTGTTACATCTGATGAGATTATTATTGGTCCCTCATTGGCATAACGCATTTTCTTCAATATTGTAGTGCCGCGTTCCGTCTACAAAGCGAAGATCGGCCGAATTTTAGTCTGAACCGCGTGGGTTACATCTTTCTTAATATATGACGTAAAGGGTAATAAACAGACCACCACCACGAGGGAGATATTTGGCGCCAGTGTATCACCAATGAATTTGTTTATCTTGACAGTGATATACTTATGGTTTTTGCAGGGTTTTTTGCTTTTATTTATTATTAATTTGGGTCTTGTTATTGATCATGATAATGTAATGCTTTCTTGTGTTAACTGCTTGGAAAGTGAAACACATACATCATGGTTTGTAAGCAGAGCAGCAACAAAAATATTGTTGGGATTGTCATCCTAGTTTACAACTCTTCGCTTAGAGTTTGATGACCTCTCAATTTATCAACCTCATCAAAATACCAAAATAGTGATATTAGTTCTCTATCAAGCTTATATGGGCAAATAATGATACAAAAAATCTTTCTCACCTTCCTCTTGCCACAATTACTGCGGTCTCTTATATCTCTATATTAGAACAATTACAGAAGTATAAGGGTGTATTGAAAATTATTAATATTTTGACTACTAATTGTTCTTTGGTTTGATATGCAGTTATCTTATTCTGAAAGGTTTAGACTGAAATTTGTCGTCCCTTTCCTTTAATTTTGATTTACATAATATTTTACATTTAAATAATGGAACTTATTTAATTCAAGTCTGAATTATCATTCCATATATATTCGACTGGATTTGTTGTTGTCATGATTATGACACTTATCCAACGATGACATGTTGAAAGATTTTCTGTTTTTAAAGGTTGTTTTTAGGAAACAGTTTGACTTATTATAGTGTCTCAAAAACTTAGTTAGGATTAATAATGAGGACTTTGATATTTGTCATTGAACTGAAGCAGACATATTGATGTTAGATTCGGATTGGGTTTGCATATTAAATAAGTGTTGATGGGTAATGAAGATTATTACGGTGATAGTAGGTTGTAAAGCAAACGTATGTGTTACTGTTTGTTCTAAATTTGTAAGTGATTTATTATTTCTTATTTAATATACGGAACGAATGAATTCTAACTCAGATTGTAAGTTCAGGCTGACTCGTATTTATATAATTTTAATTTCTTTTGATTACCTTCTCATCTATTAGGTAATCTTCCTTACGTAATGGTTCATCAGTAATACGCATCTATTTTTGTATTAGTAATGTGACTACGTAACATCTTGTGATGTAATATTTTATTACGTAATTTTCTCTTGGTCTTTCCATGTTATTGGTAAAACATTCTAGATATACTTATATCATATTATTTCCGTCAAGGGCTCCTATGAAAACATGTATGCTAACTATATAGTAAAGGTCACGTGATCGTCAATATATAGCATATATATCTACCTATTTGGAAGTTTTTCTTGTAAATTTAGCTCGCATGGCGTAATGGCAACGCGTCTGACTTCTAATCAGAAGATTCTGGGTTCGACCCCCAGTGTGAGTGCTAACTTTACTTTTTGGAAATATTGAACTGCTAAATCACTTTCCACGGCTGTTAGATACAAAGTGGAATTGGTATCACCTCTCTCTAACTATAAAAAATATCAAATCGATTAGAGTGACAATGGTACAAAATTGTGGATTTTTTATATTATATGAATCAAACATCTAAAAGTACAATCTTCTTTTGAATTTAAGATAAAAAACAACTTTCTTAATAACTTTGTGAGAATATAAGATAAATAATTACATATGCAAAATATTTAATAGTAGAGAATATGCATGTATGTGTACTGGTATGTGTATTTTGTTAGATAATATAGTCTTTGATTTCTTGAGAAGGATGCATCCGTTTTTTTTAAAACAACATCCAAATGGCACCACCAGTTAGTGCCACTAGAACGATTGCTGTAATTATAGCGGCACCAGCACGATCTTTTTGTTGTATATTTAATTCATTCTTTAGAACATTCGTTGTTAATGTATCCAGTCCCGCATTAGCATTACCTTCAGAAGTACCCCCATTACTTGCTTTATAAGGAGCTGGTCTATCATGAATTAGTAAAGTTTGTATTACTTCTAAAGCACACATTTGTTCACCAAGACCATAATAACCGTCATGTGTACTAGCTTGCCAATTCAACCCACAAGTATGACCATCTGAACCACCGTTACAAGTCGTTGCGGCTCCCTCGGCACTTGTCTTAATTAATGGATTTATAGTATCTGCGGTAAATGGAGCCATTACACTAGTAAAACCTAACATTCTTGAGAAAATACTCTTGAAAGACCGTTGATCATTATTACATGTCTTATAATCCTGACAAGCCATTTCGTACATGATTCCATCTTTAAAGAAATAAGTAGTGGCACCATTTAATAGTTGTGTAACACGAGTTTCCCATTCAGAAGTACCATTTGTTGCGTTATACATATATGCAGCACCACCAAGTACAACACCATGATTATATGACCATTCCAATTTGGTTAAATCTGTACAATTATCTGCAATATCTGCACCATCGAATACATTAGCTGTATCTGCAAGTACGACGTAACCAACATCAACAAGCCAAGTAAATACTTCATCAGCGACTTCCAAATAAGTATCATTACCAGTATATCTACCTAATCTTGCGGCTAATTGAAATAAACAAGCATTAGAAATAGTATTTTTATAGTTATAACCTGAATTCCAAGTGAAAATTTGCCATCTTACACCACCACCACAATTAGCAGAATCCCATCTAGCCCATATAGTATTAAATACAGCTTGAGCCATTGATAACCAACCTGGAACATTATCACCTGTTGGATCGGTTAAATTTCTTTCAACTGCATCCATTACTGTTAAACCCCAAATCCCTTGATCATCATTACCTTCCACCATAGTTTGATTATCTGGTATAAAATTATAAGAAGTACCAGCTTGATATAATAATGCTTCAGATATTAAAGATTTATAAGTATCATTTTGACAAAGAAACCAATTTTCAATCATACCACCAAAGGCTTCACCAGCTTCCCACCAATAATAAGGACTTTGAAACATCCCTACAGTACCACCATATCTAGTACCTTCATAATAATCTAACATACCACCTTGAATTAAAGCAGTATCATAACAAATTGAAGTAGCATCGGATGTGTCTAAATCCATTGCTAAAGAAATTTTGCAATATAAGGCTGCCACTGCAGCCGTCCACAAACATGTAATCATGGTCATATATCAGTTCAAAAACCTTATTGAGTCTTTTTCACTGCGTAATCTGATTACTTCGATATCTGTTGGATATAAAAAACCGATTTATTAACAAAATTTTTGTTTTCAATGCCTTTCTTTATATATATATATATGTAACTTCCATTATATTAATATTTTATGTATGGGGCTTAGTCTAAATTGTCTAAAAAAAGAATATTTTAAAGAGAAAAAAGTCCTGAGAAAGAGAGAAGGACAACAAAAAAAGCACATTACGTACATAGAGAATCATCATCATTGAACTTCAATTACACACATTACGTATATATATATATATTAAATAATTACTGATTTGATGATGTATTATTCTCTTCAATATCCCATTCCTTTGCCGTTAAACAATATTTTTCAGGCGGTAATCTAATACCCCAAGAGCCCATTACTTGAGGTAAAGCTTTCTTATTTCTATCTGCTGCTAATTGTAACATTAGTTCTTTTGGTGCGGTAGGTTTAAATTGATATTGTGTTCTTGCTGCAATAGCTAACCGTATATCTTCAACAGTTAAACCCTTTTTCGTTTTTTTCCCAGAATCATGACTCTGTGTATCATTCCCATCATTTGTCGAACCAGATGCACTGTTATTATTATTTGATGCTAATGATGCTGTCGTCGCAGATGTTGCTGTTGTCGTCGTCGACGTAGTAGTAGTGTTATTGCTTTCTGCTGGTAAGTTTGCACCCATATAATCATTATACATCATAGCATCTTTTAATACACCACGAGTGTATCTATAAGCGAAATCCATTAATTGTAAAGGTACTTGATCTTCATATTGATGAATAGCTTGTGATGCTAGTAATAAATGTAATAAACGCACATCACGTGGAGTATCTTCTTGTTGCGTAGTATCTATATTACCTGATGGTACAGTAGACGACGAAGCTGCCGTTGCAGATGTTGCACTAGTAGTCATTAGATGTTTTCCAGTTGATAGCCGATCTATTCTTTTTATTATGCATCAATCATACTTTGTTATCAACTACATATATATATATATGTGTGTATTCAGTTTACTGTTATAGTAGATGTATTTGATGTTCTTACAGACGAAGAGACTGACCGGGCGAAACTTTCACAATAATTTCTGGCTAGGCGCGCGAAGTGGAATCACTTGCTACGACACAGTAAAAACGCAACTTAATGAGAAGAAAGTGAGTTCATGATAAGGGCGGACCCAGAGCGTAGCTCACACATTGTTGTAGGTTCCATTATCTAAAGGTTGGGGCAGCCTAACCGTCTGTCTTGCCCCTAACAGCCTCATTATATGTGCAATATGTATTGGTATTTCTCTCTCTTAATTAACCGCCCAAAACGACCAAAAAAACTATGAGATAGCGTAGCGATCACTGCGCACGACACGTCACGTGCAGATTTTTTTCTGAAATTTTCGTCTGTTTCTACGACGCTTTCTCTCTCAGACGGAAATACCAGAAAAAAAGCATTACGTACGCACAGCGAATAATTGAAAGGGGGCGAGAGAGAGACGCCGTTGAATCAAATTACTACCAATTGGTATTTGCCACCCATTCAATATATATATATATATATATAAGAGGACCTGTTACATAAACTCTAGAATAAGCTATTGGTGAGAAAAAGGGTTCAAAAGTATAATATAGCTATATATACAAGCAAGTATACTTACTTATACACACTTACATTTTACTCCAATATACTAATTTATCATGTCTGACTGGGATTCTACTACTGTTATTGGCAGCAGAGCTCACGCTGGTGGTTCTGGTCCTCGTGCTAATGTTGCTAGAACTCAAGGTCAAATTAATGCAGCTCGTCGTCAAGGGAACGTTTTGTCTGTTGATAAGAAATATGGTTCCACTAATACTCGTGGTGATAATGAAGGTCAACGTCTAACGATGGTTGATCGTGAAACCGATATTGTTAAACCAAAAAAATTAGACGCTACTGTTGGTAAAACTATTTCAAAGGTACGTACAGAGAAAAAGTTATCACAAAAGGATTTAGCTACTAAGATTAATGAAAAGCCACAAATTATTAATGAATATGAATCTGGTAAAGCTATTCCAAATCAACAAGTTTTAGGTAAAATTGAAAGAGCTCTTGGTGTTAAATTAAGAGGTAAGAATATTGGTGAACCATTATTTGGTAAGAAGAAGTAATAATATTATTGTTATATATATATACGTTTCTCTCTTTAAATGTTTTTTTTAACAAACCACACTATTATATGCGCATACGAATAGTTTTTTGATGTTTTCACTTTTTTCGAGTCTTTTTCTTTTTTTTTTAATTTTTTGGCCTTTCTTTTTTTTTCATAATAACGATGAAATTGAAATTTTTTAATGGTTTGTCATATATATTTTTATATTTATATGTAAAATAGATTTTTTGTTATTTTAGTATATTGAGACAGTTTTAAATTAAAATTTAGCTATTCTGATCACATTTACATTTGTGTTAAAGTGGGTGTGAGTGTTTTTTTTTATTCGACTTAGACCTCTGTGAAATTCGTTTGTTTTATTCATAATGGCAACCTTATCATTCATTCCAGAATATCCTGAAGAAAATTGTTTTTCTATTGCTAATAAAGCTCTTAAATTAACTACTGAACAAGATATTAAACCACATCTTGATGATATTTTAAAGATTTCTACTATTAACAAGATTGATTTATCCGGTAACACTCTAGGGATTGATGCTTCAAAGGCTCTAGCTAAATTAATTTCTTCAAATGAATCTATCTTTAATAATTTAATTGAAATTAACTTTGCTGATCTTTATACTTCTCGTCTTGTTGATGAAGTTGTGGAATCTTTAAACGTTTTATTGCCTGCATTTCTAAAATGTCCAAAATTAACAATTGTTAATCTGTCTGATAACGCATTCGGTTTAAGAACAATTGATTCTTTAGAATCTTACATTGCTAATGCTACAGCATTAGAACATTTAATTTTAAGTAATAATGGTATGGGTCCATTTGCTGGTGAACGTATTGGTAAAGCTTTATTTCATTTAGCTCAAAATAAATTAAAATTAACTCCATCTGCTCCTTTATTGAAAACTTTTATTTGTGGTAGAAATAGACTGGAAAATGGTTCATCTCTATATTTAGCTTTAGGTTTAAAAGCTCATGGTTCAGGCTTAAAGACTGTCAAATTATATCAAAATGGTATTAGACCTCGTGGTATTATGAATTTAATTCATTATGGTTTTAAATATAATACTAATTTAGAAGTATTAGATCTTCAAGATAATACTTTAACTAAGACTGCATCTCTAATGCTTGCTGATAATTTACCAATTTGGAAAGATGTTCTTGTTGAATTAAATTTGAATGACTGTTTATTGAAAAAAGATGGTGCTGATGCTATTATGGATGTCTTTGTTAACTTAACTTTCTCACATTTAAAGACTTTAAAATTAGAATATAATGAAATCATTCAATCAACTATTGAAGATAAATTATTAAAAGCATTAAATACTAAAAATTTACCTGAATTGAAAATATTACAAATTAATGGTAATATCTTAGAAGAAGATTCTGAAGCTCTAGATACTTTACAAGGTATGTTTGAAGATTTAGAATTAGATGATTTAGAAGAATTGGATAGTGACGAAGAAGATGAAGATGAAGACAGTGATGAAGAAAATGATGAAAATGAAACATTCCAAGATGTTGAGACTGATTTGTTAGAAAAGGATCTATTACAATTAGAGATTGATTCTTTAACTGAGGATTTAGCAAAGGCTACTATCTAGATCACTAAAGAATTTTGTGTATGTGGTCAATGCAATTTTTAAATGCTCTCCCTTCCCACCATTCATTATTCTCTGTCTATTTTATATAGTGCATTCTTGATATATAATAAATAAATAAATAATAATAATAAAAAAAGCATAAAAGAATGAAATATTTTTTAAAATACATTGTTCAGAATTTCCCAAGTAGACATTTTGACAGTACATAAAACATAGATATGGACAATTCCTGTTTTGTCCCTTATTTCATTTTTCTTGTGTGTAGATATTACAATTCGGTAGGTAGCTTTTCATATATTTCTTTTGTTGTTATCAAGCTGTAGTCTCAGTTTTAGGTTCTGACTTGTCTTTATTACTTTTAACTTCATCAGAATAATGCATATGATCTACTAATAACTTATTCAATTGGAACATTGTAGTCGATTTACCAAACACTTTTTCCATCTTCGCATCACATAGAATTTCACGACGATCTTCAGGGTTTTGTAAATTATGAGCCTTAATATAATCCCATACTCCCTTAACAACTCGTGTTCTTGGTAATTCATGAGCACCAACAATTTCAGATAATGGTTCACTCAAATTTAATAATCTGGTAGCAATACTATTAGTTCCTGTTGGTGCAGCTCTTTCTTTCTTTCTCTTTTTCTTCTTCTTTTTTTTACTTTCAGAATCATCACTTCTTCTTCTAGTGGTTATATTTTTTATCTTATTACCTGTAACACCTGCATTTTTCATCTCCTCAAGTAATTTTGTAAATTCTTGATTACGTTTCATCATTTCATCTTTTCGTACAAGCATTCGTGGATGAGCTTGTATTTCTTCAAATCGATCAATTATTAATTCATTTAATGCTTTCCTCTTAGCATCAAGATCTCTTTGATATAATTCTTGTAATGCTTTCCTTATTTTTTTGGGACTCACTTCATCTGGGTTAGATGCACTAATGATAGCATCGATCATCGGGATCAAAGTCTCCAAACTAGAATCAACCATCTTTTCAGCTCATAAATCGTTTTAATGGTTGTAAAGATTCTGTTATAATGTTATGAACTCTCAATGGATATCACCTCAATTCCTCTGAGAAATATCATATATCAATCACTATTTTATATCCTTATTTTCATTATTTTTCAGTTTCTCTCATTTTTGTTTTTCGTTATTTTGTTTTCGAAGACTAATGTTATATTTATTTTTTTCTTTAATATTATATAATATACAAATGCGGCTCAACTTTATATAGAGAGACTATATAGATGTAGAATGTGATTAAAAGACAATATTTGATTGAGAGTGCGAGTTTTTTTTTATAGTAATGGTTAATGTTAAACTGATGAGTCCGTCAAATATGTTCAAGCGTTTCTGGAGTTCTTCTTCTGTTGTCTCTCGTTCTTCTTGATCAATTTCATTCTTTCTTGTCTATTCAGAGTTCTTGGGTCAATCAATTCTTTGTCAGTATTCTCAACTTTATCATCTACTTCAACCAACCATTGGTCATCAAGCTTCTTATTGGCACCTTTGTAACCCCATTTTGGAACCCATTCACCACTAGCCTCATCAAAGACCATCTTACCACTCTTTTCCTTAGCTTTAATACCTTTCTTGGCAGCAAACTTCTCCCATTTAGTTGGAGCCTTTGGTTTAGGTAATGGCTTTTCTCTTGGTAATTCACTCATTGGTTCAGGTAATCTCAGTAAAGACATTGTTGAACTTTGACCACTTGTACCACCAGCTGCATCTGTCGTACTTTTGATTGGTAATGACAATAATTGGTTAATTAAAAGTTGTGCATTATCACGAGTAAGGTTTCTTAGATGTTCTTCACGCTTAGCATTTGAGGAATCAAAATCATTTCTGTCAAGGACATTAGAATCAAAGACAGATAGGTTACCTAGATCGTAGGTGACTGGGATAGGTTTTTCCACAGTGACTGGTAAACTTTTGTAATCGTTGCTAGCCATTTTTTTTTACTTTGTTTTTTTTTTGCACTTAGGTAGGTAGTTCTATATTATCTCTGTGAATTCAGTCTAGTTAAGAAAGTAATATTAAAAAGGTACGAATATATGCAACGTTGATATAAATGGTTTTATAAAGACTATAAAAGTTGTTTAAGGAAGTTATTAACCTATCTATTTAGTGGAGTTACCAGTTAATTTGATCACTGTCATTATTTCATCCTGGCATCGCAAAGTTAAAGGCTCATCGCATAAAGGAAGAAGAAAAAAAAATTTTCGCAGCGATTTTCAACCTGCACGTGACGGGAAATTCCGAAATATATAACAAGAACAAATTCTCCATATGAATCAGAACTCAAACAAAGTTCTTACAATCTTACTATTTATTGGTTGTCCTTCATAGGGCCAATTGGTGTATATTAGTCGTTTCACATGCGACCTTGAGATTGAATACGCTTGTAGTAAATCAAGATTCGATGATACATTTGGATCATATGTAGGTCCACGATGCTCTCTATCTTCTTTGAGCAGTGTCTCACCTCCTGAGAGAATTTTGAAATAGTCAATCATAATTTTGTTATAACGACTAAGACATATAGTGAGAATCTTCTGTGCGAGGTTAATGAATATAGGTAATTCTTTCTTCAAACTTAATTGTAGCGCTTCATAATGTTTCCCAATAACATTTCTTTTTATATCGTGAACGTTTTTCTTCTTTTCCTTTAAATAAACAACATAGTCCTTTTCTAAAACCTTTAGGTCACGAAGTTGTACTTTTATCGCACCACAGTTTTTGAGGATAGTATTTAGAGGATTCAAAACACCGAGTTCTAGATCTGTTAGGCGTAAGACGGTAATTTGTTCCTTCATATGAATAATATTTTGTTTATATTTGCGTAAATCGTATAACTTTAATTCGCTAAATGGGAATAATTGACAGCCATCTTTTTCAAAGTTTATCATGTTTTCCCAATTTGACATGGTCTTTAAATTTGCATCTAGAATTGTAAACAGGTCTGATCTCGAAATGAAAAAATTCAAGTTCTGAAGTTTACGGTGCATCTTTTTAAAGACAATGATGTAATCTAATAAACTATTTTGAGTTTCGGGAGGAATCGTAGTCTCTTCTGTGTAATTTCGTTCACTTATAGAGTTTGAGCTTGATTGGCAACTTGTCTCGGAGTACGGACGTTCAGAATAATAGCTAGATGATGTTGTAAATCTGGCATTATTATTTACAGGATCTATATCCTTAGATACATCTAATTGATCTTCACAATTACTCTCACCAAGGTTGTCATAATTTTGGATTATTTCACTTGGAGTTAATGTAAAATCAAAATCAGGATTAGAGCCATAGTCATTAATTTCAATTGTGAGTTTCTTTTGAAATAGAACATACTTGTCCCTAATTTTGCACATTTCATCACACTCATCAGCGTTTAAAATAGAAGGAATTAATTTGATTATTTCATCGATAATCGAGAGCCATGTGTTAACTCTAATAAGTGGGTATTTCAATAGATCTCTTAATGTACGAAAATGAGCTCTCTTCATACAACTTTCATACCACTCCTGAAATCTTTTATTGATTGTAAGCTCGTCGTATAGCTTCATTTGTTTGCAATGTCCTGCAGCATAGCTCATGTATGTAGAACTACATCTAAACAAATGTTGTTCAAAGATAGATGCAATATTGACATTTTTCTTTGGTTCGTATATAATTTTGGAACCTTTACCACTAAAGTTTTCTTCAGAAATATCCCAATCATCTATATTATTCAACTTCAGAATATTGCGTAAGGATGTCACGAATATTTCACTAATAGAGCAAATGGTGTCAATATTCCCGAAGAGGAGTAATTCATCAGTGGAACAGTCCTTAATCAATTTGTTATAGAGTTGTTTATTTTGATGTAGTGATTCACGGTAAACACTATTAACGAGTTTTAAGCTTTTGCAAAATTCAACTTCAGAATCATGCAAGTTTTCCAATAAATTAAAAAAATCTTGTCTCTCTTTTGAATTTACGCTATCGTTGGAGGACGAACTATCGGATGGGGAGGGTGGTGTTATAGATATTGACAGAGGTTCCGTGACATCATTCAACTCAAGACTAAGCGGGCGTTTAATCGGTTGCGATTTGTCGTATTTTAGTGATTGTAACCTCCATACTTTATTCCCTTCGAATTTTGGCAATTTATCATCTTCTCCGTGGAAATAATCATTTTTATAATCTCGTATTGGAGTTAAATTATTTGTTGTCTGGTAGTGTATTTGATCATACAAGGTTGACGTTTTAAACATTTCTCGCACTGTATGTAAGCTCTTTGTTTTTACGTCCAAAAGAGTATTAAAAGCCCGGAAAGTGGTGAATTACAAAAAGGGGACTCAAAGTTTGAAAAATAATTCATTTAATAGTCCTAATATAATAACCAAGATATATCGAACGATTATTTGATCACTATTTATATGCTTTACTCTTTTGGTTTAAAGATATTTATATATTTTTATATTGTGTCATAATTATTTTTCTTAGGCTTCATTAATTCCTCAGAACGTTACGCAGAGAGAAAGACGCGTCATAAATGTTTCAAGATGATCTCAAATTCATTTCAAAGGTTAATATGTGAGTACTCAATACCGCCTCTTCCTATAAATTCCGTTATGACTTTAAATCTGTCGCCATTATTACCTTCATCGTGTAGCGCCATATCAAGCATTTCATTATTCATGGAGATTTCTTGTTGTGTTTCATATAATTTTTTGGATCTTTCCTGTTCTACAATACATCTCGGGCATCTGTACACTTGTTTACCGATATTCTGGTATTCCTCTTCATTCAGGCATCGTTGATGATATAAATGGCCACACTTAAAAAAGACAATCGGTAATTCGATAGCTGTTTCACATCTATTACAAGTCTTTCCCTTTAGTTTTATGGTCGTTCCATCTTCGGCGTTCAATATATTATCCAACTTTTCCTTCTTGTCATTTAACTCATCTCCGTAGGACTCTATAAGTTTTTCGGTCTTCGAAATTTCTTCTTCTTTAGATTTTATTTGATTAATCAAAACTTCTTGGATCAAACCATACGTTACACAATTACTACCAGAAAGTATATGGATTAATTCTATTGTTGATAATAAATTTTGATTTATTATTCTATCTATAAGCTTTTCTTTAACGACTGCCTCACCTCCGATCGCTTTCAAAGCATGTTTAGACGATATGAAATATGTTAATGCAGAACGATAAAGATTGTAGTCATCTGAAGCGTGGTGTTCAAAGTACCTCATACAATTTATTGGATCCTCTGTTAATGTCAGCGATCGAAAATTGTTTAAGATTGATGTTGAAATATCTTTGTCTGATGTGTTCTCCACTCTACCGCTTAAATTATTTTCTGGACCTTGTTCTGGATTATCATAAGATAAGAATGAATCTACCTTGTGAATATGAGAGATTAAAGTCATTAATGAATTATCAACCTTTTTATCATTGGTAGAATGTAATGAAGATGTATCTTCAGATGTGGTTTGAACTAGTTTATGACTTTCGTTAAGAATTAATTTTGCCTTATTTCTCCATTCAGTTTTTCTTTCAGCTACATCTTCTTCTGCAAGGGTTAGATATAAACCGTAGAGTGTAGTGAAAATGACTTGTTTGTCTTCATTTGAACCTTCGTACCTTTTGTAGCTGTCTAGACAGGCCTCGAGAAAGACAACGAATTGAAATGGCTTATCTAGGAATGAGCTAAATACGATTGATGGTTTCGGTGGATGATATGTAGGGATCGTTTCATCGATCTCGAAATTACTTGACCGTGGTTTTGAGAATAATGGATCGTTCATATAATCAATGAATGATGTGTAACTATAAAATATTTTCTTGAAATTTGGTTTTTCCTCTTTTTGTTCGTTTTTGATATTATTATATTCATACTTTTCACTGACGTATCTCCCAGTGAATACTTTAATTAGCAAAGCAACCGTGTCATTTGGTAAAAGGTCTAATAGAGTCTTTGAAAATAAAGCTAGTACTCTAAGGGTGTCGTCTATATCCAAACTTTTAATGTAGTTTAATGCAAGTAATGGGCTGTTCATAATATCTAATAAAACTTCGACGATGGTTACGGCATCCTTGGAGAACTTTTTCGCTAGTTTGTAAGCCTCTTCATGAAAATTTGATTCATCCAGCAAATGCAGTATTAATTTAAAATTGAATAAATCCTTGTCACTGTAGTAGTATGTCTCATCATCTATATCATTCTCAATACCTGTTGGTGAAAAGGTCCCCGTCCTACTGAAGTTGCTTAAAAATATGTTTATCTCCTCTCTGTCCTTTAATTTTATAAGAACTATTAGGAGTAGAGTTACATGGTCGCTACTGGCGATTCCCTTTCTTATTAGAGACCATAGGTAGTCTGAAAGATTTTTTATACCGTTGATATCAGAGGTGCCTTCGATGCTGAACTTGGCTATTACTTCACTAGTTTCTACCACATCTAGACATTGGATATATTGTGCGACTGCCTCTGCTTTTTGATCTTTCTTGTATAAGAAATCACCATATTGTCTATGTATATTTTGAAGTTCAGTACTAGATAGTTTATTATCAGTAGCTAATTCTAACGCGAAGGGATATAATTGTTTCTGTATAATAATTGCTAATTTATCTTGAAGTGTTTTCTCTGAAATACTGTTTAACACCCCGTTTCCGGTTAGTAAATAAATAGGTGGTTCTCTTTTGTCTTTATTCTCTAGGATATCTATTACTGAATCTGACACAATAAAGTCTAAAGCTACAAGTTTATTTTTTATGTCAATTATAACTACTCTACTCATTAGTGTTGAATTTGGTCCACTGATTTGTAATGATGAATCTTTTGAGGATTTCTCTTCTGTGACAAATAATATACGTTCTTGGTCAACTGGATATATTCTTTTAACAGAATTTAAGTCAGCTGAAATAGACCTCATCTCACCATTTGTTTGGTAAAACTCGACATTTCCGTTATTGTAGCATATAAATTCATTTCCGTTACTTGATATACTTCCACAGTTAAGATTTAAACCATATTTATTATTCAAAATTAAATCAGGTATGTTATTATTTCTTCCTGTTGTATTAAAAAGCATTATCTTAGATGTTGTGCTCACATAGCAAAAGGTGGCATCATCATTGAGCGCTAATGAGGTTACTGGCTCTTGGATCTTATCGCTATATATCACTCGTTGTTTTGCACCTCTATCTCTTACTAAATCGCCTCTAACTAACAGTACTTTACCATTTATAAAACCAATTGTAAAGCAAGACAAATCTTTGGCAATAGAAATGGCGGATATAGGTGATGTATTGCCACCATTTTTTAGTTCTACTAAAGTATGAAAACTCTTGCTATTTTTAGGTAATTTATCGAGACGGAACAATTTGAATTGTGCTGGAAGTCCAGAGCACTCTGCTACAGCAACTATAAATGTGTTATTTATTACTTTCAAATATATTATTCTAAACCCTTCAGGGAAAGCCTCAAATTCATCTAAAACCTTCGAGGATTTTATATCAACGACTTTGATGAATGATGAATTAACTGCAATTAATAGTTTAGCAGAATTGATTAACGTAGCAGCAGATAAAGTTGGATCAGAATATAACTGAGAAGATGTCCCTAATTGTGGGTCCCTGATTGGAATGTTCTCGAAAAATTGGAATTGCATCCATGAACTTATGGACATGGTGTTAGAATTCTCAGGGGTTGGTTAAGAAGTTGCGTTTGCTTAAAAAAAGATACGACTTACGCTTTTCTTTGTTTGTTCTGGAGTGCTGTTTTTGGCTGTCATCATTGAGTAAGCCATGTTGTTATAGCAATATCTTAACAATAATTTAAATCAAAAAATAGGTCATGTGATAGATTCCTGCGGTGTACGGGCCTTCGTAAGAACTATTATATGGAACTATATAATATATACAAATTCACTTAAACTGATTCTTTGAACAGTACGTTGTGATATTTCAATGAGCTATTATTTATTTTATTGATTGATTGAGGACTTATTAAACAAATTATACATTATGTATGCCATTTAAAACAACATGGTAAACGTTGAAATGGATTCAAAACTGTATACAGTTAAAAGATAGGTTATATGGAGAACAAAAAAGAAACGCACGATGTTTATCAAAATATGATATCATCCATGGTTAACTTCTTAGTATCTTCTGTTTGGTCTAGCGTTTTGTCTAGTGTTTTGAGATCTGTCTTGGATGTAAGTACCTGGAACAATGTGTTCTGGTAAGTGCAAGTAGTCTCTCAAGTATTCGACACCTTCTTCAGTCAAGGTGTAGTAGTAGTATTGCCATGAGAATTGAGTCTTGACGTAACCCTTGGAGGTCAAGGATTGTAGAGCCTTGATGACGTATAGGTTTCTGGTGTCAATTTCTTCATGCTTTGGTTGGTTGAAGTCCTTCTTGGCGACACAGACACCTTCTGTATAGAAAAAACCATATGTACTCGTTAATATTGAAAATAATAAATTATTCAACAGCAATAATTAACGGAAAAACATATAAAAACTGTTAGTAAAAATTGATCACGTATTAAACAATGAGAATCACGTTTCCTGACTACTGTAAAAGAGGGTGAATGTGGAAGTTAAATCATTTAAGTGCTTAGCGTCTCTATTATTGGAATATCGACTTTATATTATTAGAAGGAATCATTACGTCAATATTTGGTGTATTCATCTTGAAAGTTCTGGAGTTGTTGTCTTTTGTTTCGATTAAGAATTATCACTGGATATGAATTCGTATTTTTCATTTATAACTGCTTTTTAAATTTCTCATCATTCTATCATAAGCCTTCAGTTCCTATTTCATTTCTTTATAAAAATGTTCTATCTTTCATACTGTTTAAAATCAAACGTATATTCTTATCCCACAGATTTAGTCTATATACATATATTTATTTCCACTTTCATCAATCAACCTAGTATCAGGAAATTCTTTAAATTTCTGTATCATTTAACATACCTTGGAATAAGTATCTGAAGATCTTGTTTCTTTCTTCCTTTGGCATCAACATTTTGGCTAATTTAGTATGGTGTACTTGCAAAACTTGTTTCTGTTCGTTTATTTCAAAAGAAACCTAACCTTTAAATAGTACTCCCAGTTTTACTACTTTTAACCCTTTGATACGTTCAATGTTATGTGAGGTTACCTCAAACCTTACCATATGTTCAGTATGAACCAATGCTAGACAGTACTAGCTACCATACGTATCCAATCCATTATTGCTGGTGAAGAGCACTCTCACTCTATTGTCAGTTTCAAAGATTTCACAACTCAGGACTAATTTCCCGGAAAAAGACTGAAAAATTCATTTACGCAAAAATCAGATTTGATAAAAAAACAATTTCAATTAAAAACTTTTTTTTAAAAATTAATATTTTAAACCCACACCTCCACTGGATGTATGGGTTTTCTATTTTTGAACAGTCACACATTTAGGCCAGCTAAACTCTAATCGACAGGCACTTTGAGTAGAATATGAAACTACAAACACATATTAGAAATCAACTACTGGAAAATTAATTTGACATAAATATATGTATATATACATGATAATTCATTAGTTTATAAAAGAAATATGTAGTATATTTTCTTTCAAAATATGTAAGGATTCCCCTATTCTTCCTGCTGTGCATTGAATAAATTCATGAACACATCCGGTTTGAATGGCCACCTGAAATATATATCTGATAGGTAAATGAATTCTTCCGCCGAAAAGGTATATGGACATCTCTTCATGAATTCTGGGTCATTAATTTGTTTAGTGAAAAAGTCTGTCGCACCAGGTCCTAATGATTCTATGGCATCGATTAATGGTGTACTCTTTTGAATCATTAAATGTTGGGTTACGTAGTCCCAATTTCCCTTATTTAATTCAAAATCAAGTGGATCTATCTCTAATAAACACATGGGGCTCTTCTTGGTCTTAGAAAATTTCTGTGGTAGTGTAGAAGAATAATCAACCCATATAGGGTCGAATTTATCTAGAAGCTTTTTATCAAACAAATCAGATTCCTCATCTTGTGTTAATGCTATTATCTTTGAATCTGTAAATGTTTCACATACAAGGGAGCATTTAGCTCTTTGAGTGGAACTAGCTGGTGCAAGTAATTTTCTAGCACTGCTAGTAGGTACCCATAATAACATTTTCACTCTACCAAATCTTTGAAGCCAATTTTTCTGGCCCACACAATTGTACCATTGCATCAATAACCCTTCTTCCTTTTTATCTGTTAGATTTCCCATTATGAGAAACTTATTATGAATATGATCTCTAGGTTGCTTTTCTGGGACAAATAATTTTTGATGATCTATTAACATCAAATAAGATTCCCAATCATAAGGGTCTTGTGGACTCATCTGAAAATGTGATTTCTTCAAATTTCTTTCCCAAAAGTTGGTAAACTGTGGTCTATTATCCATAAGAAGATGCTGTTTACAACGATATCTGTTGTTAAATATTATAGATTGTTGAGCAGGACCTGCATTTAAATCCATAACTTTCAAATCTTTACAATCACCATATGTGTCTTCTAATCGAAGTTTATCAAAAATGTTCTCTAACACTCGCGGTGATACAACATATCTAAATTTATAGAATACCTTAATTTCAGAAAGGTTTGTTGCCGTTAAAGGTTTAAACATGATTCTTATTATAACGTCACTTGTTTGCAATTCTCAATTTACCTCCTCAAATGGAGATTCTCTTTACCGTATTGAATATTTATTTCAATTGACTCTTTCTGCCTAATAACTAGAGATATATTCTGATGCATTTATTATATATTTGCATTTATAGAAGCCTATTGATGTTTGGTTTTATATTCATGACTTGCAATAAGTGCTCATTTTGCAATTTCACAGTTTAAAGGCATTTAGCTCTACGGGGAATTCATCGCGAGATGATTTTTCACATTTAGGTTCGCTGTGGGATTTGTTAATTTCGATGTTATGAAGTTGAAATATTACAGTACTAACGACAAGAGATAAATACGATGCATATGTGAATATAAACATAGAGCATCCAAACAAAGGACAAAGAAAACGATAAGCATACGAAGTTCAGTGAGTGAATCGCCGGCTAATCATAATCTTATTGAACATATTTTTCCTGTGTCAACACACATATAAAGAGTTGAGTCTATTATAACAAAGAAAAAAATGGCCATTATTAAAATAAAGAAACCAAGAGATCCTAATCAAATTGATGTTGATGAACCTAAAGTAAAAAAGATACGTATCAAGACTAAATCTAATGACAGGAAGGCTGGATCTCCTGCGGTTGGAACACCCAAAATAAAAATTAATTTGAGGTCGAATGAAAAACCTTCAACAGGAATAAAAGTAAAATTGAATCTAAAGAAGGGAAATAATGAGAACAGTACAGAAAAGCCAAAATTGAAGGCACCTCGTTTAAGACTAAAACCGATTAGAGTACCCGGTGATGGTTATGATTCAGAAGCATCGGACATTGAAGATGATCCCTTGATTGAATCGGGTATAATTCTACGAGTACAACCAGATATACAAATAGAATTTATAAGGAATTCTATTGAATCAGGAGATTATTCTGGTATTAGCATAAAATGGAAGGCAGATAGGCATGCGGTTGTATCGATAAATGATGTGATGTATGGTGCAATTTTAGTGGATTTACCAACAATAGTAGAGGTGAACAAGAGTGTCGACAGAAAGAATTTATTGAAAACCATTGATGTTGATCAAATGTTGCTATGTGTACAAGTAATTGAAAAAGAAGATGACGTTTTTCTTTTAGAACCCCCTAATACTGAGGATATAATATCAAAGCATTTTGAAGGCATACAGGATGAAATAAATGAAAACAAAAAAATGTTCTTTAAGAGCCAGCATGGTAATCAATTAAGTGAAGTAGAACAAAAATTTATACAACAAATTACTCAAAAGAAGTATGATTACACGAGCGGGTTAACACCTCCCTTATACAATGTAAGAAATAGAAGATTTAGAAGAAAAATGGCCCCAGTTGAGTTAGAATATGTTGATAGAACTGTAGAAATGTTACTCAAACAGGATGAGGGTTCAGAAGAAGTTAATTATGAACTTATTGATCCTAGTCAGATCTTACCAAAGACAACAAGCTCAATGACACTTGTGGCCGATATGGAGACCGCAGAACTTGTTGGCAACTCTCCTACTGGTTTGGGAGGTGATGAAGAGGATGAATTAGACTTAGATGCAGCCTTTCAAAGTGATGAGGAGGAGATTTCCGGACAAGCTCACAAAATTGATGACGTTTTGGAAGGAGATGCCCAACAATATTCTGATGCAGAAATAGATAATGATGTTGAAGATGAAGATGATGACGACGAAGAAGAAGAGGAAGATGATGATGACGAGGATGACACTGGCGAGAAGGATGAAAGTAGACAGCATGCTAAGTTATTGGAAGACGAACTTCGTGAATTGGAATCGACATTATCACATACTAAAAAGAAGTCCCAAAAGGTAACGAACCCTCTATTAAAATCAAGATTTCTTGATAGTATAAAAAAACTTGAAAAAGAAGTTGAGTTAAAGAAAAAACAATTAAAGGTTAATGAGGAGTCGATTAAGGGACCTGAAGCTCGTGAAGAGGACAATAATGAAGAAATAAATGTCAACAATGAGGAAGATTTAGATGACGAAGATGAAGATGACGACAATGACGAAGAATTAGATGATGACCAAGAAGAAGAAGAGGTTGACGAAGAGGTACAGGAAGATGCAGCAGAACAAATAGATGATGATAAACTAGGTAATGAAGACGAAATAATAGATAAAGAGGACAATCAAGAAGCAGCAGTTGATAATCAAGACGAGTTCGACCAAAATGATCTAGACATGATGATGTTATTCGGTGCTGAAGGAGACGAAGCTGATGATGATTAACTCAACTTATAACTGTTTTATATATATATATATAAGTGTTATAAATGCATGTTTTTATGTAATAACTTAGTGAACCTTTATTCTATATAAACACCCAGCACTTGTTTTTAAATATTTAGTGGACGGTAATAATGTTTGTTTACATTCATTTATAGTTTTGCAATTATCCGTGTTAATAGCATATTTCATAATTTTTAATATTTAGTTCCAAATTACATAACTTCAATAATGAAATTTTATTTATTTATTTTAATTTATAATTAATAAACAAATTCCATAAAAACAAGAAAACTATAAACTGACACCAATTTTCTTTGTTATTAATATACTATTGAGATCGATCTTTGAAACCATTAGTTGTGGTTGATCCTACTAATTGGTTATTTAACAACTTTCTTAACTTCCCACACCGTCGAAAGTGACTAACACGTGATAATTTTATTTAATGATTTTAACAATTCGCGGTGACGGAACGAAAAAACATCAAAAAAGAACGTAACTGAAAGAGAAAATAAACAGCGCCGGAAAAAAAGGCTTTGTCAATCATCAGTAAACAGTATTGGAAAAATGAAAAGAATAAACAATTTGTCAGTGTCTGAGAGTCTCACATAAGGATATTGAAGAAAAGGATCTGCTGACACATTATTTTCAGTAAATAAAAGTGACAAGAAGATCAACGAAGACTTATTTATTATTTCTGTCTCTTTTTGATATCCATTTGCTGTTGGTTTTCTTATTCATTGAAAGGAAGAACTAGTGAACATTTTTATTCATTTTAGTTTTTATTTTGGCGTTCTTTATTCCTACATCTAAGACATCTATAAACAGAATATCCTAATATTGCATACGTGTATTATCGTATAATATTATCATATTAGAGAACTGGAAGTGCTTCTAAATCGTTATCACTTTTCAATATTCTTACCACAGTTTAATTTCTCAACAAACCAAAAAAATAAAACAAACAAACATTTTGAAAGCGAAGTCCCTATTGCACTATTACAAGTTAATTTTATTTGTTCTTTACATTAATTAAAAACATAACATCATGGACTCTACATCGAATATGGAGGTCCCACAGAGACAATTCACAAAGGAGGAAATTAATCGTTGTTATCTTAGATGGCAACAGTTGAGAAATGAGCACGGAGAAAATGCTCCTAATATTCCGGAATTCTTGTATTTCACAAGAGTATTACGTCTTGCTGCGAAACAACAACAAGATTTACAACAAAAACAACAACAGCAACAAGAACTACCTAAAATGAATACAGCCGACAACAAGGCTCCAACGCGAAATGACAACTCCCAAGACCGTCGGTCTCCAATTAATCAAATTGATACGAAAGGTACAACCGATTCTGAACAATTGAATGGAACTTTTGGAGCATCAAATAATCACAGTCCTATGAATGGGAATATGAATAACCAGCAAATGCCGAATAACAATAAAGGTCGTAATACAAATATCCCAAGCCCTAACCAAAATCAAATACATGGGACTACCTCAACAAGCAATGACAATAATAATTATAATAAATTTAATAATGCACCTATCTCATCTTTGTCACCGCAAGGGAATACTGAAAACATGATGCATAATAAATCGACCATGCAAGGGCAACCTGCACTTCCCAATGGTGATAATAGTACCCAGAAAAATGATACCAAAGGGAAAAACATGCCTAACAATCAAACACAAGGGAACTGGATAAACCAGACTGACCATACCCCTCAAAGTATGTCAAATATGCCACCATCCGATCGTAAATCCGAATATCGCAGAAGTTCAGAACATATGAAAAATATATTTACACCCCAGCAATCTAATTTATTAAAAGCACAAATAAGTGCATTAAAGTGTTTGGTGAATCAACAAAATGTTCCATTTGATTTTCAATCAATCATTCAACAGTCGATGAATAACCCTCCTGATTTCAGAAAAATGTTAACCAGCCTGGGAGATTTTGTGAGAGCCAAGAACAAAATCACGTCGAGTGCTAGTTCGGAGAATAAAGGTCAAACAATCGGCACTAATCAATCACCTACAGTACCATCACAACCTGTGATTAATCAGGCCAATGCTCTACAAAATGCCCAACCATCACTACAAATAAAAGAACCAGAGACTAAACCCACAATTGGGAACAATATTAATAAGCAAGAAACCAACGTCGTGGACACTATTAGTGATAATAATATTAGATCTATAAATGTTCCTACGGATGTGAAGGAAAACAAATCGATTGATACCACAAATTTAGCAAAACAACAGGTTTCAGACTTGAAGACCGGAGCAACTCCAACAACTGTCGGAACACAAGTAAATGCTGCACCAGTTGAAATTTCCAAACCGAAAAGTCCTGTATTTATTGGAGACAAGGAACCTCCTAAACCTGCTGCTCCGATCCCGTTAGCAGATTTCCAAGCTCAAAATCCAACTGCTCTAAAAGTCAAAGATTACAATAATCCTACGATAATGGTAGATTCATATTCTGTACCTCAACTTGATGATAAAGAAATAAATTATAACTCCTTATTTCCAAGTCTACAGGAACCAAAGTTAAGCATTCAACCAGGTCTCTTACCGGAGGGTATTGATATCCACAATACAATGGAAATTTATCAAACACTCATTGCATTAAATCTTGATACTGCTGTGGATACTTTGTTATCTGATATGCTAGACGAAAATATCGACGATCCTCTCAAGAAAGAAAACTCCTTATATGATTATTATGCTCTTCAATTACTGCCGTTCCAGAAAGCAGTTAGAGGTCACGTATTACAATACGAATGGTATCAAAATTCACTTCTAAATAATACACATCCAAACTTTTTATCTAAGATCAGAAACATCAATATTCAAGATAGTATGTTAACTAACGAATTGTACAAGAAACATGAACTGCAGCAATACAAAATCAAGAAAAATAAGGAAGTGATGAGACAGAAAATGATAACCGATCATTCAGTTTCATCATATAATGAACGTAATGAAAAGAGACACAAAAAGTTGAAATTTGGTCATAGAGTATTTAATCTTCATGGGAACTTGGAGAAGGATGAACAAAAAAGACAAGAGCGTAAGGCCAAGGAACGTTTACAAGCTCTGAAGGCAAACGATGAAGAAGCATATATCAAATTATTGGATCAAACGAAGGATACTAGAATTACACACCTTTTAAAGCAAACTAATACCTTTTTAGATTCTTTAACAAAAGCTGTCAAAGATCAACAGAAGTACACTAAAGAAATGATTGAATCACATGTAAAAGAAGATTCAGAAAACCCTGATGAATTGAAACCGGATTTCAATTCTGATGATGAACCTATTGATGAAGAAGAGCAACAAAATATTGATTATTATAATGTGGCCCATAGAATGAAGGAAGTTGTCACGAAGCAACCGTCTATTTTAGTTGGAGGTACATTGAAGGAATATCAATTGAAAGGTTTACAATGGATGATTTCATTATTTAATAATCATTTAAATGGTATCCTAGCCGATGAAATGGGTCTTGGGAAAACTATCCAAACAATTTCATTACTGACATATTTATACGAAATCAAGAATGTGAAGGGTCCATTTTTAGTTATTGTTCCATTATCAACGTTATCTAATTGGAGTGGGGAATTTGCTAAGTGGGCACCTGTGCTGACTACCATCTCATTCAAAGGTCCCCCAAATGAAAGAAAAACTATGCAAGCTGCAATTAAAGCTGGCCAGTTCGATGTCGTATTGACAACCTTTGAATACATCATCAAAGAAAGGGCACTTTTGTCCAAGATCAAATGGGTGCATATGATTATTGATGAGGGTCACAGAATGAAGAATGCTCAATCGAAATTATCACTTACATTGAACACATATTACCATTCCGACTATAGATTGATTTTAACAGGTACACCTTTACAGAATAACTTACCAGAACTTTGGGCTTTACTAAATTTTGTTTTGCCAAAAATTTTCAATTCTGTGAAATCGTTTGATGAATGGTTCAATACACCTTTTGAAAACACTGGTGGTCAAGATAAAATTGAGTTGAGTGAAGAAGAGACTCTGCTGGTTATCAGAAGATTGCATAAAGTCTTACGTCCCTTCTTACTACGTAGATTGAAGAAGGACGTTGAGAAGGATCTACCCGACAAGGTTGAAAGAGTCATTAAATGTAAGATGAGTTCATTACAAGAAATTCTTTACCAACAAATGTTAACTCATCGTCGTCTATTCATTGGTGACACACAAAATAAGAAGATGGTAGGTCTACGTGGGTTTAATAATCAAATTATGCAATTAAAGAAGATTTGTAATCATCCTTTTGTTTTTGAAGAAGTTGAAGATCAAGTCAATCCAACAAGAGAGACAAATCCAAACATTTGGCGTGTAGCTGGTAAATTTGAGCTATTAGAACGTGTTCTTCCAAAACTGAAAGCTACAGGACATAGAGTGTTAATTTTCTTCCAAATGACACAGATTATGGACATTATGGAAGATTTCCTTCGTCTTATTGATATAAAATATCTGAGATTAGATGGTCACACGAAGTCAGACGAACGTAGTTTGCTATTAAAATTATTTAATGCTCCATCTTCGGAATACTTCTGTTTCATCTTATCTACAAGGGCCGGTGGTCTGGGTTTAAACTTACAAACTGCCGATACAGTCATTATTTTCGATACTGATTGGAATCCTCATCAGGATTTACAAGCACAAGATAGAGCGCACAGAATCGGTCAGAAACATGAGGTCCGTATTTTGAGATTAATCACGGAACATTCGGTAGAAGAGGCTATTCTTGAGAGAGCTCATAAAAAATTAGATATTGATGGTAAAGTTATTCAAGCAGGTAAGTTCGATAATAAATCCACATCTGAAGAACAAGAGGCCTTGTTGAGGTCATTGTTAGACGCAGAAGAAGAACGTAGAAAGAAAATACAAGATGGTACTGCCGTCGATGAGGCTATAGGTGATAAAGAATTAAACGCTTTACTTTCTAGAAGCCCAGATGAAATCGGAATCTTTACTAAACTCGACGAAGAAAGAGGTGAAAAGGACAGACAGAATGGTGTTACGTCCAGATTATTGGAAAAATCAGAATTACCTGAAATTTATAGTCATGACATCGGTGCAGAATTAAAGCGTGTAGAAGATGAACGTAAACAAGAAGCTGATAACGCTGGTAGAGGTGCAAGAGAACATAAACAAATGATATATTCGGACAATGTTTCTGAAGAACAATGGCTAAAACAATTCGAAGTTAGTGATAATGAAGGTGATGACGATGAACATGACGAACATCGTTCTAGAAGAAGAAGAAAGTCCAAGTTATTAATGGAAGATGGAGATGAGGATCTGGATAATAACGAAAAGAATAATGATGAATTTAAAATAGAAAACGATGAAACACATAATGATGCTCCAACTGACACTAGTGAACCTTTTCATAAAGATGAACCTGAAGAAATTCCAGAATCATTAAAACGTAAAGCTCCTAGACCTCGTGGCAGACCAAAGAAAATCAGAGTCGAGGAACCTCCTACAGATAGTGCTGTTACAGGTAATAACACCGCTGGTGAAACCAGTTCAGATGCAACAAACCCCATTCAACCACATACTGCAGGGAAGACATCAATAAAGTCGGCAAGAACCTCTTCTAGAGGTCGCGGACGTGGTCGCGGACGTGGAAGAGGTAGAGGACGTGGTCGTGGACGTGGCCGTCCTCCTAAGATCCGTAACGGCTTAGAATACGTTAGGGTTGCTGACGGTGAAAAGACAACTTTGGAAGAAAGAGAAAAGATAAGTGAACAAGCAAGAGAGTTGTACAAATACATATCTGATTACACAGATGAAAATGATAGACGACTATCTGATATATTTTTAGTGAAACCATCAAGATTGTTATATCCAGATTACTATCTCTTGATCAAATATCCATTAGGATATGAAGATATCAATAACTTTATCGAAACCTTCGCTTACAATTCTATGAAGGAAGTCATTGAAGATTTCCATTTAATTTATGCCAATGCAAGAATATATAACACCGAGGATTCATTGATTTACAAGGATGCGCTGGAATTAGAGGAACATTTAATTAAGAAATATCAAGAATTGACCAGTGATCCTGGACCAGTTGATTTCACTGAATTTAATGAAAAATATTCTTCCAATCCGTTAATTGTACAACCAGTTGCTCCAACAGTGATCTCTAATGAACCCGAAGAAGAACAACATCCCTCGTCTGCAAATGAATCTAAAGAGTGATTAAGTCTGGAGTATATCTCTCAACTCTATTTGATGTTTTGTGCGTTATAAATATATGAGGAACTGCGCAAATTCACATACATTCGGCAAATAAATAACGATATGACATTCTATATAAACATATATAGTTACTACTATTCTTTTAAATTATATTTTGGTAAAATTTATAATGTAGAATTACACTACAGAAACTGGTTTTAAAATGAAATCTATATACTATGCTTTTGGCTTTGACATTTTATATCTTATCAATACCTTTTCAGAGTCAATATGTGTGCCCCTCCTTCCGAAAGAGATAAGGAAAATTATCACACAATCGAAATTTCTGAAAAATCCAAAGGAAAAAACATGAATACTCTAATTAATAAATGGAATTATCCTTATATAAACAGGGGGCGGAGGAGGTGATCAAATCGACCTGTTCAATTGAGGTTCATATAAAGAAAACAGTTAACGTTTACAATTCAATTAACACACACATTAAATAAGCTCAAAATGTCTCAAGGAAGAAAAGCAGCCGAAAGATTAGCTGGTAAAACTGTGTTCATCACAGGTGCATCTGCTGGTATTGGTCAAGCTACAGCATTAGAATATTTAGATGCTTCTAACGGTGATCTTAAATTAATTCTATGTGCTAGAAGACTAGAAAAATTACAAGAATTAAAGACAAAAGCAGAAAAAGAATATCCAAATGCTAAGATATATATCAATAAATTAGATGTAACCGATACCGATGCAATCAAGCCATTCTTAGAAAAGTTACCTGAAGAATTTAAGGATATTGATATTTTAATCAACAATGCTGGCAAAGCTTTAGGTTCTGATAAAGTCGGTGATATTGCCATTGACGATATCAAAGGTATGATGGATACTAATGTTGTTGGTTTAATTAACATTACACAAGCTATTCTTCCAATATTCAAGAAGAAAAATTCTGGGGATATTGTCAATTTAGGTTCTGTTGCTGGTAGAGAAGCATACCCAACAGGATCTATCTATTGTGCCACTAAATTTGCAGTACGTGCCTTCACTGAAAGTTTAAGAAAAGAATTAATTGATACAAACATTAGAGTTATCTTAATTGCACCAGGTATTGTGGAGACAGAATTTTCTTTGGTCAGATACAAAGGTGATAGTGACCGTGCCTCTAGTGTTTACACTGGTGCGCACCCATTATTTGCAGATGATGTTGCAGATTTAATTGTATATACTACATCAAGAAAACCAAACACAGTTGTTGCAGATGTCTTAATCTTCCCAACTACTCAAGCTTCTCCATATCACATACACCGTGATGCTTAAACATGAATATATACATGTCTATATACAACTCTAAATATCTTCAAATGTGTAAAAGCCAGTTAAACAATGGGAATAGTGTGCTCATTCATGGTAAACTTTACTAAAAATAACGTATTCTTATTGAATTTGATATGTGATTATTTACTTGATATGTATTCGGCCGAAATATCATCTCAATATATATCTATCTATGTATATATATATGAAATGCAATCCCCATGGAGATTGGATCAAATCCTAATGGTGCGAAGAAATAAAACATCGGCCGAAAAAGTTCACCTAATATACCTGTTCTTTTCATACATATAAAATTACGGAATTAAGACAGATTTTTTTGAAAAAATGAATCGGATGAGAATCGGAACCAATGTGTCTTTCCCCAGATCCCAAATAGAATATATTTGCGCCACCAAGCAGTAACATCCGATCCAATGGGTAAAAGAAAACAGAATGGAATCTCGGCCGAAAACAAGTCTTTTAAACCTCGGAATCCGATCAGATTAGTTTCCCATCGACGGAGATATGAAATAACAGCTTTCTTTCGCCGCAAAAAACCAAATCTTCTATGCATAGGGGAGAGACTGACTCGTGTTAATCAGGGAAAACTTTTCAATTGATTAACTATATAAACGGGAGGTTTGAGATGTATTAAATTTCTATTTCTTTCTTCATTAATTAGTTTTAAACATAACTCACTACTAAAAAGTTTATACTCTTTACTACACTCCCATCTCCAGCAAATAAACAAATATCTATTTCTCCAATGTCTAAAGTTGCTCAATTGAAAGCCGATCTAGATAAGATCCAAACCGGTTATGGTTTAATGTCCTTAACCTGGAAAGCCGAACCTACTCCACGTGAAATTGCATTCGAGTCAATGCATAAAGTAATCGAGTTTGCCCAAACTCAAAAATGTAAGGCTTTTTTCAATGTCGGTGAATTTTATGGTCCTAACTTTATTAATTTGATTTACGTCAAAGAATTTTTTGAAAAATATCCAGAATTAAGATCTAATGTTATTGTCTCTTGTAAAGGTGCTATCGATGATGTTCGTTTAGTTCCAAAGGGTTCATATGATGATGTCATTACTAGTGTTAGAAATTCTGTTGAGGCAATTGGTGGCGTTATTGATATATTTGAAGTTGCTAGACTTGATAAATCAATCTGTGCTGAAGGTGAAATTTATCCTTATGAATCATTTAAAGCACTTTCTGAATTAGTTGAGGAGGGTGTTATCGATGGTATTTCATTAAGTGAAGTCACAGCTGAAGAAATTCAAGCCATTGCTAAGGATTGGGGTAAATATTTAACTTGTGTTGAAGTTGAATTATCTTTATTCAGTACTGATATTCTACATAACAATGTCGCTAAAGTTAATAATGATCTAGGTTTAGTTACAATCTGTTACTCACCATTAGGAAGAGGTCTATTGACTGGTAATATTAAATCCTTAAAGGATATCCCAGAAGGGGATTTCCGTTTAAATTTAAAGAGATTCCAAGGTGATGCTTTAAAACAAAATTTTGCATTGATTGATTTCTTGCAAAACGAAATTATTGATAAAAGAGAACCTTCGAGCCAAGTATCTTTAGCACAAATAGCTTTAGGTTGGATTAAACATTGGTCATTCTCCCCAGAGTATCCAAAGGGTAAATTCATTCCAATTCCAAGTGGTTCCACAGTGAACAGAGTAATTGAAAACTTTGATGAATCTAAGGCTAAGATGACAGATGCTGAGTTCACCAAGATTAATGAGTTTTTGAAGACTTTCGTTACAACTGGTGGTAGATACGAGACTGAAAATTGAGATTTGCCCTATTATTATTATTTTTAACTCGTTGTTTCATGTATATCCATAACCTATGTTAAATTACCCCGTCTTATAACAATTATATTCAAATTCTATTTAAATATATAAAACACTTCAAGCAATTATTTATTTAAACTCTGTTCTATATTTATTCCCAATTATTATTAAGTAGAGCTCATTTGTTTAAAGGTCATTTCCACGTGACTCCAAATTTTAAATTTCGGCAAGTACCAGAAGAGACAAAAAAATGCGTAAAGAATAAACTGAGCATTTTATATGCATTCAGAACCAAGTTAAATTTAAGACAAACAAGAGTAGATGAAATAGTGTACCAGTACTAAAGTTAGAAATACCGAGTTTAGAAAGCCGAAATACTCTCATTGACACAACCCATCTGTATATACATATTTGATTATCATGATTACGAAGTATTTTACTAAAGTAATAGTGAGATTTAATCCATTTGGCAAAGAAGGTATGTTTAAGAACATCAGTTAAGGGGAGTCAAAAAACATGAAGAAACCAGATCTCTTCTACCCCTCTTCAAGAAATCATTTTTTTTTCTTTAATTGTTAATATAATTTACTAACTATATTGTGAGGATACATACACGGATATAAGATGTACTTGCATCTGATCCAAACTAATCCCACCCCCCTCTAAATTATCTAAATAGCTAAGACAGCAAGGTTATTTCTAGCATCAATTCCACCAAGACAACGTATAATGGGTACAAAGATAGAGAACGAACTATTAAATGGTACATCTACTAAAGAACCTATAATTAAAGTGGTATACAAAGATAAGAAGGAAGACAGCGTTGATCCAAGGGTACTATCTTTCATGGAGATCGCTAATAAACTAGACGGTCATTCTAGACAACTGAGATTGAAGGAGACTATCGAAAACCATTAAAATCACAATTGCCTCCATATTCAATCTGGAATAAATCCGTTGAAACAACAAGACACATATTCATACTGACCTCATAAACAAATACTGTTTCTCTCAACCATTCATCTGGAGATCTGTTAAACAAGTAGAAAAAAGTTTCCATTGTAAATTATATCTATAAAAAAATATTAACATGTATATATTAGCCTTCTTTTCCCTATTTTTATAACATATCTCGACATATTGTTTGTATATCATTAAAACTGTGTAAATCGGTGACAATATCTAGTTCTTTAGATTAATTCTGTCACCGTGTTTCTTTAACCAATCCGTAATAGAACCATGATATATAGCAGTATTTTGATAACCATATGATCTTGCCAATTCCTCAGCTGCTTTAGCTCTTGTACCACTCTTACAATAAAAGACCAATTCATTCGATAATTCTGGTTTATTAAAATTGAATGTCTTTTGAAATTCTTCCGCTAAAAGACCCAATGCACCTGGTGCTGTATTCACTGGTATGTTAACAGATGTGGGAATTGCATATTGCATATGTTCTTGTGGTTCTCTAACATCTACCAATACCTTACCTGAAACAGGGTTCTCGATCAATTGTTTAATATCATGGAATTTATATGTTTTAATAACATTATTTCTTAGTATAGATGAGCCAAAAAAAGTTCTAACCAATAGTTTTGATGAGGTAAGCTTGACCCTCATTCCAAAAGTGGTATATCCATGCATTGCTAGTTTCAAATATATTCAATTGTGACTCGTACTCACTACAACCTCAAATTAAATGGGTCACAACAGTTGTAAGACAACATCTTAAAATTGGTATCTCCTCTGATATCCGATGTGCCATTTGTTTATAATCAAAATACTGGACGTCGCAAAAGAAAATGAAGGTACCTTTCCTTTTAGCAAAGAAAAATTTAAGAATTTTATAACATGACTTACAAACCATTTTATAAACAGTAAGTATTTATGACAAGAAGATTTTACAAATAGGTACTGTAATTTGATAATCTGTGACTAATGATAACCTTTTTTTTATACGATTGTGTGCCTTGCTTTGGATAAACAATTGAGGTTACAAACATATCCGACATAGAAATGTACGACAACCTCAAATAGGATATGTTGATTTTATATTTATAAATGAACATTCATTGTTATCTGCGTTCAGCTTTTCTTTTCTTATCTTGCTTAAAATGCACCAAAGCTGTGCATTTAGAATTCAATATTCTGGAAACTACAACATAAATAAATAGTAGTACTGTCTGAAAATAAAGCGCCAAATGTTATGTTAACCTAATATTTAAGGCATCGCCAAAATGACCAAACTCCACACTCTTGTTTCAACATAAAAACAACCAGTGAAAAAGACCATTCAATCATATCACAAGCAATGAATATTCCAGGTGAAGATACCATCCGTATCCTTCTTACTACAGACAACCATGTCGGTTACAATGAGAGCGATCCTATCACCGGTGATGATAGTTGGAAGACATTCCATGAGATTATGATGTTGGCAAAAACTCATAATGTTGATATGATACTACAATCCGGTGACCTATTTCATACAAATAAACCTAGCAAGAAATCATTATATCAAGTTCTCAAATCCCTGAGATTAGCCTGCATGGGTGATCGTCCCTGTGAGCTAGAACTACTGAGTGATCCAGCACATGTATTTCGTTACAATGAGTTCTCAAATGTGAATTACGAGGATCCAAACTTTAATATATCAATACCCATGTTTGGGATATCTGGTAATCATGACGATGCTACAGGTGATGCATTACTATGTCCCATGGATATTTTACATGTTAGCGGATTAATGAACCATTACGGTAAAGTATTAGAATCTGATAAAATTACTATATCGCCTCTATTATTTCAAAAGGGTAACACAAAATTAGCATTGTATGGTTTAGCATCTGTTAGAGACGAAAGATTATTTAGAACCTTTAAAGAAGGTGGCGTTAAATTTGAAGTTCCGACTGTTCGTGAATCAGAATGGTTCAATTTAATGTGTGTTCATCAAAATCACACAGGTCATACAAACACAGCTTTCTTACCAGAACAATTTCTTCCAGATTTCCTTAATATGGTCATCTGGGGCCATGAGCACGAATGCATCCCCCACTTAGTACATAATCCTACAAAGAATTTTGACGTCCTTCAACCTGGGTCATCTGTAGCAACTTCATTATGTGATGCTGAGGCACAACCAAAATCTGTATTTATTCTGGAGATTACAGATGGAAAACCACCTGCACTAACAAGAATACCATTAAGGACTATTAGAACATTTAAAATGAAGAATATTACTTTACAAGATGTTGATTATTTAAGACCCCATGATAAAGAAGCCATTTCCAAGTATTTAATCACAGAAGTTGAAAAGATGATCGAAGAAGCCAATAAAGAAACAAACATAAAATTAGGGAATCTATTGGATCAAGAAGATGATGATGAGGAAGGTTTATTATCGACGTTACCGCTACCATTGATCAGATTACGAGTAAACTATAGCGCGTCCACCAAGAAAGGGGCATCCACATTAGATTATCAAGTTGGGAATCCTCGTAGATTTAGTAATAGGTTTGTGGGACGTGTCGCCAACACTAATAATGTTGTACAGTTCTATAAGAAGAAAAACACCCCTCCAACAACTCAAAAGAAATCCGCTAATGATCTATCATTTGACGAATCAGATGTCCAAAGGGTACTAAATGCAAATGGTGGTGAACTACATGTGGATACTTTAATTGCTGATTTACTTGGGAAGATGCAATTATCACTACTACCTGAGATGGGAATGAACGAGGCTGTTAAGAAATTCGTGGATAAAGATGAAAAGGCTGCATTAAAAGAGTTCATTAATAGTGAAATAAAGAATGAGGTTCAGATATTATCATCCAACAAGGATTTTCTTGAGAATGAAAATATTGACGATTTTAAAAAGCTAGTTAAAGAGGTAAAGAAGGCTAATGTTGTTAATATTGTTAATAACCCACCCTCAAGAGACTTCAAAACAAATGAACACGTAGAAAACACTACTGGATATTTAAATGTTCAAAATATTGATACAGTAGATAACGTATTCGAAGATACAAATAATAATTTTGAACCTTCAACACTTAGAAGATCAAGAACGACCACAGGAGACACAAAGAACACTAGGAAAGGAAATACAAGGGTCAAGAAACATCCCATCTCAGATTCAATTGTAGTGTCCGAAGAAGAGGAAGACGATGATGATGAGGAAATAATAATAGATGTAGATAGCTCTGAAGATGACGATTCTGGTTACCCCTTAGGCGACCAATCAAAACAAAGTGAATCAAAATCAAAAGAATCAAGTCGTAAAAGAACAATCTCTCAGCGAAAGGCTAAACCTAAAGCAAATACGTCAAGTAAAACTCCAAAAAGTAACGTCTTGGCACAGTTATTGGCGCGCAAGAAAAGATGATTTATAACGATATTATATAACATTAAATATAGAACCAATTAACATCTCAATACTGCATTAACATCCTTTTCTATTATTTATTAACATAGTAAACTTAAAAGACACGCACATCCAATGCATCATCGAGATGAGTTTTTAAATTCATTACGACAAAAAAGATTGTTTCTTATAAATACGTATATAAAATATGAATTTTAGCCTCTTCTAATCAAGAAAGACTAACAATACAAGGAAACAATACCACACATACAAATATGACTAAAAGGATATTGATGCTACATGGGCTAGCCCAAACTGGTCCATATTTTAATTCCAAGACTAGAAATTTTCGTACAGCATTGGAAGGATTAGGGTACGAATTATTTTATCCAACAGCGCCTAATAGATACCCAGCTGCTGATATACCTACTGACCTATTAGACTCTGTTGCCACGGAACCGAACTCGAATGAAGTTGTTGCTTGGATTGAAAATGATGAAGTGAATCATACCTACTTCTTGCCTAAGACCACAATCAATTTTTTACATGATTATGTTTGTGAGAATGGACCATTCGAGGGAGTCGTTGGTTTTAGTCAAGGTGCTGGTGTCGCTGGATATCTGATGACAGATTTTAATGGCCTACTAGGATTAACATCTGAGGAACAACCTACTTTGAAATTTTTCATGTCCTTCAGTGGATTTAGATTTGTTCCAGAAACTTACCAGGAACAATACAATAATCATATCATCGCCATTCCTTCCTTACACGTAAAAGGTGAATTAGATACAGTCACAGAACCATGGAAGATAGAATCTCTTTATAATTCTTGCTTAGAGGATTCTAGGACAATTCTGATGCATGGTGGTGGCCATTTTGTTCCAAATGCTAGAGGGTTTGTTAAGAAAGTTGTTGACTGGCTACAAACAGTGACGCAAGAGGAAAATTGAAGTAATTCGATACCTCATATAGATCACACTCGCTATATAGTGACTCATTAATAGTAAAGCGTAGCTTACTGTACGTATTACATAATTAGATAGAATGTATTAATTTATAGACCCAAATTTTGTTACTATTTTAAGGTGAAAAAAGTTTCAGTAAAAATAAACGATATCTGTCAAAATAATATACGGTAATATATACTGAATGATGGTGTGAGAGGGAAACCAGCAGACTATTAGTTGTAAGATAATTAAAAATGCCTCATTTAAGACATGTTATACAGATCATCTGTGCCTGTATTTGGTGTCTATTGGCATCCGGTATTATATTTGGCTTCGCAGCTTTAAAACCAGTGTTAGTACAGGAGGGTGTATACGCAGATGTGTGCCCAACAGGCTACAACAGTAATATTGACGAACCATGTCAACAACAAGATATGAAATTGAATTCGATGTTCACTGTCAGTTCTGCATTAACAAATATGATGGCTTTGCCAGTGGGATGGATCCTAGATAAGAAAGGGCCCCGTGTCTGTGGATTAATCGGGTCATTTATTTTATTTGCAGGTTGTTTGATGTTCATAAATGGTAACTCATTAAAGTCATATGTCGATTCGTACTTGATAGGTTATGTGGCGCTTGCCATTGCGGGGCCATTTGTATTTATTTCATGTTTCCAATTAGCAAACTGTTTCCCTAAAAGATCTGGTTCTATTTTAGCCCTATTGACGGGATCTTTTGATAGTTCATCTGCATTATTCTTGGTATATCGTTTAACATACAAGAAATCTCAAAATACGTTCTCCCTATCTAAATTTTTCAAATTATATATGCTGGTTCCATGCTTTATCTTCATTTGTCAAATTATGATTATGCCTCATACTTCATATAAAACGCTTGGAACGGTAGCTAAACTGGGAGTTGAGGAATTGGATGAAAATGGTAATATCATTAGTGATGAACCTGTGATTAACAGTGGACAAGAAGGACGAGAAAATGATCACAATTCTCGCAACGAGGAAGAACCACTTCTAACACGTCGCAAATCTAATCTTGAGATTGCTGCTGAATCAGGGCTTAAACAAAGTACAGGTGGTATATTTGGAATTTTGCACGAAAATACAGCATTGGAACAAATATCATCTCCTTGGTTCTACTTAATGCTCTTATATGCAGGTATCATAATGGTTAGAATCAATTATTTCATTGCCACTATAAGAGCCCAAGAGGAGTATTTATTAGATGATAAGGAAAAGAGCATAGCATTAAATCATATATTCGACATTTTATTGCCAATAGGAGGAGTGGGAGCAGTTCCATTTATCGGAATGATCCTAGATAATATGAAAACTCTGAATGTTATTAAACTTTTAGGATATATCAGTGTACTTGTTGGTGGTTTGGGTATTATAACACACTCATTTACATTTAATTTAGTTGGGATTATTCTTTTTGCTCTATATAGGCCATTTTACTATACCGTTGTATCTGACTACTGTTCAAAAGTATTCGGATTTACCACATTCGGAACAGTTTATGGTTTATTAACTTGTCTATGTGGTATATTTTCTATATCACAGAATTTATTAGACAAATGGACTCATGAACATTTTAATATGGATCCACGTCCAGTTAATATATTTATAGTAGGTATGACTATAATTTTCGGATTAGCATTAGAGAAATATATGCAATACCAATTAAAACGGAGAACTACAGAAGAGGCTTCGAGGGAATCTGAGGAATAGGCTCCCTAAGACAATAACCAATGAAACTTACTCAATCATTTATTTATACATATTGTTATTTAAGTATTCAAGATACATATTTATTTTCGCACACCAGTTTAGATGTTGTGGGCGTTTTAGATGTTATTACTGTCGTAGTCATCGTTTTTATTAGAAAAGCGACGTTAAGAAACATTTTCAAAAAATAAAAGATAGGTAGACAGCGATGATCTCAAGAAATATAAGAAGGTCAGTAAAACAAGATACTATTGAGAAAACAAAAACAGAACCTTACAAGTCATAATTAATATCCAACAATTAAACAAATACATCAGTTTCAATGAGTGATGGTAGCTATCTTGTACGGCTGCATAGTTTGCAGCGGAAAACTAATATGATCAATAAAACACTTCAAAAGATGGCCTCGGAAATAACTGTCCTTAAATATGAATCATACCAGAACTACTACAGAAAACACGAAAGGCATTACGAATGGCAAGACCCATCTATTAAAAAAAAGTCTTCAATTTCACCTAATAAAAGAAGTAGGCAACCTGTTCCTAGACGACGTATAAGTGAGCCTGATTCTTCAAAAAAAACTTCTGAAAGACGTTCAACAAGAATAGCAAATAACCCAAAGATTAAGTTGAACGAAACTGTTGAAGACAGATCTGATAGTGAAGGTCTTCGATTATCCATCTCAGAACTAACTGGGAGTTTAGTACGTCCAATACAACACCCAATTCGAAATTCAAATTGGACACTAGCAGATGTTGACGATAAATATGAATCTGATAGTTTACCAGATACCGAGGAATTTGGTTTCATACCATTGTCATTAAAGACCTTACTTCAAACCAAGCAGATGAAACAAATTTTGCAAAGCTTCGATGGACTATGATTTTCCTTTCAGAAGATTTTGTTTCTGATATATAGTTTAATATTATACATTCACATATAAATTAATGCAATAAATAATATCGCCAGGATGATAAATCTTTCACCTTTAATGTATTAACCAAAACTGATTAGTTTTTAAACAAATACGAATATTTATAAAATATTTTTTTAATTAGTAACATGCAAATCTAAATAGTGTTGCGGATTCTCCTCCATTATTCCACATTCTGCCTGTTTTAGTTTCATCCATGAAACATTTGCAAAAGTTTCCAAACCAACAGTTGCTGACTCTATATCCGTAGTTTCAGCTGCAATTAATGAGATAGCATCAAAACCACCTGCTCCAGGAACAACTCCGGTCAAAACACCATCTATCTGCATGCAATTATCCAACAATTGTGTTTGAATGGCAGGCTCAATATCTGCACCTGATTCTTTAGTAATCAAACGGAAAGTTTTCCTAATTGTCGAGAACGCAACCTTAAATTCTTTCAATTCTTTGAAGTCATCAGTAGAACCATTATGTAGACTTTCTAGTAGATGTGAATAATATAATGGATCTGCCTTACTCAGAAGATCCAATTTCTGGCAAAGTTGAATGATTTTCATATTGTTCTCGTTAATACAATTGAATATATCTAAACTTTGTGGTTCATTATCAGCATACCATTTATTGACCTTTTGAACCAGTTTAACTGTTTCCGAGCCAGTATTAACATCACCCATGATGAGCTTAAATCCTTTAGGTAGATTAGTTGGGGAAGCTGTCATTTTCCAATCGCACTTATCAACCGTATCTTTTAAGGTGACGTGATACTTTTCAACATTATCCACAGATAGCTGAGGTAATTGAGAAATTATTTCTGGGGGAAATCTTCTATAGATTATTGAACCATAGGTTGCAGCAGCAACATCAAATCCACTTCCTATTTTTCCTTGAGCTTGACAATGTGAAATTTGTGCTAAACTATGAATTATATGTTGGTATTTTGAATCTGAAACATCTAAATTCTTTAAAAATACAGAACTTAAGGCAGTTGTTAATACTGTGACCAATCCTGCAGAGGATCCTAATCCAGTTTTAGGAACATCTTGAATATTTTTCTTATGGAAATGAAAGGATTTGTATTTGTTACTCATAATGGTTGAGTTTTCCGTAGAGTGGTACTCAGCATCAGAATATATTTCAATTGTGATATGGTTATCGAAAGATTCAATATCAAAAAAATAGCTACAAACGTTAGAAATAGTATATTCAATAAATGGATTTGATTTCCCATCTTTTTCCTTTGGGATAAAACCTTGACCTTTTGACACCGAATAATTCCATTCGTTATTGTTAAATTGAGAGCTTTTAACTTGTACAATTAACTCTCTATTATTAGTTGGAATTTGTGATGATGACACAACCGCATGCATACGTGCAGACAGTGCTACCACAAATGATTCATATTTTGGATCCAACACCAGATAACCACCGGCTAGTAACGCTTTACCAGGCGCACTAAAAGCTCTAATTTCTTTCATGATTCCCAATTAGCAGCTATTAGTTTAACGTAATGTGATTAACAAATATTCTATTAGCTACAGGCTGTTCCAGCTCTGATATACCTTTACTTTTATAGTTCTCAATCATTAATGAAAGTCTCGATGTTGGTTGCGTCGATATCGCCTTTCCGGATTTAGGCTCGTTTATGCCAATATTTTCGGCCGATACTAGCAGACATGCAAGAGATTCAATTTTTAAACGATGTTATCGAAACTATAACCAACCGTTATACTCAAATAACAAAAGTAGTAGATGTATAGTCAAGATTACTGTTCAATTAGTTTACAAGGCAGGGTGCTTCCTAAATACGTTCATATATTGTTGAGTAATGATTCTTCAAAATTTTTGTTTCTTCAAAAGAGCTTGCTTAAAAGGTAAATAGTATTACAATTATCGATATACATTAACAAATTAACTATTACAAATTATTTATTTAAGTCTATTTTCATTTTTTGGAAGATCTTGTTCTTCTTTCGAAGACGTTCTTCTTCTCGAGGACACCTCTTCTAGTCCGTTTGAAAGGTCCGTCGGGAGAAGAGTTGTCAGTAATAGCTCTCTTCCTCTTACGGAAATTTCTTGGTCTCCTTTTCGTTTTCCTTTTTGAAGGTTTAACATCTGTAGAATCTTCAGTAACCAAAGAATGTTCCTCATCTAACTGGGATTTGATTTCGTTAGCGTCAGTTTCTTCTTTTCGACCTTTAGTTTTTCCAGTATCTGACTCTTGCGCTAATTCTATTGCCTCATCATCTTCTTTTTCTTCTTCAGGAACTATCAAGGATGTATTTTCTTCTTCAGAAATATGAATGTCAACATGCGATTCATTTTTAATCTCAAAATCATCTTGTTCGTTAGCTCCAACCCCAATATTAATAAAACTACCGTTTTCCACGTTTTCAAGTAAACCAGACAGGTCTTCGCGCTTAGTTATCAAATTATCCTCTGCAACTGCAGATTTTATTTCTTCTGATTCCTTTAATTGCTCGTCTTGTTCGTCTATTTTTCCAACTTGAATATCATTTTCATTTACATTGTTACTATTTGATAATGAGACGGTGCTTGGCTGATCATCATCGATATCTGTGGAGGCTTCAGGTTCCTCCGGGTTTCCCTCTACTACCAACTCAACGTTATCATTAACATCCTCGCTCGGTACAACATCAAGCTTTGCTGAGGATAATTGATTAGGTAATATATCAGGTACGCCAAGTATATTTTCATCTAAGGGATGTTCCGTGTAATCATCCTTACGTTCCATAGATACGTCTTCGTCATTAGCCTCGTGTCTGTTTTGGCTTAACTCTTCCTGAAACGCAGGTTGAATTAAAAAATTCGATTCCCTCTCTTGCTCATTATTATTTGTGAAATTATCAGTGCTAATTATCCGCCCATCTTCCAACATATTTTGAAAAATTTCGTTTTTCTCGTCTTCGTTAGAGGAGTGATGATCTAGAGCAACATCAACATCTGCCGTACTATAATATTTTGAATCGTTATCGGATAAGTTCAATGAGCCAGATACTTTTACAGCAGAAGCACCAGGACTTTGTTCTATATTAGATGTTACTCCAACTTCTTCAGAATATGGAGCTGGTAATGTGGTTACCAATGTAGTTATTTCTTCTTGGTATGCTTCTTGATTAGCTCCAAGTTCTAGGTTATGATCTGAGCTAATTTCAGCGACGTTATCTTCATTAGCAGTACTGTCATCTGTAACACTGTGGTTTACACTGAACTGTTGTTCAATATTTTCTCCCTCTACATTTGACGCATGACCGTCATTAGCTGTATTCTCATGCGCTGTTTCTTCATCTGAGAGAGGGTTCATTCTGACATCTGTATTTGTAAATTCTTCGTGAGCGGTACTTTCAGCTGTGGAGTTACTGTTATTGATATCTTCATTATTAACCTCATTGTTGGTAGCATTATTCATCTGAACTTCCAACGAAATATTTCTTGAAATGTTATTATCATCACTTTTTCTTTCGAAGGTAACATCATTCAGCCTATCATTGCTATCGATATCGATATCGATATCGTTTCCGTTACCATCATTATTGTCATTAATATAGTTAAGTTGAATTTTATAAGCCATGTCAACGGGCTCAACAACATCTCGGTTGTTATTTGTCACAGATTCAACATTTACTTCTTTTTCTGTAATTTCCGAAGGATTCTCCAATTTAACATCTGAAGGTCGGTTGGAATCCAATTCCATTCCCACTGTATTAGAATGGTTGTCAAATCGGTCCGAAAATTCATTTTGTTGTACTTGGGTTTCTTCATTGATCAACTGAGGATGAATATTCTTTTCTAATATTTCTATGTGATTTGTAGCTTCTTGTTTATTCAAGTCATATAGTTTGTCAGGCATTTTATCTATTGTATCATCGAGAATTTCAATATCTCCATAAGTACCATTTTTATCTATGTCATCAGAGTTTGAAACAGATAATATGTCAGTGTTGGTAGCAGAAACCATATCATCATTATGTAATAGTCTAGCATCTGAATCCATAGATTCGTCTGACGTTACACTATTACTACCTGCGATATCCGCGTCAGTTGTTTGTTGATATACATCTTCGTTATTAATCACAGTGGTATCATTTTCGGAAGGGTATGCATTGAGTTCATCCACAAAACTAGCTGTAACATTAGTAATGTGATTAATGTTGTCAGCAAGATATTTAATTGTATTAAAAGGAGCTCTGAATATTTTTTGTACAATATTCTGTTTTTTTTGTTCGTGAAACTGTTCACCTTGTTCAACATCAGATGAATCTAACATTTCTACGTCCCCATCTTCTTTATCTTCACTAGAAGAGCTATCATCTTCAAATTTGAGAGATGTAAACGACTCACGCTCGTCAATTGGTTCATTCATATTTACATCTTGCAATTCTATTTCTTGCTCGGCAGCTACTGAATGCTCCTCTGACAAATTAACACTGTCTGTCATCCGCAATTCTTCACTATTACTGTGATACATTGGTACATACTCATTTCTTGTATCACTAGAAGCAGCACTCTCCATAGGTGTTGGATATTCGATTTGAGATCCAATAATATTGTTAGCATGTATGGCCTCCCCCAAAATATGAAAGGCTGGTGAACCCAGACGTTCTGGAGAGAAATTTGTACTCGGAACTCCATCATTTAAAACATCCGAATTATGATCAAATTGAGCTATATCATTATTTCCATCCATATCGTGTAGAGCTGTAACCATCTCATCATCTGCATCACTTGAAATATCCTCTTCGCTATTATTAGCTTCATTATGGGGGCTATTTGTTCTGTCATACTGTGCTTGTTCAGAAAGTTGGTGTAGCTGGCTAGAATTGTGCTCACCATTACTGTTATCATTAGAGATATCTTCGAAATTATCATTTGAAACATTTTGCGGACTGACCTCCAACTTTTGCTCCATACCCATTTCTGAACTTTCATTTTCTGCTGTGTGATTCTGCGCAACGTTTGCCAATAAAGCTAGCATATCATAATCGGGCGTTCTGTCAAGCACAATATCCTCTTTCTCAGAATTGGAAGAAACCAGAACGTTGTCGTGTTGGGGAACTTCCCTTTTCAATTCTCCAGAGTTATCCTCTGCCTTAGATACAGATAAGTTATTTTCTAAATGCTCCACACCAGTACCAACTACCCCTATTTCATGATTTTCTTTTTGCGAAACATCCATTTCATCAGCTTCAGAAATAATATCATCGGAATTTCCAGTATGATATGACTCTGTGTCAGGTCGGGCCTGCTGAATTTCGTCAATTTGATGCATTAGATCCTGTGATGAGTCTTTATTTCCCGAAATAGAACGTAATGTTTCTTTTAAAAGTGAGTTTACATCATTCACATCACTTGACGCTGAAAATGGATCCGAACCAAAAGGAGAGGTATACTTTAGATTATTTCTTGTCAGTAGTACACTTTGGTTTTCATTAGAAGACTCATAAACAGACTCTGAGATTTCAACTTTATACTTGCCTTGAGTATTGGTTGTTGGATTTTGAACAAATCCATCAAGCTTCGAGTTTGTTAAACTTGTATTACCCTCATCAACTGTAAAATACATAGATGTATCTTCATTTACGAAGCTGGTATGGGAGTCACTTGTAACAATTTGCACATGAGAGGTTTCATTAACTCTATTCTTGTCTTGTATAGGTTCAATCGTTGGATTTTTTTCTATATCAGAATTGTCTATTGTATGTTTATAGAATGTATTCTCATCCTGGTCAAAAGTTTCTGCATTTTTGATAGTAGAATCTGTAATAGCTACCTTCTCCCCAATTGTTACCCGATCATCAATTGTGCTAAAATCGTTTGACTCTTGTCCTGCATTAAATTTATCATGCAATAGTGTATTCAAGTTTTTCTGGTTAGATTCCTCTTCTCTTAAACCCCTCTCAACCTTTTCTTCATGAACTTCATGGTATATCTTATCACTATAGATCGGTAAATTATCAACGATCCTATCGTCACCGATATTTATACTACCATCAACAATATCTTGGGTATTTATTTCATTTTCATTTAGGTTATGTGTAATTGCTTGGTCATTATAATTATGGATAATATTTTTGGGAATTGATGACAGAATATCTGCGATTGATTGCACACCACCTGACGATGGAACCTCATCTGAAACGTCATTTGAAACTTCACCCGAGGCCTCATGCAACGCCTCATTTAATGGATAACCAATTTGATTAGTACCGTTGTTATAACGGTAATCGCCCGATATACTATCCTGGTCATCACTGTTAAGTTCACTCTCAACCTCAATTTCGATAGGTTCATCTTCATCTTCCTGTTCATCTTCTGTATATTGCCCGTTTGAATTCGGTGTGGCACTACCATGTTGCCCCTCATAAGCAGACTCAGGTTCATCCTCAACCTGCCCTTCAGATTCATATTTATCTTCATCTGGTTTTGATATATTTTCATAATCTTCATATCCATAATCCATTTTAGGGTTACCATAATTTTCTTTAGTGTGTGGTACTGATCCGTTGCCCTCTGATATTTCTTCATTAGAAATGTCATCATTCATACTATCAGAATTATAATTAAGATGATCATGTGTATGAGAATTTCCGAAAATTGCCTGATGAGCAATCTTTTGAATATCTGACTGTAGAAAGTGTGCACTATTGCTGACTGCTTCTTGAGGAGGCATGGCGTATTGCATTCCATCATCAATATCATCGCCTTCTTGGTCTTCAACATCATAGGATCTATTGCTCTCTTCATGAGATATGTCTGAGCTGATTGAGCGTTCTACGGATATATCTTCCTCTTTGTCCTCCTCATCCTGTAACAGTTCAACCTCTGCAACGTTTTCAGGTTGAATGTAGGAACCGTGTTGTTCATTAATAACAGAATCATCTTGAGATTGTATATCCTCATCATCTTCTCTATCCTGGTAAACTATGGAATCATCACTAGACAATAATTTATTTGCTTTTTCTATAGAATTGTCGTATTCTGATACTTCGTTTTCTGATAAGTTGGAATCATATTCACTTTCTTCACCAAACAAATTCCCTTCGTTCTCATCTTGTAGTTGGATTTCACTACTACCAATAGCATGCTCCTCCATTTCTTCACTGCCAGGATAATTTTCGTTTATAATTTCGTCCTCTTCAGGTTCCGAATCAGTCAATATAACTAAAGCATCATCACTTAGTGGTATATTTTCATCATTTGATAACTCCTCCGTATCATTTCTATCTTCAATTGGAACGTCAACAATTTGACTTACATCTGATGAGGCTGTGGTACTTTTATTTTCATAATAATCTGTTTTTTTATCTAAAATGCTTTGAACATGCATCGTACGTAGTTCTTTTCTTCTAGAATTTTCGTACAGTTGTTCACGTAATTGCATATCCTCTTCCTTTAGTGTCTTAAGGACATTTTTTGCCCTACTTATAAGAGATCCCATCCATTCTAATGTCTTAGAGCTATCATGACGAATATGGTCGATTTGGCGTTCTCTTACCAGTTGTCTAGTTTGTCCATTCAACACTGGAATTTTGTTAACTTTGTAATGCCTATTGTAAGAGGATCTACCATTGTTTATCAATGTTAGTCCATTTAGTTTTCTGTTTTGAAATGGTGAGGCATACCTTTTAACGTGTCGTCTAGGCGTCGTTAATTTCAATTTCTCTATTTTCTCGTTATTATCCTTAGCCATTATTATAATACCTAAAGATGTGACGAGATGATTAAGTTATTATTATACAATTAATTTTTTTGTATAATTGTTATCACACAGAGACTGTTGTGTTCTTTTGGTTCTTTTATTTATACACTTATTTACAAGTTCTTCTCTGAGATATGATTTATAGAAATTAATAGTAAACAAATATTGACATCGCTTAGTCCATTTTACCTTATTTTTCATCACATGGTACGAATGTCTCGTGTAAGAGAGATATATACATGAAGCATACAGAGAATTCAGATCTAGTGAACATTCAAAGGTATTTAACGATAAAACCATAAAACTTAAATAAACAAGATCGGAAACTGTCTGAAACATCAATTGCATATACTCGCAAAAATAAGGTACTACACTGATACCCTGAATTGACTGTTTAAGAGTGGAAAAGAAATTAATATAATTCATTAGCTTACCTTCAAAGGAAACAATGCAAACTTGATATTAATAAAGTCTATTTAAAATTTTCAATTATTGACTACAACTTTATTACCACACTCTACATCAAATCTTAAAATACTATAGTTAAATGTCACTCACACAAGGCAAAAAAATAGATATTTCCTACTTCGATCCATTCGATCTGTTCGAATCAGTGAAAAGTGAGTTTTCACAGATTCTTCCATTAGAGAATATACACTGGAAATCTTCCAATGGTGTAACACGAACTATAACATCTCTACCCATATCTTTAGATGTTGAGGATCAATCAAAACAAGGCCCAAATATTACTAGTATTCCATTTATCAGGACTATCATTGTGAGTTGCAACTCAGTTGAAGAATATAGATCAAAAGTAAGGCCTTTACTGAGGGAATGGCTACCAGAGATTCAACGTCATGAAACCATTTCAAACGGAAATAAAGGCATTTCATTAACTTTTACGAGTACACCTATTATTTTTTTTTATTCAAATTCAACTGTCGTAGATTCAAACCTATTCAAAACAGTGACTATAATGGAGAAATTTAATAAAGACTTCCCTGAAATCGAGGCATTAGAATTAAAATCGGTATATAAATCTTTAAAGGAAAAGGAAGAATTTTGGAATCGAATATCCCAAAAACTTAAATCTCATTTCTTGGAGATATTTCAACAACGATTAGACTATTTAAACGGAAAGCTTACGGAATACATGAAATTAACTGGGGAATCCAAACAGGATGCAAAAGATATGTTATTTATTAAAGAAAAATTGTTTGACCTATACTTTAAAGCTAATTTATTAGAAGAAGGTTCTAACGAACTTAAAGAAATAAAAATTGATGTCTCTGGTACCATCGATGAAGGGATATCTAAGGGACAGTTAGAAATACCATTCACCTTTGATATTCCTGAAGACGACTCGATATTAATTGCCGATTCTGAGGAAAATAAACTAACTACTTATTATTTGTTGAAATACTTCTTTATAAGGGATTTTTTTTTCTTGGCATTGGAGGTTAATATCAATACTAGGATTTTGAAACTTTATAAACTCACTAAACAATTTTTGATTAATATTGAGGCTCAATTTCATGATAATGAAAATTTACTAGTATTCAAATACATATTTTTGACTTTAGTGATAAAATATGTTGAAGAAATCAAAATTAGTGATGTATCCTTGCTATCAGAAGTGAAAGCAGAATTATTGTTAATGAAACGTGATTGTTGGATAAAAGGTGTATTAGAAATTACTGAGTATGTACTTCCAAACAAAAAGATTGATAATTTAAATAAACGAGTGACTTATAAGTTTGATGTTGGAGAGGAAACATATAAAGATGAAGATACATTTTATGAAAATTTTATCAAATTCAATACAGAACTCTTAGCATTATACAAAAATTGTGAGGGTAAAAGACAAAGAATCATTGATATCATATCATTAGAAATTGGTATGGTTTATCACCAAAGGAAAGATTATCAAAACGCTGTCTCGTTATTAATATCGTGTTATGAATTTTATGTTGAATCTAATTGGAATGTAATCGGTTTACACATTTTAAAGGTGTTTATAGATTCACTTGAAAATTGTCCGAAATTAGAAAACATTGAGTTAGATGGTTCTTCCGTTAATGTATCGACTATTTTATGCAATTCATATTTGAATTTAATCAAATTATCCTCAAATTTACAAGATAAAGAATTATATTGGGATAAATTTTTGAAATTGAAAAAAGGAAATGAAATGGATGATATTACATATAGTCTAAATGGATTTTTTGATATAAATATTGAACACACTGTTTCGTTGCAACAAGTTAATACCTATAACATTAATCTTCAAATTGGCAACATAGGATTCCCTGAGGATGTACAAGCCAAATTTATCAAATTAACATTAAGAGAGTGTAATCGTCAAGAGAGTAAAGTTGAATTTTTACTAGAGAATGTGGAATTAAAACGAGGATCTTATGAATATACTTTATCTACCAAAAATATTATTTTTGGAAAATTCGAGATCAATTCCCTTGAGATTATGATACATGACACAATTTTCTTACAAGAATTCGGATTGAATACTGAAAATATTGACGAGGATATTAATTCTTCCGAGCCTATAAATGGTAACGCACCAATCGTTGAAATATTTGAACTATATATAAGTGATAATATGTTTATCAGTTTAGAGCAAGCCAAAATTTTAGAGCTTGGTGAAAATTCATTGGAGGTAAAGATAGACAATTTCAATAAAATTAAAAATCCAAAATTAACTTTAGAGATGTTAAATAGTTCAATATCTCGGTTTTTTAGTTTCAAGAATAATGAAGTTGTTCATACAAAAAATATTGATAATATTACGGAAGAATGTTTCCGTATTCCATATTACCTTGAAGAACAGATCACCTCTTTTGAGTTAGAGCTTGAGTTATCATTTGAAAGGAAGGATGTAGAAGGAACCTTTTCGGAAAGGAAAACAATTCAAATTGAATGTTTCTTACCTGTATCTGTATCAGTGGAAGATATATTCAAGAAAGATCTTTTCTTCTTTAAATTTTTATTATCGTCTTCCTTAAGAGAAGTACCTATTATACTACATAGTTCAAAACTGACCATAAAGGAATCTGATCGTAAGAACATGTATGATATTATTGGTGACTTTGAACCCGAGGCAGCTGTTGTATTATTGCCTTCAATGGAAGAAACTTGTTTAAATTGTTATAGATTACGCGCCAAGGATAATTTTAACACATCTGATATATTCAATTTACATGTTCATTATAATACATTAAAGGAACAAGTGGATTGTCTAGTTACGGATTCTATCCTGGTGGAAGGTGACGTTGAATTTTATAAGAAATATTATCAATGGAGAATTTTCTGGAGCAGTAATATATTAAGTCAACTACGTTACGATTATGAATTATTTAATAAATCCAAGATTATCCGTATTGACAATGGATTAAACATTGTCAAAGGGTTGAATAAGATAATTTGTAAAAAAATATCTAGTGATCCAGCAGTTAAATCGAAAATGTTAAATTGTTTAGAAAATCTAACACGGGGAGTTCCAATAAACGAATTAGATATTAGTGAATACACACAAAATTTGACACCTCGTGAATTAATCGTTCCTGTGACATTACCAGAATTTGAGCAATTCTACCGTGTTACTTTCAATAAGATTGAACCCATTAATGAGAAAATCAGTACTGATCTAGGTACACCACAACAATTTGATATTGTAATAGAGAATATGAGCAATAATTGGGGTCGTCCCTCAACTGCTGAGATTACAGATCATATACTTGAAATACAGAGCAACAATGACTGGTTACTACAAGGTAAGAGACGGTTCATGATTCCAAAGGACAAATATAAATTCTCTGTAACATTGATTCCATTAAAGACCGGATATATTACACTACCTCACGTAGAGATCACAAATCTACAAGGAGAAGCCAGCCGTGTAGACCAAGCCAACCAGTACGAATCTATCCTAGTTCTATAAGTAGTGCCACCTATACATACATATATACATACATATATATATACATATATATATATATATGAAAACACAAGCATATCATATTTTCACAATCGCCTGATCTTTAACAAAACATCCTTGAACAATGGAGCTATCTATCCATCACCAAATAACGTAATGTTGAGCAAACGAATCGCTCCGTCTTTTTCCGATTAGAGAAAGCCTAAGAAACGCCCAAGAAAGTGGTTGTTGTAGTGTGAGAATGAGAGACAGAGAGAGAGCACCCAGTTTAGTTAATTGAGGGATGTAGAAATTATATATATTTTAATAAGTTACAAGGTCTATTGCTAACCATTACGAACTACTTTTCCCTCTTTCTTATTCCTTTGTTCGTCTCTTGTTTTATCTCTGTTTGACACATCTCTCTATAGGCATCTTCTTCGTTTTCTTTGAAGTTCTTCCCGTTTTCCCACACTTTTGATCATACTTTTTTTTTCTGGGCTTCAATTTTACTTATTTTTATATTTTTTTTTGCTTTTGGAATTTTGTCCAATCCTTAAGAAAAGAACCATACATTCAATAACATAAAGGCAAAAAAATATACCAAATAAAATAAACTGAGCTAAACGAGAACAGCGAAGTAAGGATATTTTCTATTGAGGTTTGAACAATTTTTACTTGGTCAAGTATCTACCTATATCAACAGTACTGCATATACCGTTATTGGTGTTATTATTCCCTCTCCCTTACATATTTAACTGGTGATCGCATTTATATACAAATACAGCTTTTGACATCCTGTTGAATTATTCTGTTTCCTATATTCTACATCCAGAATCCATAATTATAACTTCACTACACTGATAATAATCAGTAATATTCAACACTCATACTACTTTCAATATTTGCTGAACGTTTTTTTTTAAAATTAAAAAGAAATCATTCTTTAAACGATCACTATATCATACGCCATTTGATAAAAAGGGTGAAGTGAATTGCCCTTAAAAAGATATATATATATATATATATTTCTCACTATTATTTCCAGGCTAAGAATATAACAATACTACTACTTCTACATTTTTAAGAATGGGAACCTCGTTTAGATATCCTACGTTTTTATCAAGACCGCAAACTGACGGCACTAACAACTCGGATACATGCACATCACCTGCTCCACCTGCTACAAAAGCATCTGAGCTGTTTGCTAGGGAGTCAGTGAATACATCACCAGAATCTACAGAGTCTAAATTATCTCTTGCATTAAAGAATTCAAATTCAAATCTAAACGTTGTTAAAACAAATACATCGGGAGAAGAAGCCATCGTTGAGGAAGAAGATGATGATAGTGAATCATCTTGTGATGAAAAAAATGAAGAATCCGTTAGAGATTATAAACCAGGTGGATATCATCCTGCTTTTAAAGGCGAAAAATATAAGGATTCTCGTTATATATTGATGAGAAAATTGGGATGGGGTCATTTTTCCACCGTGTGGCTTGCATTAGATAGTCATACACGTAGTCACGTAGCAATGAAGATAGTTAGAAGTGATAAAGTTTATACAGAGGCTGCTCAGGATGAAATCAAACTTCTAAAAAAGATTTCTTTGGAGAATGATGGTATTAATGAAGGTGCAAAACATATTCTTTCCTTATTAGATAATTTTATACATCATGGACCAAATGGTGAACATATTGTTATGGTCTTTGAAGTCCTTGGAGAAAATTTGTTAGCATTGATTAAAAAATATGAACATAGAGGTATCCCATTGATTTATGTGAAACAAATCTCTAAACAGTTACTATTGGGGCTTGACTATATGCATAGGAAATGTGGTGTCATTCACACCGATATTAAACCTGAAAATGTACTGATGGAAATCGGTGACGTAGAGGCAATTGTTAAGATGGTTGAAATGATGGATAAAGAAAAGAAAGATCGCAAAAGACAACAGAGACAAAACTCAATAGTGACAAGCCCACAAGAGAGACATAAACACTCTATATCGAGAGATAGTCGACATTCGACAATCGATACATCATTTCAAGAGCAAGCAGCTGATACAAGTCTTACAGAATCTAATATTTCAAGGAATAGCTCCAAAACAAATATATCTATCAAAAGAGTACCAAGTCGTAGACCTAGAAGAAATACAATTATTACTGGATCCCAACCTTTACCATCTCCGATTAGTTCTACGAATTTTTATGAAATGAAATCTCAATTTTTAATGAATTCTTCACATTCTAATAGTTCAACAGCCGTTCAATGGCAAACTTTTTTATCCACTTCAAAGAGCCATAGTCATAATAGTTCGAGTAATAATAGTACTATGGGTATCGCAAGTGGAACAGTGACGCCAAATAATGGACAGGCACTGAACCAGGTTTCTGATAATCCATTCTTACATTCCATAAGCACTTTACAAACAGACTTGTCTCCAGGGGCTAGTACAACCGTACCTGGATCATACCAAAATTCCTCAAATACATCCGTACCTGCTAACGAAAAACAATTGAGTCAATCGTTATCGTCATTCGAACTTTCAAAAGTGACTTCGGTGGATTCCACTCAATTACATCATCAGAAATTTAACCTTGATGACACTGATAATAATATTATTGCTATTAAGATAGCTGATCTGGGTAATTCATGTTGGTATGATGAACATTATACAAATGCAATCCAAACAAGAGAATATAGATCCCCAGAAGTTCTTATTGGAGCGCCATGGGGTGCTAGTGCAGATATATGGTCTACTGCGTGTCTCATTTTCGAACTAATCACTGGTGACTTTTTATTTGAACCTGATGAAGGTCATTCCTATAGTAAAGATGATGATCATATTGCACAAGTAATAGAATTATTAGGCCCATTCCCAGATTATCTTCTAGAAAATGGTAAATATACAAAGAAATTGTTCAACTCAAAGAAGCAACTGAGGAATATATCTAAACTAAAATATTGGCCATTGGAGGAAGTCCTGACTGAAAAATATAAGATGGATTCGAACGAAGCAAAACAGATTGCTGATTTCTTATTGCCAATGCTATGTCTTGATCCTAGAAAGAGAGCTGATGCAGGCGGTCTTGTTAACCATCCATGGTTAAGAAATACACTTGGTATGGAAAGTATAGCTGTTCAGGATAGAAAACTTTATGGAGATGGTGGGGATATTTATGGATGGTCGTGTGAAATCAAGGGGCATCCAAGACACTGAAAAGTGTAAAAAGAGTTTAATCTGGTGTTTGAGTTCAACTGATATAAATGCTTTCTCTTGACTATTTTAAAGATATTTCTCTTTTTGGAAAAATCGAGAGATTGCACAATTTCAGTAATAATATATGGTCGGCATATTCGTATTTTAGTAAAAACAACAGTAACCAAGCATATATATTTATATGTATATAGCGTAATGATAATATTTGATATTAAATGTCTTTTAATTTTATATATTAATTATAGCAGAAGAAATAACGTTAACGAAAGAATTCTACGGAAGTGAAAAAAACCCATCAAGCATAGGTTCCGTGAGTGATATATTTATCACATATATTACAATAAAACAGATAATAAAACAGCAAAGATACCGGATTGAGTGAATGGACCGGCAATGTGGGCGGCATCACCTTTGCTCTTAGAGGAAGATTTGGAACTAGATGCGCTAGAAGTCTGGGAGCTTGAGCTTGAGCTTGAACTTGTAGCTGTTGCGGACGATTCAGATGTAGAAGAAACTTTCAAAGCGTTTAACAAATTACTTGAGTCATAAGTGATAGTAGCATCAACAGTGTTGTTGTCACTGTCCTTAATTGTATAATCAAAGGTTGTTGGAGCAGTATAATTGGTTAAAATTTTACCAACGTTAGTACCATTAACACCGTATTTGATCATGGTGGCAATATCATCTGGTTGATCTGGAATAGTGAAATTACTAACACCAAAGTCCTTGTAAGCGGAAGTGATTGCACTAGAATTACATCTATATAGACTAGAGTCACCTAAGTCACTTTCGTAAACCACAGAATCTTTTAATTTAGAGATAGCAGATTTGAAGTTATCGAAATCGTCTTTATAAGTGATCGAACCATCAGAATCATCCATATCTACTAAGCCATAGTTGTTAGCTTCTTCAGCATATTCATAGACTAACCCACCAGAGAACAAGTTACCTAGACCACTGGATGGATATAGACCATCAGTGACTTCGTCGAAAGTTCTTGGAAGGTTTTTATTACAACCATATTCGGAGAAAATTAATGGAATCACAGTGTCACTAAATGTTGAGTTTAGAACGTCATAACCTGAACTTTCCCAATCAGAGGTACCAGAACACCATTCATAAGTGTTTAAACCAAAGAAATCCGATCTGGATTCATCTAGGGCTTTGTTTGTGGTTGTACCGTCAAGGGAATTACATTGTAAGTAACGATAAGTAGCTAATCTCAAATCCACAGTATTAGCAGCGGAATAACCAACTGGAATAGTTCTATTGGAATGTTTAGCGATATATTGTTTCATATCTCTTTGAACAGCACGAATGTATGGAGGATCAATGTTAGCGTAATCTTTTTGATCATTAATAACTTCATTACCTGAGAAGAAACCTAGAACATTAGGATAATTCTTAAAGGCATCGATGAATCTAAAGACTCTACCGATGTATTGAGAATTATAAGTACCCCAAGGATTGGAACGATCCAAGTTTTCACCATAGTTACCACTATTAACATCTAAGATTACGTAGATACCTGCATTATTTAAAATAGTCATACATTTATCATGATTCAAATCAGGATTTAAGGAATAGATTCTTACAGTATTGATACCTAATTGTTGGAAGACATAAGCATCTCTTGCACATTTCTCAGCGTCGGAAAGAACATCGGAATCACCATCTGGATCGTAACCGGAAGAACCACCTGGTTGGTAATCGATACCCTTAACATAGAATACTTCATTTGAAGAAGCATCATTATCAGCAGAACTTGGTTTAATGAAACGGAATTGTTTAACATGGATTGGAAGCATAGCTTGGGCTAGTGGCGACACAGCCAGCAAGGATAGCAAGACACTAGTACTCAATTTCATTTTTGGAATTGTTATTTCTTTGCCAGTAATCTATTAGATTGGTCTAATAATAGTAACTACTAACAAAAGAAAATCAAAAAAAAAAAATTATATGCAGCAAGTTAGAAAAAGAATATATTCTATTAATTAATAGTCGATCAATATATCAAACAAACAAACATAAAGCTAATTTATATTTCTATATATATATACACATACATATTGAGGTAAACAACAAATTAGGTTCAGGTTCTGTCTCTTCCTTCTTAGTTCAGCTGTTTCATCACGTAAACATTGAAATTTGTTTTGTTTTTGTTTTTTTTTGTTTATTTGAAGAAAAATCTCGCGATTGACTCTTGACGTTCTACGGATATTTCTGAGAGATACCTTCAACATCTCTCACGCTCTCTGCGTAAAACACGAGCACAGAGAATGCAAAAGCAACGAATCGCCTCGAGCAGAAAATTAATGCTTCAAAAGATGGTTTGATGGGATGGGCTCTAACTCGAAGGCATCGTTTGCTTCTGGAGTGAGGAAAGGGCACGTTGGAGGTTCACGAGTCTTGCTTTTGCAGCTTGTGTTTCGTTTCTGTAGAGTTTGTAATTGACGTAGTAACCTTGTTGCAATTCGCGGAGTTCCGGTATCTTGTCCCGGTAGAGTCTCTGTGAAACTGTATTGTTCTCCTGTGCCAGTGGGTTAATGTAGTTGAGTGCATCTTGTAATTGAGCGACCTCCTCTTGTTTCTTGATAATATCAGAGTGTAATGTCTGAGTTGAGACATTTGTAGGGAGGATTGTTTTGTTTCCTATTGAGTTTTTAGTTATAACTTGTTGTAAAGAATCATGTAATTTGTTGTATATGCCAGCAATTTGATCTGTACATTTGTAAGTTGTAGTTGTGAGTAAGTTTGAAACTAGCTCATTATAAGTTTCATCATATTCTGAGGTTGGATTTTCAATGAATTCAGGGGTGGGTAACACACGGATATTGAGACTGTCTAATTTTAGATCTACAGATTTTGGTACTGCCATTATCATACTATCTCTTGACACAGCATCATCTTTAGGTTGTGCTGAAATATCTTCTTCGTCATCTGATACGTCTAATATAAGTTCATAATCGTTTTTAGGGGTGGGTAACGATTGTAATAATTCATGTAATCGTCTTTGTTTTAATTCTGTTTTAGATATATCAATTTCTGATTTAGTGCCCTGTAAAGAAACAATTGAGCTAGATCTGGACCCAGGATGCTTACTCTTGTCATTTAATACAGCTCCTACATTCCTCGAGTTGAGCAATTCACGTCTAGAAACTATCAAACTGTCCTCTCCGTTCGCGGATAGCGATGGAGATAATTCTGCATGTCCAGGTTTCGATAGATTTAACTTGTCCTTACCATCTCTAAATTGATGAACATTATCATCCTTATTTTTCTTTTGAAGTTTTTTCTTCTGTTGTGGTTCTTCTTCTTTATTTTCTTTCTTACGTTTATGGCCTTTCTCTCTATCATCTCTGTCGACTCTTTCATGTAAACCTTTCCTTTGCACAGATTGTTCATATTTCTTTAAATCTATTATCGAACGTTTATCTTCTTGTGTAGTATCATATAGTCCAGCTAATGGTACTTGTTCATATGGGATATCCGCATTATAATCAATTTCATCTGCATATTTTTTTTTCAATTTTTTTGGTGCAAGTTTTACACCAGCTTGCTTCAATTCACGTCTCTTTTGTAATTCTGCTATTCTCTTTGATTCTTCTAACATTCTTTCACGAATCCGTCTTGTACCTTTCTTACCTTGTGTATTTAATAACCTCGCACGAGCCTCTGCTAACATCTCTCTCTCATCATCTTCTAATTCATCCTTATCTGGTTTTGCTATTTGTGTATCTGCATGTGGATTCAAATCACCTACTTTGAAATCTGCAGATGTGCTGAGCCTTAAATCATCGTGATCGTTAGTTTCATTAGTAATTGTAATATCGGATAGTAATATATTATATCGTTCAATACATATTTGAGCTGTTCTTCCCATCATATCAGATATAGTTCTCCATTGATTAGGTAATTTTCTGGCCAATGTTAATAATTTCACATCTTCTTCCTTTGTAAAACCATTAAAGTTTAATTGTGGATTCAAAAATTCATTCCAACGAATTTCACATTGTCTTGCTGATTTCTTATGTAATAAAGACGCAATTTTACTCCATTGATGAGTACCATATTTTTGAATAGCTGCTTTTAGGATTTGATCCTCAATGTTAGTCCAAACACCACCTTTCACGTATAATGGAGTTGGAGCCATCTTTATCTGTTAACCAACTTTCTCTCCTTTTATTTTTTTGGATAATTCACACTTTCTAATACTAAAAAAGAGCTAAATAGATATATTTATGTTATACCAGTCAAACGTTCTAACAACGAACAAAGTCGATGAGTTTATTATCCAGATACCTTTGTTTTCTGCTCTGTCAGTTAAGAGAGATGAGACTGTTCCCTGCATCAACCATCGCAAATTGAATATTTTTTAAGCTGCGCAATTGAATTTTCCACTTTTTAGGATTGTATGTATATTTTTTTCGGTTCAGAGTAAAGCGACATTTTTTTTTTTCATTTCCTTTAAAGAGAAGTTGTTTAAGTATTGTTTAAAGATTTTGTTATTAAATTGGTTTTAGGGATTTGTAAGGTACCTAACCTTCAGAGGTGGAATTCCAAAGCTAATTAAATATTATTGCAATTTTGTCATTGGGTAATTTTACAAGAGTCTAGGTATTGATTTTTCGCATAATTGTCACGTACCTTTTAAGTCATGATGATGCGTATGATATTCACTCCGAAACACCAAAGATTGGTGAATCAATGTTATCCTACAGGTAGAACAACCGATAAGAAACCTAAATCATCGGAGACTTCTTATTTATTGTATTACGTCAACTCGAGACGTAGTAAACTGGAGAAAGTCAGTAGTTATTTAAAAAAGAGAACCTCTAGTGACCTCGGTAGTAGAAGGCGAGCAGGTAATGTCTCTGTTACTTTGGAATTAATGGATAAAATTGTGAAGAATTGTAAAGAAAATTTGAATGTTTTCATTAAGGATTTTTTCACAATTATGAATAATGTTATGTCTAGTGGTTCTGTGAATAACGATGTAGCTATTGTGGAATTAGTGGATCAAGTATTTTATAGTATATGTTCTAATATTGATGGTACTTTATATAATAGTGATACAGATTTTAACCACTATTTTTCAAGTTTTGTAGATCAATTCTTAAAAGTTATTAAAACTATTTTGAAGAATGATGATTTATTATTAAATTGGTGTGTTGATATCTCTCAAATTTCACAACTGTCAAGTAATCCAAAATTAAATCATTATATCTCTGAAGCTGTAAACTTATCCTTAGTGAAGTTTCAAGAGCGTCATTCAAGATATAGTAAACCAAATATATTGGATGACACATATAATGATAATGAACAATTGTTATCTAAAAGATTAACACGAACCCAGACACGTATGATTGGTCTTGACAACGTTAAAGGTACTGAATTTGATTCTGATACATCAATTAAAGCATTACAACAATTTTTCAATACTACTGAGACTGAAAAATTGAATATCTCATTAAGAGTCCTGTTGACACGTCTACAAGAAACTCCGAACAAAGAATTTTTGGAATTTATTTGTAATGGTGTTCAAGTACAATTGAGATATATCGTTATTATTTTAATAATGAGACAATTGACAATTGAAGAGAAAAAAGTAGATCCAGTGATTTGTTTAAGGTTGATGTCATCATTACTGACATCTGATGTCAGTATCGTTGGTTTAAGTATTTTGGATATTATTAGGAAAATAATTGAATATCAATTAAAACATTTGAGTAATAAAAGAATTGTCGATCAATGTAGATTTACTCTAAGAGATGTCGAATTTAAGACATATTACAAAGGGCAAACTACCGATGTATTATACGATATTGTTGGTAGAATAAATTCTATCACTCATGATAGTGCATTAGATAATGAACAGTCTGGACTTTCGACACAACAACTCAAGAAATCGATTTTGATAGATGATCTTCTTGAAGTGACATCATTTAAGAAGGATAAGTGTATGTCTATAGAACTTTACGTGGAATTGATACCATATTTTAATAAGAATCTATTAGGCCTGTTTGAATTGATTGATAATCAAATCCCTGGGGCCTATATATTCAATAGACTGTTTCAAACAATTGAAACTCAAGGAGATATTGAATTAGAGAAAGAGTTGATGGAAGCTATCTTTAACAAATATAAAAAATATGCTTTATTTGCAGGTTTAAAATATTTCTATGAGGAAACTACCGAAATTCCTAGCTACATATATTATTGTTATCATTCTAATGCGGCTAAATTTATTGGGCTTCATGATTATGCTACTCAAGCAGATTATAAGTATGAAAACAAAACACTCTTTTCAAAAGAAGATTTATTAAATTTTTACTCTGATGAAGGATCTAATCCATATAGTCAGAGAGGTACTCAAATTTTACTATCCAAATCTGCAATGGGCTCAGTCACTGACCTAACAGCTGATCACCAAGTTAAGCAATCAATGATCGATACCCCAGAAAAGTCACTAGTTGCACTCACCAGTAGTCAAGCTGAAAAATTGGAAGTACTTAAACAAAGAACGGATAAATCCAGAAATGGTACGATTGGAACTAATAATGGTCTTTATCAAAATCGTAATAATATATATAGACATGTTTCTGATGATACAAGATCTTTGAAATCCTTAGGACGGAAGACCCCAAATATCAAACAATTAAAGAAGGCAGTTAAGAATGCACCACAGAACGAGAAAAACATGTTCAATCAAACCGTCACGCTTCCTTTAAGAGGATCTCAATCTGTCAAATCGAGGGTAACAAATATCACATTCTTATTAAATGAATTGAAAAGTATAGATACAGGTAGTGAAATGAATAGAATACGCGACCCTGACGAGGAGGATATTGTTGGTCTTGGTAAGATCGATATGGCAAGGTCGCAGTCCTCAAGATTGAGTCGTCATGGAAGTACCACAAGTAATGAAAATAGAAGATCTTTTATGATGAAAAGAATGTTGAATAATAGCAATAAGGGGATAGCAGAAACTTTAGAATCTTCAGAGACGGATGATTTTCAGGATGCTCACGAAGAAGTTAATATTATGGACACCAGAGGTATGTTGTTCAACACAGCATAGTCTATCATCGGTATTCGAATTATCGTAATTTTCTCGAACTCTCATTTTAATGACTCTAATGCATAATTTATTTATTTCTATTTTTTTATTACTCAACTTTTGCATAAAATATATAGATATATTACTAAATTGATAAATAGTTAATTATAAAAATAATCAAATTTTAAAATTTGTTCTGTATTTTCTAAAGATCATCACCAGAATCTTCATCTGAATACCAACCATACTCATATGCACTTATCAAGGTTCCTATAACCTCTTTTAATTCCTCTCTGTTGTCATCATATCTGAAAACCTTTTGAACATAATCGTTCCAATGCTTAAATACATCTCTAGCTTTCTCAGAACTTGACAATTTGACAGAATATTCGGGGGATGTTCTGAACTCCTCTGGGATCGTATCTGAAGGTTGGAAAACAGTAGTCTCGAGATTTCTGAAATACTCTTTATTTTTTAAGTTGATATTCTTTTTAATGTCTTCTGTATATTGGGAGCCTCTGTGGATCACGCAGTTTGAAAATTCATAATAGTCTGTTGGTTTTTTAATTTTTCTACCATAGGGTACAACTCTGGATATGTAACTGTAGTCATAGTTGGAATCTACCTCTGACATCGATGTAATTAAATTCCTTTTAGATTCCCCATCGGTTATACAATTTGTAATATAGTCCATAGATTTTCTCTTATTCGTATCTCTGTGACTTAATACTGAATTAACAGCATCGTACAGTCTACAAGTCTGGCCAGCAACTTCCCAATTAGAAAGTTTAGAGTCTGAATATACTGGGAAGAAAAGATCAGAATGATCCATCATTGACAAAGTGTTTTGAATGATATTCTTCATTTGATATTTATTATCTATATTTGGTTTCGAGTTTGTAAGAATATCAGATTCGAAGAATCCCCATGAGAATATGCTACATTTCGGAATTTCGTCCTTAAGTTCTTGTAATAATGATGACGAAAATCCACCCCATGCTGAACCTATATCTGCTACTAAATTGAAACCTTGAAGAGAATCACAACTTTCCAGTACAGTTCTAAGATTTTCATCTAAGAAGTCATCTTGTTGTAATTTCCATTCCATAATACCTTGATCATTGTTAACAAATCTTTGTCTTTTCAAGTCCTTGTAATCAGGTAAATTTGGCGATTCTGGGTCATGATACCAATCATTCAAAGAATTGAATGTATAAGGTTGATATATTAATTTATTATAGTCAGACCAATATCTAGTATTTTCTTTGGTTAGCTCTGGAAATACTTCGTTCCTATCCAAGGCATCTTGATATTTGGATCTCTCAATCTTTTTATGGGTGGTTATTAACTCATGAGAAGACTCACTATTTGAAGCTTCATTTTTATCATCTTTAAAATGATAATCTTGGGTGTCTTGTGCATATTGGTAGGTACCAAGTGAACCGTTTCCATTCTTTGCCTCCCAAACTAGTAGTCTTGGATAATATGACGCAGTCTTAGTCCTTCTATCAATCAAAGGGTTTAAAAATACAGAAGAATCTAATGAATTATTTGGGTCGTTGTTGTAAAGGTTTTGTTCTTGACAATTATAAAATTGTGTGCTTAAATGATTGGCTCTATGAGAGACCGATATTGTGACTATCTCCTGCATGATTTCAATTACAATGGTTTAAAGTGGTTGTTATCGTTATATATTGGTGAACATATGACAGTGCTAAATGAATATGTCGCAGTTAGATTTGTCAAGAATATGAATTTAGATGTCTTGAAGATCTAAACCTTCTAAACAATAGAATGCTTAAAAGTGAAAATATTCTTTGAAGTCATCGCTTACAGAAAATGAAAATGAAATTGTTAGCAAAATATTTTACTTAGCTTCGGAAATGTATAAATTATTACAAAATATGAATATATATATATATATGAAAGATTAGTTTTTGTATCTCTTTGGTTTGAATCAGATTTTTGGTTGTTCAATCGTAGTTTTCACATTAATGACTTTTTCATGAGGTAATTGGACCTCTGATATATCAGGCCTGTACCCTTTGCATGTGATTTCGTTATGGAATGTATCGAAAAATCTACAAACGGGCTCGGGGAACCAACGAGAACCATTTATACCTTTAAACCAGGCCAAATGCCCACCAATGTTTGTTTCAATAAGCATAGTGAATGGATTAGCCATTATATACTTTTCTGGTAAATTATCACCACCAGCAATTGGATCGTCCATGGCATTGAGACCAATCAGTGGTACACGTACACCTGCTAATCTTTTAAATGATGATGCATCTCCGTAATAATCTTTACTGTCTTTATAATTAAACATGGGTCCAGTGAATACATCATCGAATCCACTAGCAGTTTTAACTAAATCAATATGTTTCTCATATATTTCTTGGAATCCCGGCTTTTCATATAATGTAATTGCATGTCTTTTCACTAAGTTTACAACATTTCTAGTTAATGCTGGAGAGTATAAATTGGAACCCATCCTTGAAGAATTTAAGTAATAATCTGAACGAAGCATATCCCACGGATTACCAAATACCATTGCACATTTAACATGATTAGAAATCTTATTATTTTGTTCACCAATATAATTAGTTAATATAGAGGCCCCTAATGAAAACCCAATCATGTAGAAAGATCTGTTTGGATACATATTGAATAATTGATTCATAACAAATGATATATCGTTAGTCCAACCACCATTGTACAATTGTGGTGTTGTTATTTGCGATTGACAACAACCACGTGAATTTAAAACACATGCTTCGAAACCATAATCTTCTGTAAGACGTGACACTATACTTCTAACATAACTCTCATGAGAACCACCAGTAAGACCATGTAATGCAACTAGCATCGGTTTATTATCATCTGACTTTAATAAAGGTTCATCCTTTGTACCATAACTATAATGGACATCTAACGGTGGCTGGAATGGTAACTGTGTAATAGGTACGTACGATGACGGTTTATGTTCAGGCACCACTATATCGAGTGCACCTTCACCACCATCAGGATATTGAACCATGAATCTTCTGTAATTTACTTCATCTATATCTTCGAACTTCTTAACTGTTGTGAAACATGTCTGTAAATGACCATTAAATAACACTGTTGATAAATAATCATTAGCGCCTGTCTTAAACTCTGGAATGTTTGTATTTATAAAATTTGTAAAATCAATAATTTTGCCCTCTTCGTTTTTAAATTGCAAATGATGATCTGAAGAAACTTGTTTTACGGTAAGTTGATTTTGCCAATATTCGCTAAATGTCATCTTATTAATGTATTTTTCTTACCAAGAGTCTTTAACTCGATAGGAAGTACCCTTTTTTTCTTTTCTTTACTTCAAGTTAAGTATTATATCTTCAATATGATCAACTAATCCTTTTTTGCTTTACATTTTTTCTTTTTTTTTGAGACTTTTCAATTTACTTATACTATTAAATTTGATCTCGAGATTGCAAACATGACATAAAACAATTCTACGATGTTTTTTGAAGACTTTAAATAAGATAGAAATTCTCACCTGGTGGATATTATGGACCGATCTGTAGTAATTGTCTGTGTAACGGTTTTAATGTCCTACTTGTTACGTTCCAAATGGTTTAAAAATTTGATCCTTAATTATGAAAACCTTACTCACACCTCATCACCAATCAATATCAATACGCCCGGTTTTAAATTAACTACTCATGTCCCCAAACAGTTTCAAAACGGGGGTAGTTCAAACCTAGTGACATTCAAAGATACCATAGCGTCGTTATTAAGTTATAGATCTTACGAATCCAATCATAATGATCGATTGATGAGTCGATTACAAAGTTTATCTCAGGATAGAATCAACACATTAACTGAAATTGGTTATACAAGTAAGATAGCACAAGTACAAAATAGTATCAGTAGTAATGCTATTGTTGCTGAAAATATTGTCAACCATGCAATGAATCAGATCGATTTACAAAAGGGTGGATTCCCACAGGAGATAGACTCTCTAAGACGACAAACCATAACGGCAACACTTCCTTCAAAAGGAAGCCAGGTGCATCGAGTCAGTGAAGCATTATCTCATCTTTGTAGAGATTACAATTCGGAGTTCAATGAAAGAGAGATTCAACCTTTACTGAATTATATTACACGAATCATTGATACTATCCCACATGATAACTCTACGCTGATAGTCGTACCAGGTGCAGGTGCAGGTTATATACCGTACACATTATCCGAAAAATATCCCAAATGTGTTGTAGATAGTATCGAATTGAGCGGATTAATGTATATGTGCCAAGACTATACGTTGAATAATGAACATTCCATGACATCAATCACACTAAGACCATTTGCACAATATTATAGTGGTCAATTGAATAAAGATTTACAAAATAAAGAAATAAAACTTGATTTATTACCATCTAAGAAACCAAACAATTTAACTCATCTCTGGGGTGATTTTCTTGAATATGAACCTCGTTCAAATTCATTCGATGAAATTATTGTAGTTACCGCATATTTCATCGATACTTCAGCTAATATGTTTGAATATATGGACAAAATTCAAAATATGACAAAATATTTAAAATCTTCCTCAGCGAAAGGAATACATTGGATCAATGTTGGTCCTTTAAAATATGGCACACAACCTATTGTTCAATTGACAGTTGATGAAATCTCCAAATATATTGATTTACAAGGTTGGAAACAGGATCAAGTCGAAATCGAATTGAATGGTAGTGGATATTTAACCAATGCAGACTCTTTATATCAAGGCCACTACGGTTTATATAAATTTCATACAATAGTTACGTAAAGACAAAAAAATAATAGATAGATATATCACTTGCGCAGATACCGACTATAGCCATGGTGTTAAAACGTATAAATTAATTTGCTATTGACAGTATGAGGTACGCTCATGACACCTAAAGGCAAATAGAAGGCAAAATTATAAATAATTTTGTCTCAATTTACTAAAAGGGTGTTATTCTAGCTCTTCTTTTCCCCTCTGATCGTCCACCTGTAACACGGACTACACAGTGAATAGAAGGCATTATATGTATCACCCTTTTTAAAACAAACAATCAAAAAAGAAGAAGAAAGAGAATTTACAATAAGAGACATTAAATAAAACAGAAATTAAGAATGACTTAATTAAAAGTTCAAATTTGGTTTCTTTTATATAACAATGGAAATTTAAATGGAAAAAATGCTAATGATGATACTATACAATGACAATTTCGCAAAGTCTGTAAAAAAGCGAAGCGCAGCGAAAAGAGCAAAAAAAAACCTGCGTAAGAGGGTAACTCCATTAACATTTTTGCACTTAGGGCATTTTCGTTGTTGTCTCCCTACAGGAGATACATCTAAAATAATACACATTTAAAGAATCCACGGTAAGTCTGCTGGTCCTCCAGGTAGTAGGATATTATCAACTTGTTCCATTGATATTTTAGGGCCCGGAACATCAAACAGTTCTATAATTTGTTGTTTTCTTGTTGGTGTCAATTGATCTAGTTCTAATAACGAACAACCAAATCCACCTAATGCAGTTTCAAAAGTTTGATAATTAAATTTTTCTTGTAAAGTATTTCTAAATTGTTCCACATCTATCGTAGTCGCTGAATTATTTAAAAAGGTTAAAGCACAACCTCCACCACCTGCACCTGTCAATTTAGTTTCACCGATTTTTAAATCTGTTGTAAGATTTCTAATGACTTCCAGACCCGGATGGCTTACCCCTAAGGAAACCAATTGACCATGATTAATACGTACCAATTGCAAAACCTCTTCCAATTGGCCATTCTCTAACGCTGTTGACCCTTTAAGGGCCACTGTGGCCATACTATCCAGTAAAGGTTCGATAATTGTTGGCATGGTATTATATAATTCACGCACCCCTTCGACCAAAACTTTAGTTGATCTTGGAATCTTTGTATATGTTAAAACTGCCACTATGGGTTTAATCGGATGTAATTCTTTGGGGCCCATCGGATCCCCTTTAGTAAATTGTAAAGCACCACCAAATGTTGCAATTGTATTATCTATACCCGATGGAGTACCATGCATACAAGTTTCTCCAATAAATGCCCATTGATTGATCAATGATTTATCCTGTAGAGTCACTGAATTCAGTTTCAAAAAGGCCTGAGCCAATGCAACAGAGATCGAAGCACTAGACCCTAGCCCTGCACCAACAGGTAAAGTTGAAATTAAACTAAATTGTAACGGAGTTCTCTTGTCCCGGGGAACAATGCTTAGATATAGATAAAGAAAACATTGAGCTGCACTTCTTTGTAACGGGTTATTTATCTCAGATAATAGTTGTGTGTCTATAATATTTAATAAACTGTTAGATAATTGTACAGTGTCTGTATCCTTCTGCAAATCGTGTGAATCAATAATGCTTAATAATTGGTTCATTGACCAATTAAAAGTAAATTGTAAATTTGGACAATTCAATTGTAATACTGGTTCATCATCATCAATAGATTCCATTGGTTTCACAAGAAGATACGATCTCAAAGAAGATGCAGCTGCCGCCACTGCTGGCTTGTTATACACAGCCGAATGCTCCCCAAATATAATAACTTTCCCTGGAGCTGATGTAATAAACATTGTGAACACTATTCTCTGGCTACCCTTTTTTGTAAGAACAAAACAAATACGTGAATGACAAAAACAAAAACACCAGACTTGCTCAATTGCAAACGACTTGTCAACGATATATACCTCTCTCTCTCTCTATATATATATGTATATATATATATATATGATTCAGTGATGTGTGTCATCTCGATATACGAGATGGCCTTCGAGGGAGCAAAAGGCAAGGTTCCGTTGATTACCGGCTCCCTCTTTCTCCCTCATGCCAGGCGCTGCACATAGAGAGGACATAGCGGGTCTAAAACAGCATTTTCATTTTCGCATTCGCCTTGCGCTTTCTCTCTTCGTATAATAAATAAACCGCAAACTTCTTTTGCCTCTCGGTATAAGTTGGGTGTTACCCTACTCTCTTGCAAAATTTCAAAATGCAGAACAAACGGGAACGACAACATCACTCTGCACGGCGCAGCGCTGTTCCCGCTCGTTGCTGATTGGTTCGCAACAAAAACAACACTGCGAACGGTAACAATGCGCGCACAGCGCACCACGCGGCGTCTCCCCTCCTTCCGCCCCCCGAGAAAGCGAAGCTGTTTGTGCGTTCCGCGGTCGGACCGTTCGCAGTGCCCTCCGCGAGACGAAAAAGAATTCCGCACGCGGCTCAAAAGACGAAAAATATCGAAAGTGAATTTCACGGGGTGCGAGAACAGACAGCGAATCGTGGCAAATATCGCGTTTATACACTGTGCGTGCAATGAGAACAGTTCGGGGATATATCTGTATATTATTGATAGAGTGCGTTCGCTAACATTAAATGACGATACTTTTTATATTATATAACAAGTTGAGTCACATCCTTATATTGAAGTATATATATATATATATACACACACACTGGAAAGGGTAGTATTTGGCATTTTTTACAGCGAAATATTTTGAAACTGAGGTGTGGGACAGTATCGATACATTACACATACGTATAGTGAAAATTAGTGAACGGACAGAATGCCGAAATTATTGTCGGGAAGTTTATTCCATCATTCAAGTCATGATCATGTCTCGAGTACCATTACAGCATCATCTTTACAACATAGTGTGGGTGATGAGGATACAATTCAACCGGTAACTGAAAATTCTCCACCTGCATTAAAATCAACAAGATCTTTTTTAGGGTTTATTGGTAAAAATAATAGCAATAAATCAACAGATTCGTTAAAGAGTCAAGATCAATCACATGTTAATAATATAAGTAACCATAATCATAAGCATAATGATGATATCATTACCCCAAAACCTTCAAATTCAATGTTAGAACTGAAAAGGTTCTTTAGACCTCCTATACATAAGAAACCACAAAGTATTCATCCACATCCACCAATTCAACATACTAGCAACAATGTTCCAACATCAAGACAACCAAATAAATTGTCTTCAACGATGAAAGATACTTTAAATAACAATAAGAAAATTAGATCTTCTTCACCTGGTGGAGACCCCGGTCATACACAATCTGCAATTCCACCAAGTACAGATTCTGGTTTATCATTAGCAAATAATATTAATATTTATCATGATGATACAATTTTAGCTCAAAAATATGGGAAATTAGGTAAGACACTTGGTACAGGGGCAGGTGGATCTGTTAAAATTTTGGTGCGACCTTCAGATAATGCAATTTTTGCAGTTAAAGAATTTAGACCAAGAAAGACAAGTGAATCCATTAAAGAATACGCAAAGAAATGTACAGCAGAATTTCTTGTTGGATCATCATTACATCATTCAAACGTTGTTCAAACAATGGACGTATTTAGTGATTCAAAACAAAATAAATATTTTGAAGTTATGGAATACTTACCTGTTGATTTTTTCGCTGTAGTAATGACAGGTAAAATGTCTCGTGGTGAAATTAATTGTTGTTTCAAACAAATTTGTCATGGTGTTAAATATTTACATTCAATGGGTTTAGCTCATAGAGATTTAAAATTAGATAATTGTTGTATGAATGAATTCGGTATTTTAAAATTAATCGATTTTGGTTCTGCTGTTATCTTTAGATATCCTTTTGAAAATAAAATTATTAAATGTCATGGTATTGTGGGTAGTGATCCTTATTTGGCTCCGGAAGTATTAAACCATTCAATTAAATATGATCCACAATTTGTCGATATTTGGTCCATCGGTATAATATTTTGTTGTATGATGTTAAAACGTTTCCCATGGAAAGTTCCAAAGGATTCTGATGATAATTATAGATTATATAGACTTAAAGATAATATCGAGCATGATTATATTCAATCTGCTAAACATCATGAAGAATTATTAAAACAAAGAAAAGAAATTAAAAATCAACAAAATGGTATTGCACCAACATCCTCCTCATCTAAACCAAATGATAACGATGAATCCGAAAAACCAAAGGACAAAAAAAGTGACGACGATAACGATAATGAATCTTCACCCGCTGATAATGATCCTTCACCTAAGATAGAGAAATTGCAAATAGATGATACTATTCACAATGATAAAAAAAAATCAGATGGTTCACATCATAAGAAGACTATACAAGGACCATATCGTTTGTTAAGATTACTCCCACATGCATCCCGTCCTATAATCTCTAAGATCCTGTTAATAGACCCTCAAGCAAGAGCTACATTCAAAGATATTTATGACGATGAATGGTTCGATTCAATCCCAACGTGTACAATGGACATCGATAAAAAGACAGTGCAAAGAGCTCAGGGACATCATCATACTTTGGTACGTGAAGAGGACAATAAAGTACTTACTTATAAAGTATAGTAATATCCACCCTTGACCATTATATTTATTTTATTCATACACATATATACACACATATACTAAAACTCCCATACATCTTTTATATATTCTTTTAATTTCATGATGATATATGGTTACCCCCCTCGCATCTTCTCTATTTTCCTATTTCTTAAAGCGAGAAACAGCGACACACTTTGCAAAGAGAATTATTTTTGGGTGGCGAAACGAATATCGTTATATGTATATATATACGTGGGGGGGGGGTCCATACAACAATACAACTGCAAATTGATTTAAAGCACCCGAAGAAGTAGTTATTGCAACGCATATATTGAATAGCTAAAGATATCATGGCCTCTCTAACTGCATTACCTCATGACCAAGTCACAATTGCTCCGTTAGTGCTGTTGTCCGTATTGGACCATTACAAACGTACCGAGACCCCTGAAGGGAAACGTGTTGTTGGTGTTATCTTAGGTGATGCCACAACCTCTACTGTGAAAGTGACCAATTCTTTTGCTCTACCCTTCGAAGAAGATGATAAGAATGCCGACGTTTGGTTTCTTGATCAAAATTATATTGAAAACATGAATGAAATGTGTAAGAAGATTAACGCTAAGGAAAAATTGATTGGTTGGTATCATAGTGGACCAAAACTTAGAGCATCAGATTTAAAGATTAATGAATTATTTAAGAAATACACAGGACCAAATAGAACTCCACTATTATTAATTGTCGATGTACAACAAACTGGTGTAGGTTTACCTACTGATGCATATATATCTGTGGATCAAGTTAAAGATGATGGTACCTCTACAGAAAGAACGTTTTTACATTTACCATGTAGCGTTGAAGCAGAAGAAGCAGAAGAGATTGGTGTCGAACATCTATTGAGAGATGTGCGAGACCAAGCTGCTGGTGGTTTATCTATTAGATTAACTAATCAATTGAAATCATTAAAGGGTTTACAAAAGAAATTGGGAGATATTACTGTATATTTGAATAAAGTTATAAACAAAGAATTACCTGTGAATCATATTATTTTAGGTAAATTACAAGATGTCTTTAATCTTTTACCAAATTTAGGACAACCAAATGAAGATGAAATGGATTTGAAAAGACCCGATTTAGTATCTTCTTCGAATACATTACAAAAAGCATTAACTGTAAAGACTAATGACGAATTGATGATCGTATATATTAGTAATTTGGTTAGAGCCATTATTGCCTTCGATGATTTAATTGAAAATAAAATACAAAGTAAGAAATTACAAGAGAAATTACAAAAGGATGCTGAAAAGACTACAACAGATGAGACAGAAGAGGATAAATCGACAAAGGAAAATAGTGAGACGACGAACTCATCCACATCAGAAAAGAAGAAGTCAACCTAATAAAAATGTATATTAGTTTCTTATTCACTTCATTTACATATATACATACAACAAACATGCAAACATAGATATATCATTACATACATATATATATGCTTTGCAATACAAACATACACAACCTATTATACTAACCTCGATCAACAACAGTAACCTATACAACCACCCCATTCGATGTAATTGTAGCTTTCATGTTATTGTTGTTGTCATTGTAAATATTGACCTCGGCGATATTTTGAATTTTTCATCAAAATTTAAAAAAAAATATAGGAAAGAAGGGCGTTCACGTTTTATATGTGATTAATAAACTGTAAGGGACCTCGAAACACGGAGTCATTGCATATATATACATATATACATATAACTAGCTCTAGGATCTAGGTTATATCAGCAATTCTTAATTTAATACATTAGCCAAATTCAATAAAAATATTGTTTTTCTCCATTTCCTTGTCCCTGTGCAGTCTGTACTCTACTCGTTATCCTCCAATACAAACCACGTTGATATAAGGGACCTTTTGAAATAACCTCGAATACATGATATCGACCCATTTGCTGTGTGGTTCAGCTACACCAATGATGAGGCATCCTGTATGTCTGAGAACTACCCATTATGGACTATATTTTTTAAAGAGAGGTATATCCACATCTGTCATCAAAAGGAATAATGCACATATTAATACAGCTCCAGTTGAATTTCAGTCTAATAGATCTATTAGAAATACCTTCCTAAATAAAGAGAAGGCCCTTGAAATGGCTATTCGTTGTACCGATGATATTACTGATCCTAAGGAGAGCGGGATTAATAAAACAGTTGCAGTTAATGCAAGTTTACCATTTGAAGTGAAACCCCTTGATGCCTCAGCTCGCAGATTACGAAGAAAAAAAAGTAGAGAAGCCCAACCAGTGACATTTAATTCGATAAAGAAACAGGTGATTGATCCTTATGTGCAATTGACAAAACCACGATTGACTATTTTAGTAATGTTAAGTGCTATTTGTTCGTATGCTTTATCACCAAACGCAGCATCAGTATCACAATTACTCAGTTTGACTGTTGGGACTACTTTATGTTCAGGAGCTGCTAATGCTATTAATATGGGGAGAGAGCCAGAATTTGATCGTCAAATGACGAGAACACAGACAAGACCTGTGGTTACTGGGCTGGTTACTTCAAAGCAAGCCTTTGAATTTGCATCAATAATTGGATCCATTGGTGTGTCTACTTTATACCTCGGAGTTAATCCAGTAGTTGCTGCTTTAGGTGCAGCTAATATCGGTTTGTATGCATGGACATATACTTCTTTAAAGAGAAAGCACATTATAAATACTTGGATTGGTGCCATTGTTGGTGCTATTCCACCTTTGATGGGTTGGGCAGCAGCAAGCTCTCTAACTGATCCAGGTGCATGGTGTCTAGCAGGACTATTATACGCATGGCAATTCCCCCATTTCAATGCCTTGAGTCATAACATTAGAAATGAATATAAGAATGCTGGTTACGTTATGACTGCATGGAAGAATCCTAGATTAAATGCTAGAGTGGCACTTAGATACTCCTTATTAATGTTTCCTATATGTATTGGTCTAGCATATTTTGGAGTTACTGACCCATTCTACGCCATTGATTCATCTATTGCAAATGTTTGGTTGACATATTGGGCGTTCAAATTTTACTGGCAACAAAGAAAAAATTATACTAGAGCAGTTTTGGATAATAAAGAATTGTTTAACAAAGGTATGCACCAATCAAATATTTTTGCAAGGAAGACTATGTTGACTAGTGTCATGCAGTTACCAGCTGTGTTACTGCTTGCGATATTCCACAAGAAGGATCGTTGGAAGTGGTTATTTGATAAAGATACAAAATTGAAACCCGTATAATAAAATGGCAGGAGCGATATGGCTCTCGATACAAGGTAATTGACAACATAGAAAGCATTAACAGTATTTAGATGCCTACATATAAATATATAAATACATTATGTAAATAGAATATTATTAATTATTTATTCCAATATATTATTTAACTTAAAAAGAAAAGTAAATCAGAATTTCTAAGGATTAAAAAATAGAATATTTTAATTTTGATTACGAGATATGTACATTTTTATATACTTGATAAATATATATATTTCTTTCATATAAATGTGAAATTTACAATGGTTGTTTCCCTGGTTTTATGAGTTGTAATTTATATACATGGTTAAATTCGTTCGATGTCTTAGTATACAAAAAATGTAATACTAGACTGTTTTATTCATTGCGATGTGGTGCTTTGGGTTTCTTTCTTCTGAAGAAATTGTATTATTTTGTTACCAATCATAACCTTATCTTCTTCCGTTAGTACTTCCTTTGGTCTTTCATTTAACATTTTTTGTTCTTCTAGGTAAGCCTTCTTTGTCTCTGTCAATGGCATTTTTGGTGCAACAAGTTTCCTTATATCTGATGGGGTGATCTTACCTCTTCTATATTTGGAATGTGGATTACGGATAGTACTGAATGCTGCATCTGGAATCGATCCTCTTACAATAGTATCAATCCAGAATGTTTGCTCCCTAGCGACTTCACTGTCAGTAGTCAAGGTACCATCTTCTGTGGGTTCCGGTTTTGGCCATGGAATGATAAGATCTGAATTTCCAAACACACATCTGTATGGCATCATTTTTTTATAATTTTCATCGTAATATTGACCTTTAAAAGTTATATTCTCGACAGCTACAGTTTTCAACTTCCCTGGATTAGCGGTATCTTCAATGTCGGCCACTAATCTAAGATCCTTCTTTTGCATTAAAATGGGCAAATTAACCACATGAGTAGTTTGACCTTCGGCCCAAAAATCTTTAGGTACAGCAACTGATTTAGTTGGTCCATTTTCATCCAGAACAAACCCATTAGTTGCCACATCATGTTTAGTAATATGAACAATATTTCCTCGACATGGACCAGTCATAATAACAACACGATCCCCTGGAAGAAATTGCCAGTCACGAGGGCCCTTGAACCTCTCTGAAACATTTAAAATTGGCAAGTCAGGTTTCAAAAACTCAGGTAATGCCTTTGCTTGCTCCTTTGCCTGATGTCTCACCATCCCACGAGGTGGATGGGTTAATCTATCCATGATACGGCCACCGGCCTTGGAAAGGTGCTTGAAATTAACAGACATCGCACTAGAAAATATACGTTAAATAGTTTACTTTTCGAATTACTATAACTTAAAACTATGAATTAAGGACAGTATGGTTAATGGTATTCTCAGATTCTGTTTCGGTCTCCTTTCATTCAATGTTTCCCTTTTCTCTCTCTGTCTTTAAATTGTTGTTTCAACTAAATTTTTTATTTTCTGTTTGGTTCACCGAATTGACTTTAACTGAAATTTCTTGCACCAAAAGATATTCGCCCAGCGATTTAATCTACAAAGAAAATATATGTATACATTAATAAGTATATATATGTTGTTAGAAATAACAACATATGCTATATATCTGTATTATTACTATCATTATTATTAGTGTCGATGTGTTCCATGTCTTCGTAAAACTCAACCACCTTTTCAGTGTATTCCTTGAAGGTAGGCCATTTAGGTGCTCTGTCTATGTCTTCTCTAGGGTACAGAAAATCAAAGATTAGAATTAGTGAGAACTCTACAATGGCACAAAGTATGTACAAGTGACGAGCCCAGAAACCCTGGTGTGTATATAGTCTTTTAAGCATTACTGTCCAATCTTTGCTTATCTTTTTAGGGCTATTGTAAATAGCATAGTAAACTTTTTCTGTTCTGCGTGCAATATCTGACCATTCGTACATTTGCACTAGTTCCTTATGAAATATTGATGTATCTACCGCACCAGATCTAATAAGTTCTATTCCTTTGTTCGTGGCTTCTATTATACTTGAAACTGCTGTTTTGGCTGCAAAGACAGTCATATGTTCAGGTAATACTTCTGGTACACCACCAACTTTTGTAGTAACAATTAATAAATCACAGGAGGCTGCCTCCACAAGAACCGTCCCAAACGCCTCTGTTAAACTTGCATGTAAATATATATCACCTTTACAAAGTACATCTCTGATATGTTCATGTGGTACGGATCCTAATAAAGTAATTCTTTCTTCAAGACGTTCTGCTTCAACCATTTGTTGAAATTCTATAAATCTTGGACCATCACCGACCATGATGAAGTCTACATCATCGTGCATCTTACAAACTGTAGGAAGTATTTTAACCAATAAATCACAACCTTTATTTGGGAACAATCTAGAGATGCAGACTATAGTAATTCTTCCATTCTGTTTCTTGATGGCTTGTTCTTCGGGTGTAGGCTGTGTAAAATCAGCTGCAACTACAGCATTCGGTATCACTGAATAAATTGATGGATCAAAACCTGTTCTGTACATAATATTTTCTTTGCAGATATTAGAGACACAAATTACTCTATCGACACTTGCTAAAGTGAATTTTAATAACTTGTTTAAAAGAACAGACCCCAGAACATCAAACCCATACAAGGAATGATCTGTAAACACACTCCTTAGGCCCATGGAATTCGCATGTAGAATCGCTTCCTGAGCAATATCAGATGCACTTCCATGGCCATGAACAATCTGAATGTTTTCTCTTATCAATATATTTCTAATCATTGGGAACGTATAAAACACACATGGAAATACAGTTTCTCTGTATAGTACAAACAATGGTATGTGATAAACTTTCAGCCCATTTGATAGATGTCGTACACCTGTTCTATCACCATATTGATGCGTAATAATAATCACATTATGTCCTAGTTTAATTAAATTTTGAGCTAAGTGGTAGATATGAAATTCTATCCCACCCAATTGTGGATAAAAATAATCACACGCCATAGCAATATTAAACCCCATTTTATTTCTGATATATTAGATATTAACGATCTTTCTTTTGTCTTTTCGAGGAAATTGATCCAGTGAATACCAGAGAATGATAAAATAATGTTATTTTTTTGGAATTAAGTTCTAGATTACCGCCAAAGGATCAATCAAGGTTCAGTTACTGTTGCTTTTCAAAGGCAGAGATTCCTCCTTACTTGTAAGTTTTTTATAGTATACCTCTATTAACGTTGATGTTATGGCCTTTAAGTAAGCTTTGTCTCCTTCGCTGTAACCTCTATTGATGATGGCGCTGTACAGCGCGAGCGTGTTTCTTGAAAGAAATGTCAATGTGGATGGATTATAAAAATCATTTCAGAAGAGTTTACAAGCATTTCAAAGTCATTAAGGTAACTATTGCATTGGTGTCAACTGTATATTGTCATTGGAACTACGTTGTTTGAATAGTATCTAGCATTTTTGAAAGAGAATATATCTTTTCCCTTCAATATATAAGTTAAGAAGGCATACAAAATATTTGCCCACTCAAGTTCACACACAATGAGATTAGGACGAAATAAAGGGTATAATCAAGTAGATGCTGATGATACTAATGACCTTGGAAACCCTATATCCAATGAAGAAGAAGATTCAAACCTTATTTCAAGTTCAACGGCCGAAGATGTGTTCAATAACGAACTAGATAATGCCGGAGTAGAAGATGACCTAAATTTTAGCGATAATGAACTACCTATAGAACCTCCATCGTACGATGTGGAGGCCAATGAGAATGGAACTTATTCGACACCTGCAGGCATGGAACAAATGGAAATGGATGATCCTCTGTTTTCTGATGATGAACAGGCATCAGTACCCATCACTGAAAAGATAGGATCATTTTTTGTGTGTGTTAATGATCGTGTGGTGATACCTGTTAGAAGAAATGTTGTGGATCCATTAGCCCAAGGATTAAATGTGTTATCAGTACAACTAGACTTTTATTTAAATAAAGTAGGTAATCCATTGATCCTAAGACGGTTCTTTTATATCATTTTGATGTCAATAATCGCATGGATTATTATGTCAAGTGGGTTTTTACCGAACAAACGTGCTACACATTCAAGAGGTCTCTTTGCAGATTATGATATATTGATAGATTATGCAAGGAAATCATTTGATTTATCCAAATTAGAGAGAGATTTAGAATATATTAGTAGCATGCCTCATATGTCAGGAACAAAAGGTGATTCTGCTGTTAGGCATTACTTGGAAGAATCCTTTAACAACAATGGTTTAAAAATTGTGAAGGAATTGGAATATAGAGTTTATGCTACGTATCCGGGGAATTCGATCTTATCATTTACTAACCCAAAAAGTAATGACGGAAAGAAAGGCATAGAACTTCATGAAGATAATTTTAATCCCATGGCATATAATGCTTCCCTAAACAACATGGATATAATATATGGTTTCAAAGGAAGGGAGATCGATTTACAGCAGTTAAAAGAGAATAATATGTTAGAAAATGAATTTGTGTTATTATTAAAATACGATACCCTTCCAAGTGAACAAATGTTACTTGCACAAAAATATAAAGCTAAGGGAGTTATTTTTATAACTGACAAATTTGATGGAGATGATGGTAATGCTGTTCAGGTTAGGTCGGTCTGTATCCCTCAGATTGTTCCTGGTGATCCGGTGACTCCAGGTTGGTTTGGTAACACTATTGAACCAATCAGTCCCAAAGAATCTAAGGGTTTACCTCAAATTCCTTCAATTCCGCTTTCTTATAATCAAGGTAAACAACTTTTGGATGCTCTATCGATGGAAGGTGTTTCTTTTGAGGATGATATGTTCAGTGGTATTAGAAATGACGTTAAAGTGGACATGACAGTTGATAACGCAGTTAGAGAATCTCATTCGATTACAGATATTATAGGGAAGATTGAAGGTAAGGAACAAACAGACAAAGCTATTATTATTGCCGCAACAAGAAGTGGCGTGTATAACGGCGCTAAATATCCATCGTTTGGCTCTGCCATTTTACTTTCACTACTACAATTGTTTCAAGAAATGAAATATAAGTACGATTGGAAACCTTTGAGAAATATATATTTTATATCTTATGGTGGGTCTGAGTTTAACTACGCGGGAGCTACAGAACTTATTGAGGAAAGGTTGTCAATGTTAAAGGATGAAGTGTATACGTTATTGGATGTTAGCGAATTAGGTATTTGGGACCAAGATAGAAAGATTAATATCGAATCACATCCTGTGTTACACAAATTCTTTGCCAGTAACGAGAATAATATGGGTTTTGAGGTGAATGTGGAGCACGTCCATCATTATGGTGACTGGTTACCATTTTTAGCTAATGGTATACCGGTCTCTATTTTTTCATCACCGAAAGTGAGAGATAGGGAATTCCCGATCGATACCAAATTTGACACATTTGATAAAATTTCAGAATCTTTGAAAGGTACAGATAATGGTGTCCTAGCGACAGATTTATTAATATATTTATTCAAAATGAGTCTGGAGCTAGTCGATACCCCATTATTGCCATTTCATGTTGACGATTACATTACCATTTTGGATAAAGCCTTTAGAGATTTTGATACTAAAACAGGTAATAAATTGAACTTCAATTCAGTTACTAAAGGTTTATTATTATGGAAACGTATTGGTATTGAATGGAGTAATTGGAGGAAAGCATGGGAACAGCTTGTACTTGACCATGAAGAAGGCATTGAACCATCTCTAATATCTGTCCATAGGTGGACATGGAATAAGAAACTTTCCAACATCGGTAGGAGGCAGTGTATTGCATCCGGTTTACCAGGTAGACCATTTTATAAGAATGTCTTATTTTCTCCACCGTTATGGTCAAAGGGGGAGACAGGTTCAGACAGCTGGCTATTCCCAGGTCTAGAGGATGCGCTAAATCTGAACGATTGGAATGGTGCTCAAAGTCACCTTGACGACATCGGTAAAATTATAGAATATTCTGCAACAGTGTTTATTGAAGAAACCAATGATGTTGGATTTTAAGACATCTGCAGATCATATGTGTTTTTTTGAAAAAGACAACAAAAAATCAATTACATAAATGCACAGGCATTTAAATAATTTCATAATAATATTAATACACGAACTACAGTTTAAATTTTATTCTAGTCTTACTAATTCAGATTCCATATTGTACTAACAGAATCTTAACTAATCTCTTATTTAACTACCTCGAGGTCCGCTTTCTTCGGGCAGGCACGCGAGGTCGTTTAAGTTCAACAATTTTCATAATCGAATCATTGACTCCCTGGGGGAGCAGATCTCTTGGTAGTGTCCTCGGTATGCATTTAAGAAACCAAATATAATTTGTATTATCGGTCACTATAATATATTTAATCAGAAATCAGATAACTGCACGATGTCCTTCTTTTCAAACGTACTATTTGGTAGTGTAAAGGAAAGCGATGACCCAACAGGGCTCTCCGGAAATACACCAATGGCTGAAGCCACAAATGAACCGATAGTGGAAGGTGTTTTCTATCCAAGAACTTTATATAGATTCAATGGTCATGACGATGAAAAGATATTTATTGCTGTTTTGGGTAAAGTTTACGATTGCACAGCTGGAAGATCGTTTTACGGACCAAGTGGACCATACTCTAATTTTGCGGGAAGAGATGCCTCTAGAGGTCTAGGTCTAAACTCATTCGACATGGAATGTGTGAGAGATTGGGATCAACCTATTGATGATTTGTCAGATTTGCCACCTCAAGCAGTTGATGCTGCAAGAGAATGGCAGGATTACTTTGCCAAAAAATATCCCTGTATCGGGACTCTTGAGCCTGAAGCCGGTGTTAACTATTAGGTCGTGGAAGATGGGTATCTATAAACTATTTACATCTGAATGGTAAACATATGTGTGATTTTGGTTTCGTAACGCACTCATTTGATCTTATTTATTTTTATATAATACTTCGCTGCTGTTGTTTTTTTGACATATATATATGTGTATTATTGCAGATTTATAAAACTTTGTTATATGTTAATAAAGAATATTATTTGACAGGATATCTTTTAATGTATTCTAGTATAATGTTCAAGTGTTAGTATCGCTTTCTACCAACGATGTAACACCTACGAGAGGTTAAGTTCATGATTTTTTCCGCTTCTGATAATTGTTCAATTGCCTGACACCTGATTTTTCACTGTTGAGTTTCGTAAATTTTTATAGTTTTTAAGAACGATAACATTTGCACCATCGAATTCAAGAACTGTTGGCGTAACAGTATTAGTATTCTTTATATTTGAAACTTTAATTACATTTTTGTCATGAAATATTAATTTAATATCTGCATATTTTTTGGTAGTTCCTTTGATTGATCTTACTGTCTTGATACATTTCAAACTTGGATCATGTTTGGAAAGAATTTTCACTTTATTAGAAGTATATTTTACCCTACTATTATTTAAATATTCTGTCTTGTATTTCTTTCTTGTTATTGTTCTTGTTGTGAAACTGTTTTTCTCTAAGAGTTTTAAATGGGGAGAACGAGAGCAACCTCTTGGGAAAGTTGCAATTAATAATGGTTTAGATTTGGAGGAAGAAGGTAATAAATGGGTAGGAATGTTCATCATGTCTTCTACTCTGATTCCAGAAATCGGTGAAATATCCTGGGAGATATTATAAGGAGCTTGTTTTGTCTTTTTTTTCAATTGATGAAGATTCCATCTTTTCTTTAATCTGTGACAATTGAATATATTTTTAATATATGTGGCAGCTAATATCCAAAAATTCGATTTGGAGACCCTTGGAGGTGGTGGTGCCCTCATTTGATGGTGGTTCCTTTTTAATGCAACACATTTAGGCATAATGAGGTGTTATATAAATAATAATTTTTTATAAAAAGTCGTTAAATATTTGTGACATTTATATATTTTGGTTAAATATTTCTAAATTGACCGAGAAAAAATAATGAAAGTAACAATTAAAAAAACAAAAAATTACCCAGGAAAGTCATTAAACAATAACCCGTTTTCATTCATTACTGGCAACTGATTGGGCTATTCAAATAGTTTTGTTTTCATCTAGGATAGTTGCTGTGAAGTCTTTTAACAAAGGTTACTATTCTACCGTATAATGAAGCACGAACGTTTTCTATAACGCTGTCCTAAAACAAGAAGTCTCTTAATCGTAATATTCTTTTTGTTCTTTTACTTTTTCTTTTTTAAAAAAAATCAAATATGATATAAAGATACACATTTATTTAAATTATATTGGTCATTCTATTGAATGAATGCATCTCTTGGTAAATTTTGAACACTACCTTGGAAGGCTTTTAAAGCGTTGTCATAATTCCATCCACTTTGTTCTGCTAGCATATAAGAGTATTCTGCGTTTAATTTCGTTTGTAAATGCAATTTATTAAGTAGTTCCAATTGAACTGGGTTTAAACGTGCTTGAACATCTGGTGGAAGTTGTAACGTTGGTGCTAGTACTGGAACACCACCTGGTACTAAACCTGGATTTACGTTATTCATTGGTGTAGCTTGAGTTGTTACAGGCACTCCAATCGAAGTAGCGGCAGGAACTGGGGCTACAGGAGCAACAGGAGGTTGAGCTGGTTGTGACCAAGTATTTGAAGTGTATGATCTTACAGTTAATTCATCAGATGCAACCACAAAAGTATTATTCATAGGTACAATGACCCAAATTCTATCGAAGGATTTTTTACAAAGTCTATTATTTGCTGGGGTATGAGAACCATATCTTTTACCTCTCGAGGTTGTCTTATTATTTGGTAATATTTCCGGTTTATCAGTTTCTTCAAAATAACCATGTAAGATGACCATATAACCATTTACTTGAGGGTATGCTATTGTTTGCATGGAATAACCGTTTGGATCATTTAATAATAAATGTTTTGTCTTTGGTAAACTTTTAAAAAGATTATTAATTTGTTCTTGACCAATAGCTAACCTTTGTTCAATTGATTTTTCACTTGACATTTTTGCAATATTACGAGAATGTGATAAATAATAACCAAATGAAGCATTTTGATCTGCATCTTTAATAGTTGAAGATGGTACTGATGTATTTGCAGAGACAGAAAATTGTGATTGTGGAGTATATAGATTTAATAATTGAGATCTATCAGAATCCCAAAAATTTAAAAAATTTGTTACGAAATCTGTTGAGGATTGTCCTAATTGATCATTTTCAAAATAAAATTGTTGTAATTTAATTGGGAAATTAAAAATATTATTAAGTTTAGTTGTATCTCTAACCATTACATTATCAAGGATAGCTAATTTTGGAAATACTCTCAACATTTCACTACGGTAACTATTATTTGATGTAATTGGATTATTTGTCATTAATAATTCTCTTAAATTTTTAAATTTATTTTTCCATGATTCTAATGAATTAAGTCTCATAATTTGATTATTTGCTAAACATAAATTTTTTAAATTTGGGAAAGTTTGTGGTAATGAAGAAACAATATTGATATCTTTTAATTTATTATCTGCTAAATTAACACTTTCAACAATTAATTGTGGTTCCTTTGATGCAACTTTCATCATTGCTGGAAACATTCTTGATTGGGTTGATAAATTATTGAACATTCCTTTTTGTATTAATATTGGATCTTGTGCTAAACCACCTAAATTTAACATTTTACTTTGTGGATCATAACGATTAATAATAAACTGTCTTAAAAATTCAATAGTATTTGAAGTACTTGCTTGACCTTCTAATAATTCAAATTTTAATTTATTTCCAGCAAAATTTGCCCCATTCCATTTTAATATTTGATCAGCTTGTTCTTTTGATTGTACATAACCAATAATTAATGGACCTTCAATTGATGCATTTGTTAAAGTAACTCTTGCGTTTCTACTAATAAAATTTAATAAATCTTGCATAGTAGCATTTTGCCAATTCCTTACACCGATTTTTATACGATTTTGCATATTTTGTTGTTGGGCAACCATCCCTATATTATTAACATTATGAAAATTATTCATCTTTTTTTGGTCTTTGTTTTTGGAAGTGGTACTAATGAAAACAATATAACTGTAAAATCTTGGTAATATAAACCACTGTTACAACACGTTTGTTCTTATCAGGAAAAACCACAGAATTGTAAAATGATATATTTAAAAAGAAACCGTATCCCTAGCACTTTCTAATTAAACGATTTTCTTCTTTGATTGTTGTAAACCTTATATCATTTCATTTAGATGAGTTCCCTCATCTTTGAAATTTCACGCTACAAAATTCAAAAAAAAAATCTTTCAAATATTTTCTTTTGGAATTTTGTTAAATAGGTAACCAAAAAACCCAACCAACCAGCAAAAAAAAGAGAGAGAAAATAGAAAAAGTTGTTCCGCACTGCGCTGAAACGGCAGAGCTTCATAGTGAAAAAAATCAAAAAAACATAAAACTGACTCGCGAGGGAGGGTAATACCTACAAAATAAAACCAACCAAGGAACCATTTGCATTTCATTCTTTCAAAAGAACTTCAACTCTATTGTTCTAGTGAACCAGCATAAACTATCTGATTCATTAGCCTCAACATTTAACCGAAACATAAGACGAATCGCAGATAATACATTAAACTAACCGCTATGAATACTCTTTCCCCATCGTACTATATCACACATGACCTACCCGACTTCATTCAGAAAAACAAACGAACCTCAAACTCACACTTGCACACACCAAACCTTTTAAAACGACACACAGTTCCAGGCCATCGCTGGCTTCTTCCCATCGTTTCTGATGCCTTCATTTACTGGTTTAACTAAAGAGATGTATAGAGATATCCAAATATATTAGCCGCCGAGAACAGCTTCGCTCCTTTTTTTGTCGCTCAGCGGCAAACCACTTTTTTTTGCCACTCGCACCGGTCTGTTGCAGACATCACTGTGAACGACGAGTGTCAACCGGGTAACACAAATATATATAAAGTACAGTATATTTTTCCCGTTCAACGCGAATTTTTCACAAATAGACTGAAAAATTTAATACGTGTTTGCAAAAAAAAAAATAATAATTAATTGTTCACTCATCCATCAATTAATGGTGCTCTGTCTCGTTTGGTAAGCAGGATCTTGACAGCAAACTAGTAGTGAAATTTTAATAGAGAGAGAGAGAGAGAGAGAGAGATAGAAAGAGTCCATATATTGGTGTTTTTACTACTGCTGCATACACATTTTTAAGTCTTTTTTCTAACAGATTTTATTGATTATTAGCATTCGTTGTTATTACTACATTGTATTTTTAATATTTTACACTCGATATAATCTATTGATAAACATTAATCACTGACCAAATTGCGTTTCTTTTTGCCTTTATTAATTCTGTTTAGTTTTTAGAATACTTTTTGATAGATTAAATCTCAATTTCTAAATAGAAATAGACAAAAAAAATGGCTTTAAATTATGATTATGACGAAACTAATGAAACTTGGCCATTCTTTTTATTAACTGTTTTGTTAATGATAATTGTGCCGTTAACAATTTCACAAATTTATAAAATATTTTTACAAAAGGATAAAAATGAATCAATTGAAGATGAAGAGAAAAAAAATATTTTATCAAAATTAAATGACAAGTATACTTCAAATGAAATTAAAGAATTTCGTGATATTTTTGAAACTAAGAAGGATTCAAATATTTTATCTTGGAAAAATTTAATAATAATTATTGGTTGGATTTCAATTGCAATTTTAATTCAAAGAATTAACTCAAATGATGCTATTATTGATGCCGCTAAAGGTATCTTTGATCCTTATGAAATTTTAGGTATTTCAGGTAGTTCATCTGAAAGAGAAATTAAATCTGCTTATAGAAAATTATCTCTTAAATTTCATCCTGATAAAGTACCAAAAGATTTATCTGAATCTGATAAAAATATGATGGAAGAAACTTTTGTTCAAATTACAAAAGCTTACGAAGCTTTGACTGATGAAACCGTTAGAGAAAATTTCTTAAAATATGGTCATCCAGATGGTCCTCAATCTACTTCTCATGGTATCGCTCTACCAAGTTTCTTAATTGATAGTACTTCTTCATTAGTATTAGTCATTTTCTATATTTCTTCATTTGTTTTATTATTACCTTATTTCGTCTCTCAATGGTGGAACAAGACTAAGCTTTATACAAGAAACAATTTACATGTCAAGACAGCTGGTTCTTTTGTTTCAAGATTAGTTAATTATAAGCCTTCTCAAATTGCTACAGTTGATTTAATTATTAATTGGTTATCTTATGCTGAAGAATTTAAATTATTTTATCCAGATTTAACTCCAGAAGATTTTGAAAATTTATTACAAGACCATATTCATAATAGAGATAGTAAAATTAATGGTAAAGATGCAAATATGATGAAATTTAGAATTGTTGCAAAATGTCATACTTTATTACATGGTTTCCTTGAAGTTTGTTGTGGTTTTAGAAATCTTGAAATGGCAATTGTCTGTATGGATACTTTTAAATGTATCGTTCAAGGTATTCCAATGTCAAAGGATTCTCAAATTTTACAATTACCAAATGTTAACGAAGAAATTTTTAAAAATGGTTCAATTGATGAAATTCATACTTTAGGTAAATTGTTTACTTTTGATAATGAAAAAATTGGTAAAATTCTTGGTATTAAAGATGAAGCAAAATTAAGTGAAACTTTATCTGTTGCATCAAACATTCCACAATTTAAATTATTAAGAGCCGATTTTGTTGTCCCAGGTGAAGAATATGTTACACCTTCATCAACTCCTTATATTTCAATTAAAGTACTAGTGCGTTCTGCTAAACAAAAAATTATTCCAACTGAAAAGTTTCCAACTGATTTATTAAAGGAATCTGATGATTTTGAAGATTTGAAAAATCCATTCGCTTCAATGGAAAGAGAACCTTTAATGCCAACTTCTTTTGCACCAAAATTCCCAACTAAGAGAAGAAATACTTGGTGTTGTTTAATTGCCTTACAAAAAGATATTAAGATTTTACAAACTCCATATAGATTAGAAAGATTATCATTATCTAATTTATCAAAGGATTTAGATAAAAGAGCCATTAAGGAACTTGGACCAGATTTCAATCCAGAAGATTGGGAAATTGGTTTCATTAAATTACCATTAGGTCAACAAGCACCAGCAGAATTAGGTAACATTTATATGAGAGTGGTAATCAAATCTACAGATTATTTCGGTGCCGATTTGGATTTGACTATGATGATGCAAGTTCGTGAACCACCAAAGGTTGACGAATTAAAAGATGATATATACAATGATGAGGACTCTGATGAAAATGCAAGTGATGATGAGGACCTTGAAGATGACAGTGAAGATGAAAGTGACTACACAGATATCGATACCGATACAGAAGTCGAAGAAGATGAGGAAGAAGAAAAAGAAGAAGAAACTAAATAGTTTTGCACATGTATACAATAAATAGTTTAAAACAACATAAAAAAAAAGAAAATGTACACAAATGAAAGGGGAAACAATTCTGAAGTTAAATATCTTTCTCGAAGAGAAAAGCATCCTGAGAATATCTAGAATCTAATGTTGTTGCTCTATAGTAATCCTCCACGATATTTTGAATACAGAAACCTTGTTTCAAATACCAATCTATAACTCTTGAATTATTTATAGGTGTATGCAATGCTATTTTCTTAATAAAACAGGTAAGGCTTTCTTGTTCGATCAACCTCAGCAGATAAGTTCCTATTCCTTTACCTCTGTATTTATTAACGACTACAATTGTTTCTATGTATGTCGCAAATGGTATGATCTTTGATTTCTGATGTTGCGTATCAGTTAATGATGTTATTGAATAGGCCTTTACACCAGCAATAATCTCCCCATTGACTTCAACTATCTTATAGATCTGAACAAGGTGTTTTCTTTCATCGAAATAATTGAACAACGTTTCTGGATAGTTTGTATTAAGGACTTCATTGGTTAATTTCCAAAATTCTAGCCAATTGGATTCTCCGACATCGTAGACATTAAATTCATCATTTTTGAACATTTAAGTCAATGTAGATGACTGTAATTAAATTTCTTTCTTTAACTTAGTTTTTGTAATTTAAAACACTCATACCTTTAAAGTTCTCTCCATTTCACTTCTTATTTTGCATAATTTAAGAACTTAGCTATCCGATTTTATCGTTTAATAAAGAACATTAAAAGGCAGTCGCTATTATTTTTAGCACCAAAATTCAAAAAATAAAAAGTCTCCAATTGCCACAGCATAAGTGACAGTGTTGAAAAGAATGAATATATCTATATCAGCACGACTGATTGGTACATGTCACGAAAGAATTTATATACATGGTGGTAGAAGGGTTTATAGTGGCATCACAACAAAGAGCAATCAACTAAGGGGATACGCCACTCACAAGTCAAGGATTGACCGCAAACTTGTTCTATCTCCATCAGACCTAGATGAAGTAAAACATATGAAAAGACAAATATGGGTAATAGCAAATTCCAAAGGTTCAGTTAAAATTGATAGTCAGTTTAATGACACGTTAAAACAATTGTCTGTTGATCGATTCCCATCTACGCTAAGTCCTAAACAAATATCAAACGAATTATATGTATTAATACTCCAAAATAGAGTCGGTGATAATGAAATTTATAATGCAATTAGAAATAGTCGGAAAGATAACGATATTGTTAATGTTAAGGTCCCAAAGACTCAATCAACCCCCAAAAAAGTGCCTTCTTTTAAGAAACATAAAACAACTATTCCCCTTAATCTAAAACCACAGAAGACCTCAGAGTTTAATCTTCTTCTCCAACAAATATTAGAGATAGATCATCATCACTCAAATGAATTGTATCAAATTTTATCTAATATTATCGAGGAGTCAAATGAGTTACAGGAGTTTAAATCTAAGTCATCAAATATTGACAAAGATAACAACCAAATAAATATAAAAATATTGGAGACATACTTGCAGAACATAAGAAATAAACAAGAGCAAAAGAGATCTGTCTTAGAGGAACAAAGGAAAGTATATGATTGGAATCGTTCAATTGATTCTGCTCCTTCATATAACACAAAAAATCTATTATTGGAAGTTAATTCAAAACCACACTTTACCAATGGATCATGGAGGAATTATTTTAACAGGTATCTACCGCTCACAAATGCACGATCTGTAAAGGAAGACAACTACTTATTTGTGAATCTCAAGACAAATTCGGAATCAGTTAAGAAATATAATGAAACCAACCGTCCTCTGATACATTCACAAGAAAATGATTTACTCGATATAATTAACAGATCTTCAATAACTCCAGAAGATGTCTTGGAAAGACTCAAGGAATTAGAAAGTCAAAATTGGATGTTGCTGGGCAATGTTATAGACTCCCCCGAAGTTTTGATTTTTGAGAAATCAAATAGCGGTAAAAAGTCCTCAATATCTAAGTACACGATACCACTATGTTTAATGGCACTTTCTACCATCCCAATAGCCTTTTTTTATAGTAACTCTTCTTCGATCGAAGACAATTCGGTATCCAAGTAAGAATGCTATTATTTTTTTGTATATAAATACATACATATATTGTCCTGTTTATATGAAATAAACAATATTCCTTAAACAATACTACCATTTGTCCAGATATCGTAAGGCCTTGTCTTTTGTATCTGTGTTATTACTTTGGAGATATCTTTTATTCTTCATCCTAGAATAATATATAGGACAGTCATATGAATCACATTTTAGTGCAATATCGTTTCCAATTGGACCAGCGTCATGTGTATATCTGTAACTACAAACACGACAAATAAGACCTAAATCTTCAGAACGTGTCTCAGTAACCGATTTACCCATTAATAAACTAACAGTAGTTGTCCTTTCATCACTTAAACATTCTTGACATAATGCCGCCGATCGTTCCGATACATGGTTTTTTCTACAATTACAACATAAAATTGATTCACCTAAAGCTTTGACTCTTTTGTCCTTAATACTACTTAAGCCTTTTCTAGTTCTTTTTAAGTTCGTTACCCAATCTGAAACATTTATTCCTGTAATATTTAAAAGTCTAGACAATGGTGGAACCAATGTCTTCAGAATATAATAGTCGGAGTCCAGCTCCAACGAATCGTCTGCAATAAATTCTTCTGGAGAAATACTTCTATTACGCAGAGTTTCTCCAAGTTTACTTCTTACAACGAGGTACGGTACCCTTTCCTTATATTGAGGTTCTGCTCTTTTATCTTTCTCCATTTTCCTTTTAGCCACAACTGCTCCAGCAGGTGCAGTATTTTCACTTTTGTATCTCCCTAACTTTACTTCTTTGGCAAAACAGAAATCTTGTATTGAAATATTTCCTTGATAAATTTTTGAGAACTGTTCTTGCACATAATTTTTCACTTTTGACAAATCCTTTGTGTCAAATAAAATTCTTAATGTCTCTTCAACAATTTTCTGTTGTGCTGGGTGACCGTCTCTTCGTACAGTTTCTATGCCCTTTGAGTCTAACATTGGCACCTTTTGATCCCTACTTTCAAACGAATAACCAACATATCTTTTCTTACTTACCAATATTGATGGAAAATAAACCTTTTCAAACTTCAAAAATATAGGATCTGGGTTAGCTTTTGATACTGCTATACTGATTTCTTGTCCAATATCAAATGCTTCCTTTTTAGATCTCCCCGGGAGATATATGAATAAACTATCAGTGTCACCGTATACCACTTTAGCAGCCCATTTATCATTAGATTCGATCATCGAAACAGCTTTTTCGAGTGTCTCTCTACCTGTTTGGACAACGCTATCTGCCAAATCTGAACAGGGCATTCTTCCAGAAAATGAAGCAGATGTATAACCATATGTGACATTTGCTAACAATTTCAAAGCAAGTTGCTTGTTCGATAATGACTTCTTAAGTGCATCGTTACGAGAACCTAGCTCTGAAATTGTTTTCTTGACCATGACTCTTATATCTAAGATTTCCTTTAACATGATAGAAAGAGTGGACTTTCTGATGGAAGATTTAACATATACCATTCCATTTGGAGCAATTGTAACTTTATCATCCAATAATGTAAGTAAACCTTTTTGCAAAGGGACATTACCAACACCAATCGTGTTACTCTTCTCACTCATTTCTTTCACTCTTCCTAACATTGTTGAATAGCAATAATTGTAGGCCATCATAATAGTTGGATACAGAGATTGGAAGTCCAGAATAACCATTGGACTCTTGTAAAATGCAGATTCGGGTTCCATTACTAAAGGAACACATTCCAATGCTTTTTGATTCTGAACGTCAGTTTTTGTTGGTGATAGTAGAACATAACCTTCTAATTTGCATAGACGAATAAGAAATGATTCAACTTTATATTGAGACCCACGAAAATATACTGAATGGAAATCAATTCCAATCAATTTTGCTTGTTCTATGGTTTTATCGATAAAATCCTGTTTTCGTAGTAATTTTATATTTATACGTGTTCTCGTCATCCAATAATGAAATAATGACTTTAGATAAGTTATACTGTTGGTATTATTGATATTATTCCACATGCCAGTAAGGTCCTGATATGAAAAGTGAGGAATTCTTTCATGCAATATAGTAAATGCTAAATTTTCAACCGTATACTGAGTTAGTGCTACGTTTGCACGAATGATTCTCCATATATTTAAAACATACCTACCAGTAATTGTCGTACCAGATGAATGTGTATATAACCGTGAAGTCTTTTCAAATTTGTCATGTTTCCACTTGAATGCTACTCTCGATATTTCGTCAGTTAAATTAAATTTATGCACTCTATCACACCTTTGTATGAGGTAACCCCAGGATGATAAGTTAACCTCAAAACCTGAAAGAACATCAGGGTCAAAAAGAATCACTAAATCTGTTAATGCATCTAGCATATCAAACTCTGAATCATATATCATAATTGGTATTTCACCGGCTGCATCTGTGAATTTTCGAGAGAACTTTGGGTCATCAACATCCGGATTTACTACCATAATACCTTCTGTCTCGATGTCAAAATCAAATGGATACGTTTCATCGTCCAATTTCCAAAATATGGCTGAGACAGGATCTAAACGTGGATCTGGTTTAAAGTCTTCCCTTGTATTAACATGTATTTCAAGGCTAAAATGGGTTAATGTTTCTTGGATTCCTCTGTTCGTTTTACTTTTGTTATTTGGTGAGAAGCTCTTAAACTTATACATAAATATGTTCGATGGACTGACATTTGCTATCTGAGATTGTTGAATTTTCGAATATCTCTTTTTTTCTGTTTCTGATTTAACTGAAGAAAAAGTGGGTGGTTTCTTGTTATACTTCCAAGTCTCAAAATAATTTTCACTGGATATGTCATCCAGTATTACAGGGTTATCTTCATATGTCAGTGGAACACGATCGATTAAATGGGTTGAATTGATATCAAATCGTTTTCCGGCATATATATATGGTTTTATGTCTAAGTCTCTAGGGTTTCCAAAATGAAGGTCTGGGTAATCAATAATCGGAAAACCATTTTCTCGCAAATCCTCCGTAATATTAGAACTACATAATGGTGCTACCTTATATCTAAATGCACATTTTCCATATCCAATCCCGTTACCACATCTTTTTGATTCCAATTTTGGCATTATTTTTTGTGAGACATTCTGACTGAGCAATTTTCTTCTTTTAGCCATATTTTGTGTCAGAACAAAATCCATCGACTGGGATAATTTATCCTTCCATGATGAATTTGATTGATTAATAGGTAATGTTCGATTAGCGAGACTTTCTGAATCATTTTTATCATTGTTGTCAGTAGATCCTATCACCGCCTCGGTGGGTATCGAATTACCGTTTATGACATGCTCAATAATTTCCCCTGAATCTTCTTCTTCGCTTTCAGTATCACCAGCATTATTGTAGTCATTGAAAGATGTGTCTAACACTTGTTCAGGTAAGGGATTATTTTCTTGTAGAACTAACGAACGCGGTATGATTGGCCACAATTCACTCAAAGATTCATGTAAATTAACAATACTGTCAAATCTAGCGTCATTCTTAACAAAATTTGAAAAACTAGGAGTATGTGAATATAATTTCATTTTATTTTTTGCTTTGTTGAAAAAATCGTTGTAATCTTCGGTAGACTGCCAACTTTCCTTGATGTTTGTATTCCTCTCGATAACATTTGGGAGTTTATATTTTTCCAATGAAAACAAATTCCTTTGAGAATTTAGGTCATTTACCATACGCCTTGTTGAAGATACGTGATATTTGATTATGGAAGTAAGAGCGGCCTCCCCAGGTTGTGGAAAATTACTGGGTCCATCACTATAATTCAGGTTATCTATATTTTTAATAAATTGTGGTAGTACATCTATTTCTAATAATCCATTTCCAACTCGTGGGAATTCACCTTTATGTAGTATACTATGCCCCTTTTTGCAAAATATTTTCAAAAAGGTCTCTAATTCCGCTGTCATCATTAGATTATCAGTATCTAAGACTGGATTTAAGACTGGATTTCTAAAATAACATTGTCCAAAATTAATCCAGTCACAACCAAATAAATTAAAATCTGCAGAAAACTGCAAGAGATATGGGATATGCGTCTCAAATGTTGGAACTTTCCTGGAGAGTAACTTTCCTTCCCGAAGTAAATCAGATACCTTGTTAACTTGGGACGGATTCAAGAGTGTAACTTTGTAAAATGCAGACCATCCAACATGAAACCCATAAAAAGGAACGCATTTGACAATTGACACATTTGCTATATGATTGAGGTTCCCTGTGACTGTGCTTGTGCTACCTGACTTGGCATCCTTCGAATAATATTGGCTAACTCCTGTTTCTAACATAATATGTAGTTGTGCACATTTCTGATTCATCACAGATGATGTATCTGAATCCAATCCATCATACTCTAGAAATATATATGGGAAAACCCCATGGATATGACAAAGAACTTGGTGACCAGAGGGTAAGCAACCATATACTCTAATAACAGGTACTTTGTTAAACCTGTTGATAGGAAGACTTACACCAGATGATCTATCAAGAATACTTGGTTTCGTCATGTAAAAATCGTAGTTATTCATAGCTAGATGAATCTCATCTTCGGATAAGCTAGATAAATTGCCGCTGGAGGGTGGAAAACTTTCGGCAGTCATCTTCTAAGTAAGGATCATATTTTAAAGAAAAAGTATTATATCAGTATATTTGATTGTATACGTTTTAATAGATTACTATTTGTCTCACTGCTTAACATTGTGTGCATAAGTTTAAAAATATTTTATCTTTATGTAATTACTAAAGTTGCTATATATTAAAATTTATTTTCGCTTAGAAATATAACAACAATAACCCCGAGTGTAAAAAGACTAAATATTAACAGAACCCTTTAAATGCATAGGAAAAGTACATCACCAATATGAAATTTTTACAAATAAAGATCATATAAAAACTTCAATAAGTAAAATCGACACATAATATCTGTTGAGTATATATATTAATTATTATGAACAATAATAACACAATTGTGTACATCAAAGTTGATGGCCCAAGACCTGCAAATTTCGTCGATCCCACACCATTTGACTGGAATGAGGAGAAGGAGAACCAGTTATGGAAATTCATATCCAAATTAGATAGCGAACAGGATCATATTAATTGGAAACAATTGTCTGAGACATTTGAAACTCCTGTCTACTTTCTAAAGAATAGAGCTTATAAGATGTTTTCCATGAGATTAGAACAACTGAAACAGAAGATACAAAATAAGAAAAAAATGTTAGAAGGCAATCATATATCTGAATCAATATCCCTGGGCCATCCAATAATAGATTCTCCTTCGGAGTCTTCTTTTTTAACACATAGAGTGACGAATAGGAAAACAGATCACAAACCTTCGAGTTTCGATGGCAGAGAAGATATAGATAATGATGTTGCTGATGAATTAGCGGAAGGATTACAGAAAACTAAATTATTAAACTATATAACACCCGAAACAAATGAGGTGACTGACAATAATATGAGGCATGATGGTGATAGCGAATTAGATAGCGATATATCATCCAATCTTAGTGTAAGCAAGTCCGCTTTGGAGGAAGCATTGATGGCCAGATTAAATTTCTAATTTACATCTAGTACATTGACAATCAAAGAACCAGTTTTCTTTAAGAAAATCTCTTCTTTTGACTGTTGTAAAATCAAGTACGCCCGAGTAATCTATGCATAATTCATCACCTTGACTAACCCCTTTATTCAAAGTAAAGTACATGGTTTTATTGTTTCTAGTCTTCGTAATGTTTGGAATACATGAATGGTTGAAGTAAGAAGCCCTAGGAAAGACCCAATATCCAAAATATTCACGACTGTCCACAGATTCATCTTCCTGCCAAATACCAAAGGCATTTCCGTACTCCGATCCCATAATATGTCTAAAAGTTCCAATATTGAAATCTATTCTTAATGTTTCTGGAAGTAGTATGTATAATGTTCTAAAGACTAATTGTTGAAAATGTAATAAAATTGGGAATCGCATCATTTTGTTTAGTTCATTGGATTGTAAATTCCAAAAACTTTTACCAGTTTCTGTATCTTTAGTATACGTACGTAAATGAAATAGAGTATTGCAAACAAATCTTGCACAATTATATTCATCTTCGGATGTTATTGGAAGGGATTGTTGACGTTTGGTATATTTCATTTTATCTATCATTGGTAACCAATTTATTTCAATATTTCTCCACTCTGAATCAATAATAGACTGGGATATCTTAACAGAGTTGAGTTTTTCCTCATTTGCATCATCAGGATTATTTCTTTTTAACATTTTCGTGTGATTATCTAATAATATTTCATATGCTTCTATCAAGTCGATTATTCGCGGTATTCTCAAATAAGTGTCTGAACATCCTGTCGAACAGAACCACAATCCAGCACCACAAAATTTCTTCATACGTGCTTTCAACCATTTATTATTTTCAGATAATAAACCTTCGACATCTGTGGTTTTTATTTTATATTTCATGGATTTACCATTATATTTAAAACAATTATGACAAACTTCTTTTCTAAATTCATATTGAATAGAAGAGCCTGTAGTATCATTTACTTCCAAAATCACTGTATCCTTCGGTATATCACTAGTAGCAAAACAGGATCTACCACCCCAAGTGGTATCTTTAATCTCATAAAATGGTGTAATATTACCGTTAGGGGTATCGATGGTCATCGTTCATTCAATTTAATTGTGTTCATATTGACTTTTAGTCAAAAATAAAATCAAAATGGAGCAATGATATGTATTTTGGTTTTCTTTTCAATTATGCCTCATTGAACTTTCGAGAATATTTGAATTTCATATTCCAAGACAATACTGTAGGCAAGACACATGCTCTTCTTAAGAATTAAGTAGCACATCTCACTTTTGAAAATTTTCATGTAATTCCACTCCGTAATTTCTTACACATCTAAATATTTCAGTTTTGATTTTCTTAATTTTTTAAAATCGCCGCGAAATTCCATTACTTCATCAATAATTGCAATAAGCAAAATCGTAGCCATACAGAGGGGCTCAAAGATCTTTTTAAAGGTAGCTCAATGACAGTTGCAAAAGTTACTGTTATTTATCAGTTTTATGTTCACTATTTGCGATCTCCGATACGGGCACTAGAGATGGTCTTCCGTGTGCGCACTGAAATGGTTGTTGACATTTGCTTAGATTTTGAACTAACAGATTGCACTCAGTTTTTGTTAGCTCATCACCGAACATAATCGCAGAACGGCAAGCTTTGCTATTAAATATCTCTAAATAAAAAGCCGGAATACAATTGGATAACATTCTCCAATCTTTGACATTTTCCGAATTAAATAAATCCTGTGTTTGATTGAATCTATCGACTAATGGTAAGATAGGAAGTTTTTTAGTGGTCGAAAGATCGTTCATATGTTGTAGTAGGATACCTTTTAGAAATTCTGAATCCCTACCACATTTGTTTATCAATTCATCTGATAAAGAATCAATCAAAACCGAACTTGTTATCTTTTCCGATGATTTGTTGGATTGATTTCTTTCAACTCTTGTATGAACACCCCACCTACGTAATTCAAGATCAAAATGTTTGAATAGGTTTGCTTCAACAGTACTTACCTCCAATTCTAAAACATTGATCGGCTGTATATATAAGGTATCTAAGAGAACATCTGACATAAACTGTTTAAGTAATTGTTCCAATTTGATTCTTTCATCGCATGCATGTTGATCTAGTATGTATAATTCCGCTTTAACGTCATCCAAATCAGTTAAAACTTTCATTAGTATGAATTTCTTATCAACTTGATTAATCACATAACAATTAGAAAGATCGTTTTTAGTAATAGAGAATTGTCTGTTTGAGTATAGATTATGACTACAGTATGAGTCTGTTAGGTTATATTCTGTCGGAACTTCCAATACTGCGGTAGATATTTTTTTGAGAATTGATGAGTTTGAATGATCGTTTCTTAAATATTTCAAAGATGGTTTTCCTATTTTCATGGACTTCTTTAATTTTAATGACTTCGTAAGGGTAATAGTTTCGTACCTTCCATTTATTTCAGGGCGATCATTTCGACCAGCTCTTACATTAGAATCTAATATAATGTTTGCATTATATTTGTTAATACTTGATTCAAAATTCAAAGATTCGTTGACAAATGACGGTTTAATATTCGAAGTAGTATCAGAGGTCATGTAGCCTTGTGTAACGAGGAATGATTTAAAAGTTCGTATTATTAATGGATCAATAATATCCTGTAATGTGGCTTCGACAACACATTTAGAAGGGTCCTGAATCAGATCGTTCATGTTTTTTGGACCCTGAATATCAATCAAAAACATTGGATAAAATTTATACGGTCTCCCAACATATTTCACCGTATTTTCTTGAGGTTCAAATTTGCATTCTCTAAACAATGAATTTATTGTTTTTAACAATGTTGGGTTATTATATGTTCTTCTATTGATATTCATAAACTGAAGGTGTTTGACTCTGACCGGAGATTTTGATATCACACCTTGAACTGAATATTGTTTATATTTCAATGATACTCCTTTTAAAGTATTATATGGAACTATAGATTCATATATTGAGCGCAATACGTTTAGATAAACATTAAAAGTATTATCCTCTTTATATGTTTTCAAACCCTCGTATTTAAATAAACTTTCTAGGTTATTGGATTGTTGCAAATATTTTACAGATATACAAACTGTAGGATTATGAATCGATAATCTTAAAACGTACTCTCGCAAGGCATTAAATACTCTATATTGAGGTTCGGTTTTTGCCATGTTTGATCTCACTGGTAAGTTATACATTAGATTTCGAACGATCAGAATTGTACCTGAGCTTTCTTTTTCAAACGGATGTACAGGGTTGTCAATAATATCTTTTACTATATTTTGTTCAGAATAAAATTTTGTTGGCCCTGCATGCATTTTAATTCTTGATCCATTGTAATCTTTGACTTTAGATATGATTGTCAGTTTAGATATACTATCAATTGAACTTAAGGCCATTCCATGAAATCCATAGGTCTTAATATCAGCTAGATCCTTTGATGATCTAATCTTTGAAGTATAATGCTGTTTACAAATCAAAATCATATCCGCAGGTGATATGCCGATCCCGTTATCTCTAACTTGAAACGATAATGTATTGAGATCAAGTAAGATTTCAATATTGGTTGCTTGAGCATCAATGGAATTTTGAACAATTTCATTGATCGCAGATGCTATGGAGATAACATGAATTTGTGATTGTAATTTTCTTAGTACATCGGCGTCTAAAAGTTGGATAGATTCAGGCATATATAGACACCTAAAATGACATAATCCAGTTTTCTTGTCTATAATAATATGAAGCTCAGAATAGGAATGTATGTCTAGACTGTTTTTATAATTTTTTAGGTTCTTTTGTCTTTGAAGTTGAGAATGATAGATTGTTCTACTGTTGTCTTTCAGCCCCACCAACAAAAACTATTGGATTGTTTCTCTCTTTGAGAGTTGCGGTGCCCATATATAACTTTTTTACGAAAGAGAGACGAAGAGAAAAACTGACCGTTATAGGTGGGATAAGACAGTACAGTACAGATATAATGAATATTAATGGTTTATGAAGGTAGATCGTAAAGAGACGCTACAATACAGTATTCTAGGTTGTATTTGTGAAGAATATTTAGATATGTAATTATAGATATATATGAATGTATGTATATAAATGTAATTGTAGACATGTAGATGTTCAATTAGTAAGCAAATAGAAGTCAAAAAGAGTAATTAAATGTTTTCAAGTGATAATTCATCAGTTAATACTTCCATAAAGTGATGATCCATTATTACTCTCACGACGGTACCTTCTAAACTTGGTCAGGAAATTATCACTATGTGGGGAACTTGATTGATTATCATCATCGTCATCATCACTAAATAAAGCATCTTGTTCAAAATTGTCAATATTATTGTAATCCGCGCTATGTAATTTAATGATATTATCAATGCAGCAGTATTGGAAACAATTTAATAGTACCGGTGATACAAACATCACTAAGAATACCTGAAAATTTGGCCATTTGTCAGCCCAACCAAGTATTATATTAGCAAACCAATAAGCAGCATCTTCGAAGAAATTTAGGAATAAAAATACAAAGAATTTCATTATTATTAGGCCTGTAACGAACACTAATAATTGTCTTAAGAATGCACTAAATAATATTTTTTTCTGAGTACTTTTATCATCTGCTAAGTAATAATTCCCACTTTCAACATTCTGTATTTTGAAATAACTTAATATTCTTTGTAAAAATTTAAGAGCCAACCACAGAATAGGTATACCAAAAGTAGTATCCAATAATAAGTTTAGGAAATACCAGTCACATTGATCTCCGTCACCATCATCGTCATCATCCAAAGGTTCGAGTAAATTATATATTGTTTTTTCCCTTAATAAAATACCAATAATTGTTTGCCTTTTCCTTTTGATAATACTTAATCCCAGGTTAATAAAATGAATACTTAGGGAACCACCGATCTGTTTCCCGGTGTCATAGCACCATACTATAAGTTTCCTTCGTGGATGTTCATATTCCCTCTTAATTAATAGAACTATCACTACTAGAATCCCCATCAAAATTTGGATGACTAAGGAGACAGGTCCCAATAGTTGGCAAGTTCCTGTTTTCGGTATATGATTTGTCATAATGAGTTCAAACAACAGAAATATTGGCGGCGTCTTATGCAACCAAACATATCCAGTGATCTCGAATGTTAAACATAATTAATATAAAAGTATATTACTTTTATAAACGCTTGTTATATAGCAATAATGTGAATGCATCATGAGTTGTTGTCCTGCATAAATTGTCTTGTTTGTTCAACGGAAAGGGTCGCTTGCTTTTTCCTTTGTCTGCGCATCTCCAAGCATTTTTTGTAAGGAGAAGAGAGGGGCTTAAAGAAGTCATCTCTCTTTTCTTACAATAGAGGGAAACTGGTGAACTCAACCGAATTGTATGAATGAATAATATATTATTTGTGCCAGTTCGAACCTATCCTAAATCTAGTAAACATAACTTAATGAATTTATTTTGGTACATAAATATATATAAAAGGAAAGGTTTGATAAGTTAATAAAATAAAATAAAATAAAATAAATAAGTAAATAAATAATACGGTCAGTTATGTATCTGGTAATGGAGACCTTGCAAATTAATCATCTTGCATATGTATATAAATATCATGAATATAAAGTTCTGTATCTAGTTATGAGGATACTTCTTGGTATGGATTAATGTAAATAGTGGCTTCTTTCTTCCTCTCTTTTTCTGTAACAAACCAGATACCTGTTCGAGTAATGCAGCAGGATCAGCTTGTAATTTTGTTAACATAGGTTTTTCTTCCTGAGTTAAAGTTTCATTTACTACAGGGGAGGTTTTATTGTTGGGTGCCGGTGGAACAAATGGTTTCAAATCTTTCATTACAGAGGTTGGTATATTATCCCACTCGTTAAATGTCTCTAAACCAGCAGCAGAATTATACCACATAGAATTTGGTTCCTCAAGATTCATTGAAAATTCGTATAATGTACTAGTATTAGTATTATTAGAGGCATCCAAATGTTTTGGGTTGAAAAACATCGGCCTATAACCGGAATACAATGCAGATAAATTAATCGATTCACGATCTAAATGTCTTGTGGAGGGTACTCTAGGTAATGAGTATAATTTATATTTCTTGCTTAGTCCCGCTAAAACCTTAGGATCATTTGAACCAGCAGATAGATCGGTAAAGGGTGTATGTTGATGATATTTGGAAGTGGTAGTCACGGTTGGAGATAAACGTTTTGTTCTTCTCTTATTTTGTTTTGATTGCCTTTTGAGTATCAAGTTATGATTATTTAAAAATGTAAACGATGACTGAAATCTCATTGGGACTGTTGTCATGATTTTGTTTGTTGAAATACCAGGAGCTGATCTGATCAGACTATTACTAGAGCTAATTAAAGTAGACATAATGGAAATAAATAAAAAATCTGAGTTTTCTTCTGTATGAAGTAAATGTTTTTTATCAAAGAACAGATGTTCCCTATATTATTCAAAAAATGGATCTAGTAACAAAAGAGAAGGAAGCAGTGGGTGTTATTGTCTCCTTATTAATATCCTTTGAAAACAGTATTCTACAATATAACTTCAATAACTGTGAGTGTGTTTATGTCAGCAAATGTTAGATATAAAATCAAAAAGGTAGATAGATATCACCACTCTCGATAGTTTAGATCACCTAAACTATTTTTATATGATAAAGTGCGTGCTAGCAAGTTTCAAATGCTTGACAATACCCTAATTATCTGTTATGTGCTCTAAGAAGACAATTATAATGAAATTCAACAAAATATATCTTGGTTTAAGTATTTATGCACCTTATATGTTCTTCTTAACGATATATCTGCTACTACTTTTCCCGGGGGAGGCAAAAAAACATGTTACGGGGGCCTTTCTCTCTCGAACGGCACAATGAACGAGATAAAAAATTTATCTTAGTTGTTCTTGCTAGTCGTATTGTATGATTTCGTATGCAGTGATTCTTATATTTATATAATCGATATATGTATGTATATGAGTATGGAGATGTATATATTGGAAGATTAAAATAATAAGATAAATCTATTTATTAATCATTCAATTTACATTCTATGATGTTTGTGGAATGTCCGTATCTTGTAATTGACTGGTGGTCTAGATGGTTATACCAATTGGTAAAGTTAAAGACCGTTTAATGGCATCGGTTGGGATAGACAATAAACTTGCATTCTGACTGGCAGAATAGACAGCAAAAGGAGTCTCGATTTTTATTTGAATACCAGTTTTATTTTTTTTTTGTAATGGTGTTATTATATCCATTGCTTCTTCGTTATTAAGATCCTTCTCGTTGGCGTCAAATGAGAACTGTGAGTTTGAATCATCTTCTGAGCTTTCACTTGATGTGTCCGTATCTTTAGATTCTTGATCAAACATATCAGAAGATTCTGATTCATATTCACTGACAAACTTTTCTAATAAATGCATGTATTCATTATTGACGTCGGTCAGATTATTGGAATTTTGATATTGTCCCATTTGTAATCTCATCATTATTCTTCTACTAATAATATTTTTGTAGTAATGGCTAAATAGATCACTTAATTCTGTGGCAGTCATCTTTGACATATCCATTGTTTCATTTTGATTAACTTCTTCATCATCTAATTCACTATCATCAGTTTCATCCTCTTCATTTTCAGAATAAATAGAAGATTTTTCATGATTAGCTTCGAAGTAAGATGAATTGTCGGTATCAAGACTAGCTGTTGAATTACGTTTCTGCATAGAATTAGTATCGATAATATATTCATCTTCCTCTTTGATTGGATATTGACCCATAGATAATGGAATGACTTTATTTTTAACCACGATTGATGGTTCTCTGATGACAGAGTTCAAAGATGGCATACCTTTAGATCTGGTTAAATGTGATGAAGGAGTTTCTCCTAAATTTAATCCATTTGATGCATTCTTAGGGTCGGTTTGATAAGCTGTAGATAATCTGTTTATGCTTGGTGTAGCTGTTAAGATTGAAGCAGCTCTTCTGATTGAAGAGTTTGTTCTTCTTAAAGTTGTTCTGCGGTCAGTCATTTTATTATCTTTTATATTAGTTACAGATTCTGACATGGATCCAGGTGGTGTCAATTTGGTTATTGGTTTAGGTGATGCTGATGCTGATGACGACGAACGTGATTGTGACTGAGAAATGGTTCTACGCAAGTTTGTTACGTAACCGTCGGTACGTTTCAAATGTGAAGTCGTTAAACCATTATTAATTGAATTTGAGTAAGCCATATTGTGTTTACCCTTAACGTTTTTCTTCGAATTTTTCTTATTGTTGTAATTAATGCTATGAATTCTATTTGCAGAACCAGGAATCTTGTTACTCATTGAAGAAGAACGACTAATAACTGAATGAGAACCATTGAATGAAAATAGTTTCCTTCTCAGGGCAATCCTTATCTTTCTAAGAGTTCTTTTCATCCTAATTCCAATGGAGGTGAAATATGCCAATAAACCACCTTTGCAACGGATAGCATTCGATCTTTTTAATTTAGAGTTCCGGCTTCTTCTAGAGTTTAGTGAAGGGGTTCTCGATACACTAAGAGACCTTAACACACCTTTTGATGGTTGAACATTCTTGATCGAAGGAACTCCACTTACAGTCATTGGGTGTTTCTTCACCGTAGCATGTTTGTTCAATGTAGATGACGAATCAATAGATGAATCAGACGCACTACTAGAACTTACCGTTGAGTTTATACGTGGCTGTGTATGGGATATATTGGATGTAGCAGAAATAATTTCATAGGATATATTATCAGCTGTTGGTATTGATGCATTAACAGTATGAACTGACATAAGTTTATTTTCTGGGATAGAAGCCATTTGAGACTGACCAATAGATTTACTTTTTGATGTAATGGAACTTCTTAATGAGTTACTAGATTTCTTATCTTTTAATGATGGAGTTGATATTGGTGAGTTTGTCTTCTCTGGTGCTAAAGTAGCAGGGTAGTTTCCTAATCTACCTGGTGATCCCAAGTTCAAATTCGATATTGGACCATCTTTATTCTCTGTGAAAAATCTTGGAGACGTCGTATTGTCTGAGATATTAGCAAATGAATAATAGCCATTTGAGGAATTTGTGTATGCATTAGAATTTGTATTTGAAGCAGACGTATAATCTGATAGAATTTGGGAAACATTATCACTCTCATCATGATGTGATGATTGTGAGTATGAAGAGTCTCTACCTTTCTTTAAAGTTACATTTAATAAATGATGATTATTTAATTCTTCTTCTTCAATCTTACCTCTAGGTAGACTCTCTGTTGATGGAAATTTAAAGTCCACTTGGGAACCATTGAACGACTTGGTTTTTGTTCTTGTAGGAGTCCTAATAATCATTATGTATATGTGTATGTATTTATATGTTTGTGTTGTAGTATTACTATATTACGTTCTTTAAAATGCTATATAGTAGAAAACACTTCCTGAAGCTCCCTAAGGTACCCTAATATTATTAAACATTTTGTTTATTAAAATGCATTCAAGTATCTTCCATATATATATATATATATATATGGAAGATGCATAATTCGTATGATCAATTCAATTCAATAATGTCCAACATTGGAAATTATTTGAAATAAGGATGGCTGATCTCGATGATTCCAAAATTCTAATCAGAAATTGTTACCTAATTTTAAAATTATAGGCTCCCCTGTCTTTGAGGTAATCAAAGTGTGCAGAAATCAGAAAAATGATTTAAAACCAGCCATCGCGAAATTTCAAATTATTGTGATGGCTGGTTGCTTTTCACACAGAACGCACCTGACGGAGATAGCTCATCGCAAATTAAAGCGCATTGAAAAATTTAATTAGAGAGGATAAGAAACTTGAACCATTGAAGGATAATAATTTCAACAGTAAACTAGTTTGATCAGTGAGTGTGAGTTATAATTTACTATAAGTTTTTTTGGACTTCGGGGTAGCAAAGTAGAAAGTCGTTGTGTAAGTATATTGCATTGTTTAATACATTAAAGGAGGTATGGGTAAGAAGTTCTATCATGCAAGTCATTTCAAGCATACGTTGAAAAAACGGTCCCATAACAGATACAAACGTCTCGAACCCTTAATTAAGGATGACTCTCTCAGGATTTTATCACATGTGAAGCCTACTGATTCATCATTGACTAAATATTGGAGATTCAGAAAAAATTTGTTCTCAAAGATCGATAGCAATGGCATCTATATGACACATGAACTTTGGTTTAGTGTCACCCCCGAATCCATTGCATCATTTTTTGCTAATTTTGTTAGAGCTTGCATGCCTGAAGCTCAAGTGATACTGGATGTTTTTTGTGGCGGTGGTGGTAATACTATTCAATTTGCCAAGCAATTTCCAAAAGTTTATGGCGTTGATTTTTCATTGGAACATCTTTATTGTACAGCTCAGAATGCTAAAGTGTATGAAGTAGATGATAGGATATGGTTGAAATATGGTCCTTGGGAAAAAATATGTCATGAGAAATACCTCGAGGATATTAAAGTGGACTGTATATTTGCATCACCACCTTGGGGTGGTCCGAATTATTTGAAAAAAGACATATATGATTTAGAGACAAATTTACAACCCATGGGTATTACAAAATTGTTGGAAAGTATGTTGAAAATATCAAAGAATATAATATTATTTTTGCCTAGAAATTCTGATTTGACCCAATTAGCAAATGTAACGAGGAAACTGCTTGGTAGGGATGCAAAATGTAGGGTGCTATATGTCAAAGAAAATGGACATTTGAAGGGAATTGTAGCCATATGGGGTGATGCATTAGTCAGTTATGAAAGTGGACCTGAGGCTACTACGGAAAAGGATAAATCCTGTGATGAACAAGATGAACCTGTACAAAAGGAAACAATACCTGCATCGTTTTATGATATGGACGGTTAACGAATTAATCGTGACGCATTAATGAACTTAAATATAGATTTAAAAATATTTGTATATACTATTTTCGTGATTTAGAAACAACTAAATCTGTATGATATGAATAAAGAGCAAACGTGAGATTATTTATGTGGGTATACTTCATTAACCTATGTTTCTAATTTCTTTTTTCTTCATTATATATTCAAACATTTGATGGAATTACTTTTTTCTTAATTATAACATTATCTTTTCCCAATTCAGTAAGTCTTTTCAACAAGTCAGAATGTTTTGTTTGATCTTGAAGATCTTCTTGTAACCTAGCTGGTGGTATCATTTGTCCATTGATAAAGAGTAAAGGTATTGTTGAATCCTTAATCTTATATAACGATTTAACATACGAAAACAAATTTTTCCCTTGTGGTGTCTTATCCATATCAACTACAAGTACTTGTGGATATGTTTCAAAAGTTGCATGTAATTTTCCTTGAATATGCGTTGATTCATCTTCTGAAGAATGTGTTAGAAGAACAACAGGAGAATTATAAAGAATTTCTTTAAAATTACATTCCACTTGGTCTGTATCACATGGTAGTCTCTTTGCCACGTTAATATTTTGAACCATATCTTTGTTTTGTTGAGGTTTCTTACTCGGTCCTGAGCGTATCTTTTCTCTTATATCTTTAATTTCTTTCTCAACTCTCAGATTCTTACCGATTCTATCATCCTCTGACCTATAATTATCTATCGACATAGCACCATGTCTGCCAAAATTAGTAAACAAATTGATATCTTCCCGTGTAGATTTAACGTCAGTATCTGTATAAATATTATCCATTAGAACCCATCCAAATATGGTGACTAATAAAATTGCCAAGAATATATTTCTGTTAGTCTTCGCACCTTGTAAGACAGCAGCTTTCCCACGATACATTACGCTGATGTACCCATCAACATGTACAATAGAATGTTCTAATGATGTGAACTTTAGACTTTAAAAAAAAATTTCTTTATTTATATATGTTAAACTTATTGTGTCAATTGGAGATTTGTGTCGTCTGACGAAGGGTTCATAGATGACTCTCCTCTTACATTCTCGGGACAAAATATTAAGGGCCGTCATAAATATAAGGGGTATGTCTATCGAAAGAAACAGAGCACTTTAACTGTACGTACACATATAACAGAGGTTGCGGTTATATAAGAAGTGATTTCAAAACATTATGATTATATTGTAAACAACTACCATCATATAGCATCTGTTGTTCGGAGGAGAAACGTGTAAGAGTATCAACGACTATGATTATTCCGAGGCAAATTCTTCGAGGAAATTAATTTGTTCAAAATGTTTCAGTACAGCAGAGGTATTTATAAGTATGTATATATATATATTCTGTTATATTATTTTTTTTATGGTATAAAAGCAGTTAAATAGCAATTATAAAAGGGTAGAAGTAGGCCTGATATCTACAGTAGTTCTTACAAACGAATGGGAAAAAAAGTAGTGAGGCAGACATAAAAACTAATAATAATAATAATATGAAGGGACGTAGAAGAACTTAGTAATTGTAGTTAATAATCGTTGCTTGGAATTTGGAACAGGGGAAAAAAAACATGAACGTGTCTTTGTTAAATTATACTGCATTAGCTAAACCAACAGCATTGTTTTCAACATCGTAAATAGAGTAGTATCTACGTAAGAATGCATCACCGATAATAGCTAAAGGACCAACTGGCTCTGGGAAGTCCATTGGAGTAATAGCAGAAATACAAGAACCGGACACTTCTAGTGTGTAATCAAATGGAGAAATGGTGAAAACTTTACCATTGAACTTGAAACTCAAATTTGGTAAACTACCTCTTGTGTTACAGTCGACAGTGTATTGACCAGTCCAACCCTTCTTAGCACCTATTTGAGCATTGATAATTTCAGCAAGATCAGATGGTAAAGTAATTAAAGAAGTACCAGTATCAATCGCAGCACCATGGTTTTCTAGTTTAGCGAATTCTTCACCTAGGCCAATGGCATCAAACTTAACTTCCCAATAAGCCTTACGACGAACCGGTAACCAAGTAATATCACCAGTAAACTTACTCTTGTCAATACCACCGAAAGTGGCTTCACCACCCTCAGCATTTTCATCAGTACTGTCACCTAAATAGAAAGCGAATCTACCTTCATCAACAATATTTTGATTAATAGCATTGTAAAATGGTGGAACCATCTTATTAACGGAAATAGAATCATAAGCAAGACCTAAAATACCATCAAATTTACCGAATGCAAAGGCTAGACCTGGTTCGTTGGTAGCTTCAGCAAAATCTTGTTTTGGAATAGTTAAATCACCAATAGTAATTAAATCTTGGGAGACATAACCTTCTAAAGAACCAGAACCGTATCTAATAGCAAAATCAGTACCATTCTTCTTATAAGTAGAAGATACAGAATGATCATACTTGGAGTGTAAGAAACAAGCAATAGAGTTACATTCAGAACTTGGTACCCATAAGTTGGAAGAACCAGTATCTAAAACAACCTTAAAGCTTTGCGGAGGAGTACCAATGGTAATATCGGCATAATATTGAGCATTCATATAGTTAGCCAAAGGAACGTTATGACCTGAACCTTCAGTAAAAAATGGAAGTTCTCTGGAGAATGAGACTTCCGGGTAAGCTCTTTCGAAAGTAGTTAGGTACTTGTGACCTAATTGGGCAATATGATTTTGGAAGTTAATTTCACTAGCGCCTTCAGATAAGTCACGTTTGTGAAGCTTGGCAGTATGAACTTTAGCTTCGGCGACATTGAAACTGTTAACTAGCATCATAGCTAGTGGTAGAAGGTTTTGTAATTGCATTGTGAAAACTGAATTAAAATAAAAAGAAGGTTATAATAGTTTAGGGGGTGCTGCAAATGTTAGAACTTACAAAGAGTGTGTATATGAACTAGCGGTAGCGGAAGTTAAAAAATTTCGAATAGATAACAGATTAAAACAAAAAAATGAATGTTATACCCAAAAATCTTCAGTGATATATATCTGTCTTATCCTAATATAGTTGCAATGGTAATCTGACAAAAAAAAGTCGCAAATGTAAAGGAAAAATAGTAATTTCTAATATTAAAAAAAAGAGAAAAGGTTTGTACTAGTACCCGTTTAAATTAATAAAGCTATATTTGTAAGGTTTATATTTTCTTTATTAGTAGTATGCAATAAGAACTACAATAATTAAAATAAAATATGGGTGTATGTCAAATTCCTTTAATGGTTTCCCCTTTTTATATTCATTTTAACCCTCTAATAATCCATTATCGCCTTATTAATTCACAGTTTACGGAAAAGGGTAAAAAATGGTCTGGTTTAAGTTTTAGTTAACTGCGGAGTTTTAACTGCGAAAATTGTAAAAATTTTGGAAGAATGGAGGGGGCTACCCCGCCGTACGTGTGACCTCACTGTGTACGGCACCTATTGTATTGATTACTTTAAACAATTTAATATATTAGTTAGTGAATGTTCATTAAAAGAAATGTTTCTATATAATCGTCTACATAAATTGGTTATTATGTTTCTCTAGGGTCTCTTGATTTAAAACAGCACGTTTGGCCTTCTTGATTTGCTCGTTCTTTGATGCGAAATCATGAGATCTCTTTGTATTATGTTCATTTCTGTCGGTCTGTTCCTTATTACTATTATTATCGTTAGGAAGGTTATTAGAATCAATAAGTCCAGCTGGTGATGAATTTAACTCATCCATATTTTTTTGTTTATCATTTGCTTTTCTTTTTGCAATGGCTTCTGCTTTACGCATAGCCATAAATTTAGTTAATCTCTGGGGAAGTAATTTTTCTTCCGGAGTTTGTTCTACAAGATTTCTTTTATCTTGAGAACGATCTTCTATAAATATGCCAGTGGTATCTTCAAGGTTTACTTGGAAACCAATCATGATATTATCATTTGTATCCTCTACAATTTTAATGATATCATGATCCCTGACTAATATTTTGTAACCTTTCTCTATCTTGATACCATTTACAAATGAAGGATTTGTACCAGTATGACAGTACCATAAATCTTGTAGACCTAATGCAGGTGCTTCATAAAAGCTATCACCAACAACATGTCTGTTCTTAATGAAAAAACAATTGATACGAGATAATCTATTTTCATCAATGGTTGTATTACAATCAAGTGATCTTCCAATAAAATATGGATTAACACCTTGTCTCATTATAATATTATCTGTAATAGAACTATTAGTTAATGGTGTTAAAGTCATAAATAGACCACTATTATTGCTTTTTTTGATTTTATTCTTGTTTGAAGGTTGAACTTTTGGTTTATGCGATTGTTGTGATGCTATTTGTGGTTGTGTACCAGGTTGGGTATATCTCATTGGTTGAATATTAGGTACTTTAAATCCCAAGGGTTTTGTATTTTGACTCGCTTCTTCTTCTAATTTAAGCATCAGGTCACGTCTTAAATTCTTTACTAATTCATATTGAGCATCACCTAAATTTTCCAATTCTCTCTGTTGTGACATCGATTCAGATAATGATACTTGTGAAATTTGACTACCTAATTCAGTATCAATATTAGGTACTATATTCATTAAGCCCATTCTAATCCATGGATGTTGTAATGCTTTCTTTGCAGTTAAACGTTTTGTAACATCCACTTGTAATAGCGAATCAATGAAATCTTTGGCTTCCTCAGAGACTCTATAATCTCTCAAAGGAGCATCATGATATGAACCATGAATGATCTTTTCAAACAGATCAGCTTCTGAATTGCCACTAAAGGGCAAATGGCTGGTTAGAATCACATATACAAGACAACCCAATGACCACATATCTACCATATTCGAATATTCATTATAATGTTCATCACTATTACCACCGCCATTTGTATTGCTATTGTTACTAGTGGTTGTACCTGACCTGTTATTTAAAACCTCTGGTGCCACGTAGGCCAATGTCCCACAAAATGTTTTCAATCCCGATTCTGTTGCTTGAACTTTAGCGAGACCAAAATCTGTTATCTTTATCAAAACAGGATCATCTTGTTCTATCAATATATTATCAGGTTTTAAATCTCTATGAGAAATCCCCATAGAATGTATATATTCTACAGCTTCCAAAATTTGTCTTGTGATTTCTCTACCTGCATCTTCTCCGACTACACCATGAGCCACGACGAAATCCATAAGGTCACCACCAGATACAAATTCCATCACCATATAATAATTCAAATCATCTTCATAAAATGCTTTTAATCTAACAATCCTTGGATGTTCCAATTTCTCTAATACTTCTAACTCTCGAGTGACACCATCAATATTACCCATTACTTTCCTTTTATTAATAATTTTAACAGCATAAGTTTTACCTGTCTTTCTTTCTGCTGCTCTTTTTACTGTGGCAAATGCACCTTGACCAACTACCCTATCCTCAATAGAAAAATCTTTATAAATGGGACTCATGTATTTATTATCTGCAATCCCATTGCTGTTATTACTATTTGAAGTATTATTCCCAGGAGATAACTTAGATCCTGCTGTTATTTCATCTAATCTAGCTCTTTCATAAGCCTGTTTAAATCTATCACTAATAAATACCATTAACGTCAAGACATCACTTGCTACACCTGCTCCAACAGTAATTTCATCACCTTGAGATAATAATTGATTTGTTTTTTTTGGGATTCGTTCACCATTTAATATTGTACCATTAGTCGATATATCTCTTAATAATAAATTGCAATCTTCTCCTAACATTATTTGAAAATGTTTATTAGAATATCGACTATGATTTTCAAATTGGTAATCTATTGCAGGTGGGCTTCCTCTACCAAATGTCCAAACTTTTTTAATTGGTGTCTTTATCTTCAGAACATCTTGGATTTCAATGGTAAGATCTTTAATTGGAATTGTACCATTAGTACACACTATTCTACAGACAATATTTTCATTTATCTGTTCCTGAGAGAACTTTTCTACCAGAAATCTTTGTGTAGCTTGAGTAGCTTGTTGTGTAGGCTGAGTAACATTCATTTGAAACTTATTCTCCCTTCAATTCGAATTTTACTCAGTTTAAACTATTTGTAATCGATTCAAACGAATACAGACTGAAAAATAAAATAAAAAAAAGTAAATGTCACTTACAAACTTCTCTATAACACTACTATTGAATAAAAATAAACTAAAAGTTCGATGTATAAATTAATAGTTTTCTCCTTTCTCAATATATCACTAACCACCATCATCATCTCTGAAATTATTACTAAAGTTTCACCTTCAAAGGTTAGATTGAAATGGTTGTTACCTCTGGTGAATTTCTCTTTCTCTTCCCGCCTCGATTTTGTCATTTTCGTTTTTTTGCTTTTTGGCGATCGGATTTGGTTTTTTAAGTGAGGAATATCGGCTGTCCTGCGGTGGTTCCTGTGTATCTTGCAAAACTTCAAATTTTGTCATTTTTACGCGTTCTTTTTTGTTGCTGTGGTAACGAAAGTAGGGGCATATATAGAATATTTTTCATTTCAGATTGAGATGACTATGAACTGGCGAAAAGGTGAGTGGGTCGTTGTAAGAGTAGTTGGTCCTCTATCTGCTTGTGGTTGGTGGGTGGAGAACTTTATAGTTTCAACGTACTGAATTTGCTTTGTCGTTGAATGCATGCATTTGTAGCGAAAGTATATACATTGTTTGTAGTGATTTATAAATAAATTTATTTATACCCTACAGATGATTAGATATCATTTACTTAATATTTCGAAGCAGTACATCTGTGTAGTTACTTCTCATTGAGTTATATGTGTCTCTTTGTCTCTCTATCCTGACAGCTCCGACATTTTACTGTTTGTCGTTGTTCTCTGTTTGGTTTTTTAAAGTTGAAAAATTCACTTTTTTGGGTTTTTGCCCATAGAATTTGGGTGTGAATTAAGTAATAAAATAGTTGAAGAGGCCAATATAGAGAGAAAGGGAGACTTTATTTAAACTTACCTAATAAGATAAGTATATTACATTCATTGTAAGTTGTATACATTGTTCCTACCGTTTTCACATAAAAAAGAGTATTTATTGTTACTTGTGGAACCGAGAAAATGAGCGATACACTTAATCACAATGATTTCCCTGAAAAGAGATTACTTACAGAAGATGATATGAAAATATGGGAAAATAGTTCAACAAAGAATGATTTAATGAAATTTATAGTGACTTTAGCAGAAGCTGTTGAAGATCATGAAAATTTACAATTTGAAGAACCATTATCTCCAGCGATACAGAATACACAAACAATATTATTAAATTCTATTGAAAATTTTATTAAAGATCATCCGGTTGCAAATGATGAAAAGACTAAATCAAGATTTGGTAAAGTTGAGTTTAGAGATTTTTATGACGATTTACAAAAAAATGCCGTAGATTTAATATCAAAAACTTATCCTAGTTTGACTACTGCTCAAGTAAATCAATTATCAATATATTTGATAGAATCTTGGGGTAATAAGAGAAGAATTGATTATGGTTCTGGTCATGAATTAAATTTTATGTGTTTCTTATTTGGGTTAACTCAATATAAGATATTTTCATTACATCAGGATAGTGTAAACCTCATTTTGGTAGTATTTATCAAATATTTAACTATTATGAGAACTTTAGAATCCCAGTATTGGTTGGAACCAGCAGGTTCCCATGGTGTATGGGGATTAGATGATTATCATTTCTTGCCATTTTTATTTGGTGCATTTCAATTAGCTAAACACAAACATTTGAGACCAATGTCGATTCACGATGAAGAAATTGTTGAAATGTTTAAGGATAAATATTTGTATTTTGGTTGTATTTCATTTATTAATTCAATTAAGACATCTGCATCATTAAGGTGGCATTCTCCAATGTTAGATGATATTAGTGGTGTGAAAAAATGGTCAAAAGTGGCAGAAGGAATGGTTAAAATGTACGATGCTGAAGTATTGAAAAAATTACCTATAATGCAACATTTCTATTTCAGTCAGTTTTTAAAATGCCCAGATGGTATTAGTCCACCACATGAGGGAATCCAGGGAAATATTCATGATGAAGAATTGGAAGAAGAGTTGAGTCACATGCATAACACTTACGGTGATTGTTGTGGTATTAAAGTTCCTAGTGCATTTGCAGCTGCCGCAGAAATTAATAAAAAATCTCATAAACCTATACCGTTTGATTAAAATAAATAAAGAAGTATATATGTATATATATCTCAGAATCTTTGTGATGATGACATTGGATTCCACGGTAATCCTGGATCTTCTGTTGGTGTAGCAGTGTTGGATTGTTTCCATATTTTAATACTTTTATCTGTCTCACCAGTGATTAAAGTGAATCCACTCTTATCAAATGTACTCGTTAAGATCCCACGTTCACTGGACAAGGATCCCTTTGCTGGTTTAGTAACCAGTGATTGGTATAGATGGCCTGACTTATAATCATAGAATGATAACTTCCCATCATCACTACCAGAAAACAATACATCATCTTCATTTATACTCAAAGTATTAATAATACCCGTGGATTGAGATACAAAATTTGTCAGTAAGGATCCCTCTGGTAATCTCCATGATCTAATATCATCTGTAGAGGCAGATGCAAATGAAAATTCTTTCGGGTGCACTGATATGCTTCTGACGTTTCTCTTATGGTGTGTTAACACTTTCATGCTCTTACCTGCGACCAGGTCCCATAATATCACCGTAGCATCTGTAGAACAGCTGACAATCTGTGGATCTACAGGAAGACACTCTACTTTATTTATTGGGCCTTTATGTCCAACTAAAGTTGTTACAGCTTCCTTAGTTCTAATATCCCAAAGCTTAACTACACTATCTCTACCAGCTGTAGCAATTAAATCAACTGTAGGATGAATCGATACAGTATGGACACCAGAATGATGACCATAATAATCTCTAATAGCAGTATTTTTCTCTAAATCCCAACATTTTACTAATTTATCCTCACTTGCAGAGAACATATATGGATGACGTTCAGAGACAGCTACACCACGGACACTCATGGCGTGCCCAGCCAATGTAATCTTTAATTTACCTGTTAACATATCCCATACTTTTATCGTCGTGTCATTACTTCCTGTGACAAACCATTCATTTTGAACCGGGTCAATTGCAACACATCGTACCCATCCAAGGTGACCATTTATTATTTTGGTAAGTCTCCATGGTGCATGCCATTTGGGTTTCTGTAAGAGTAACTGTCTTCTTCTTTCCATTAAGGAATGTTCTATGATGGGGCCATTTGACTTTGATATACTTGTGTCCATTTTAGATAATGCGTTATTTGTTGGGGGGATGTCATTTTGAATTGGTGTTCCTGAAATTTGGTATCCGATATGTAGGTTATTCTTATTATTCAATTCATCTTGTAAATGTTTCGGTAAAGTTGCCATGGAACTAAATTGATTCGTCCACCTTGCCTTTCTATAGACCTCATCAATTTGTTGTAACACAACATTCTCGTGTTTGGAATTATAATTATCCATTGGTTATTCAACAAAACTATGTGGAGTCACCTTTATTGATATTCGTAATTTAAATATTATTGAAAGGTTAAATGTCTCAATGTTATAATCGCAGAAGGTTTATATAACAAAGTAGGCACAAATTAGCTGTAAAAGTACTACGTGGGACCTATATTATTCCTGTAGCGTTTTCGGTGACCCAATAGGACTGTATTCAATTCAAGCTTCCATTACCTCTCTTCATTTTGCCTGTCTTCGTATTTTATGTTTTACATTAAAATTGTTCAAAGTCGCTCAGTACGGGGAAGCGTCTTAGTATTAGCGTTAGTATTAGCGAAGATGGTAAATAGTAAATAGACAGTATGTATATGTAGAATCTCATTAAGAGACACCACAGTTTTTTCAATAACAATAATAAACATTAAAAAGTTTCCCCTTTTCTCATATATTACATTTTCAGTTAATAGTAGACCATCTACATACCATTGAAATAGATAATACTTTAAATTAGATACGGCATTAAGTCTTTTCTAATAAATTTGTCAAGAACGATAAATCCAGCGACCTTTTTAATCTTTAATCATTAATAGTTACTAGGAAACTCATAGTGAAAAGCAAGTAATCTATTCATTAAAAACAGGACAAGCATATTATTTTGCATTATTTGTTTTTCTTTTTCATTTTAATACAACTGCATTTATCATTTTGTTGGCTATAGCACTTTGCCCTCACTAATATCCGGAATTTTTACAAATTAGTATATTAATAGGAGGTATATTATAAAATATAGTGCTTAACACACCTATAACAAAATAAATTCCTTTTCTTTTAGTTAATTGAAACAAGGGGTGTACAATAACAATAAATTAATTCTCATTTAAGTGATACTATCAATCCAAGTATAATGAATAATGGCGCAGCTACAACAATTACTAAGGCTGAACAAAATAACATCAAAGCAATTATAGGAACTTCATACAACAAACTTTACAGTCAATTTCAATCCGATGAACTATGTGATGTAGGTAATTATAAGATTCTTAACCAAATTGGAGAAGGTAGTTTCGGGAAAGTCTATCTAGCTTGCCATAAGCTTACACATCACAAAGTGGTCCTGAAGACAAGCGATAAGAAAGATCCTAACATTGTACGAGAAGTATTTTACCACAGACAATTCAACTATCCACATATCACTAAGCTATATGAGGTAATAGTGACAGAAACAAAAGTTTGGATGGCACTTGAATATTGTTCTGGGAAGGAATTGTACGATCATTTATTGAAAATGAAGAGAATACCCATAAACCAATGTATTGAATTATTCTCACAGATATGTGGTGCTGTTTATTATGCACATTCTTTAAATTGTGTTCATAGAGATTTGAAACTAGAAAATATATTACTTGATAAAGATGGGAAAGCCAAATTGACAGATTTCGGTTTTACAAGAGAATGTATGACCAAGTCCATGTTAGAAACTGTATGCGGGACAACAGTATATATGGCACCCGAACTGACAGAGAGAAAAATATATGATGGATTTAAGATTGATATATGGGCATTAGGGGTCATATTATATACAATGATGACAGGTTCAATGCCATTTGATGAAGAAGATCAGGTTAAAATAAAATGGAAAATCGTCAATTCAGCACCGGATTACAACAGTCCAGTTATCACTGAGGATGCAAAAGATCTATTAACAAGACTCTTGTCTAAGGATCCTATCAATAGGCCAACCATGAAAGAAATTTTAGAGCACCCATTCTTACGTCCGTATGGTTCCACGATCCTGAAAGACACCGATGCAATTATTCTAAAACAGAGAGATGGTACATCGAGATTTCACAGTAAAAGAGAGAGGAGATTATTAAAAATGCTACGGCGGAGTGGATTTGATGTTCATGCAATTAAGAACTCTGTCATAAAACGAAAATGCGATAATCTGTCTGGGTTATGGTTCCTCTTATTAGATGGACAGATTAAGCACGACCATACTCTTCGACCAAGAAGAAATAAGTCAGTACTATCTGTTCGAAATGTCTTTGATGGCCCAAAGTCATCCCATGATAACGAAAACAATGAAGGGATCATTAGGACTTCTCTGGAATTAACGAAGGTTGCATCCATAGGTAAAATGATAAACAAAACAGCAGATACAATATCCTTGTCACCAATCATACATCACATTAGTTACAGTAATGATGGAATAACCGATAAAGTGAATACAAATAATTCTGTAGAAGAGCCTATAAATAATAAAAATAATATTAGGGTATCTTCGATGCCTGCAATAAGGGAAAATAATATGAGGAAGAACAATAATATATTTAAGAAAGTTTCTGATTTTTTTAAACAAAAAAAATACTTAAATAGTCAAAATGGATTAACTGATGAGTTTTTAGGCACAGATAACCGTTCGATGGTTAATGGTTCTGTCACACAACGTTCTCAATCAACTAACGGTTTAAAAAAGGCTAGCAGAGATAGGGGTGATTTGGATAGTAAAAGAAAATCGCAACTAACGAGACCTAAAAGTAAAACTGTAGTTGAATTTAAAACTACCAAGAAACCTATACAAGCTAGCAATAAGAGTACAACAAGAGTTTCATCTTCTGGTGAACCAAATTTCATTGGTTATGAACAGCCAGTTGTGAAGCGTTTTAAATCAACCACATCTAGTGATACCTCTCGGCAGGCTTCCTTACTTAACTACGATGGCGATTCTTTGAGAGTGGTACGTTCATCGTACTCAGATATAAAGGTTTCACCCAAATTGTCGGAAACAAGACCATTATCTAATGTTTCACAATTTTCGAATGATACAAACACATCTGATTACTCAACTGATGGAAACACAACGTTTCAGAACAGTTTTGATAGTTCTGCAAAACCAGCACTAAAGCATGGAAGTTCTCAATATTCACTAAATTCCAATTCTGAACTTGGTGTGAAACCACCTTCATCAAGGAAATATTTAAGGCGGAACTTAAGTGTTCGATCAGAAGCATCTAGTGCGTCTGAAAGAAGTTCAAGGACGGACTCATTTTACGATATAACTACAACCACAACCCAAATCAAACCATTCTCAAGGAATAAAAATGTAGGAAACCCTAAGGATTCTGTACTACCACATTTCTCTGTTCAAAAGGGAAACGGTACATGGCCGTCACCAAACAGTAATAAGTATATGCTTCCTAGGAGAAGCTCACTTGGTCGCAGAAGAAGAAACAAGAAACCAAGTTTCTTAAACAACTCACAGCCTGGGGCCGACGACATTATAAGGGAGGAATCATCCTCTGTGGACGATGATTCAGATATACAACAAGGTAATTTTACTTCAAATATTCAAAGTAATATATTGGAGAAACATGATGAGGTTGTCGCTGAAATCAGTGATAATGATGATGTGTCTCTTCCAAATACTCAGGTCATACAGCATGGTCACAGTTTCATAAAAAATTCTAATCCTGAATTATCTCGACGAGACTTTAGTGGAGGAAGTGAATGGTCTGCTTTTCAAAACGATTCTAAATCATTTATCACAGGAACAGAAGATGAAGGTTCCATCGGAAATGCCGACAATGAAGAAAGTGAAGATCATGACGACCCCGAAGATTAGGAAGGAAATATGTATAACAAATTGTGCATGCATTGGGTGGTCATATTTTACATACTTTATTTATAAGCATAGATAAAATATATTAGATCTTTTAATCATTAATCGTAATATCTTTTATCGTTTACATATTGTAAAAAATTTAAATGGTCGCACATTTATTTCCCATTTTCGTCCATATACCTCTTTAGATGGTCAAATGGTGCCCCTTCCATTCCTTCAACACTTAACCATTTCATTGATTCGTTTATTGCATTCATAATACCTTCATCAATATCGTTGTTATCTACCACATCAGCAAACGCATCCAAGAATTTGTCATTTTCTACAGAATTTTCATCTAAGGTTGCAGAGTCTGAATTGAAGTGTTGTAATTCATCTATCTTTTCTTGAGGAAGTTTGAGACCATCCTTAAGGAAAAATTCAAAGAAATCATCGTCGTCAATATCTATATTTTCGGATTTAAAAAAGTCCTTCGCTTCCACATCAGGATTACGAGCATCTAAGGATGAATGCGAATTAACATTTTGTTTTCTATTCTCTTGTGGGGTACCAGATTTAGATAAAAATTCTAGAACCTTGTTAAATGATTCCTGATCTGGAACCATATCCTCCTTTAACTTAATGGTATCCAATAATGATCTGTCTTTAAAATTAAAGTTTGAAAAGGTGGTATTCTTATATCGTTCAACAGAGTTTGTATTTACATTGTCTACCTCTTGAACGGACAATGTCTTATCCTCTAACAGCTTTTTCAACATCAATGATATGATCTCACCAGAATAAGATTCTATGTTTTCTTTATCTTCTTTCAAACTCCTTGAATCCATATATAGAGATAATAAATCTAAAGAAACTTTTGATACTAAAAATGTGCACTCCTCACCCTTCCCATTGTATTTCGAAATATTAGGAACTTCGACATCATTTGTATGAAATTGTTTAACAATAAAATTTAAAGCAGCCGGATTATCCTTTAAGATCTCAAGGCACCTCTCATCACCAATTTTGACTTTCAATAATTGTAAATCATCTAATCGTTCCTGAGGAAATGAATTGATGTATTTGTTATCAATTTCCTTCATCAGTTTTTCATCAGTTATTAGCTTGTAATGAGCCTTGCCTAAAAATTCGATACATTCGGACCATGTAAGTCCTCTATCAGGATAAAAATAGGTGGGGATCAACTTAAATTTACCGTCATGCAACCATAATCTATTATTAGCTATCGGATAATTGAATTCTTCGGGTACTGTCTCATTACAACCTGCTAGTATAAAATCTCCATCAGTGTCGCATATCTTAACGAATACTTCAGGACCAAATCCTTGAGCTATCTTGTGTAATATTCCTACTATTACAGCGTTTTGTTCGATGGTATTATCCTGTGTACATTTATACCCATATAAATAAGGTGTAGAATCTGGTAATTCTTCGAATCGTAATTTAAAGTTAGATAATTCTGACCACGGGTAGTTTTCATTCCAATATTTAAATTCTTGTGTTAAACTATCATGTATGGTGTCTAAAATTTTTTTTTCAGATAACTTCAATCTATCAACCAAAAATATTCCAAAGCATGCGTATGTTTTATCTGGGGCATCGAAAACCTCAACAATATTTTCATTTTCATGCTTTTGCCAGAGCCAATCGACACTTAGGCGGTAATCGTCATCTATCTGTCTCAAAATCTTCATAAATATATGTTCATTTAGATGAGTATGCAATTATATGGTACAGTGCCCGGATATATAACAATAAAATGTTCACGTTAACACTTTCTCTTATCTCTTTTTTGACGTTTCACTTTTTTAGTTGAAAGGTCATCTCTTAAAATTTATTTACATTTTTCAATGCGCTAAAAATAAAGGGCACAGATAACAATAATAAGTATGTAATTTTTACTTAATCAGCAGACTTAACACTATCTGACATAATTGTTAATTGTGTTAGAAATGGGATATTAATAAGGGATTGTATTTATACTTGATGAATACCGTATGGGGTGGTCTAGAAGACTTATCAGATCATGAATGAGATTAGAAGATTAGTATGGAATGGTACTTTGAATGTTCAAATTGAAATAGACAAATCATTAATTATTTCGACAAGAGGTGATAAACCTCTGTACGTTAATATCAAAATACCTAGAGAGACATATATTTCCTTGTTTACAGAATCAATACTTCACAGAGTGAAGGATTATCTCCGAAAAGATATAAGTGAGATAGTGACGAATATATGGTTTGAGGCAGATGGTAATTTATTACTATGGAATATACCGATAGGAACCTCGCATGACATAATAACGAAGAGTAGAGTAGGATCTATGAATGATATATCTGATAGTAACACATTCATTCAAGTATGGAAGATCAAGCTAGTGTGCGGAGCAGATTTACCTGCTACACATATCCCTATAGTTAACGGGAATAGTCAGATACAGAAATATTGGATGCATCAATGGAAGCAATCATGTTTCATATTAAATGGATCGTCTAAAGGGGTCATGTCACTTCATATGAACGACTCTCAGTCTTTTTGGAACTCTATTCTTCATAGAACTCAAGATTCTTTTGAAGAGATAAGCAAGAAGATCATTCCAAAATTTCCTAGAAAGATTCCTATCGTTTTGCATACTAAAGGACAGACAGATAGTCAATATCATCCTATGATAGTAAATGTTGATAATGAAGGGGAAAAGAAAACATTGAGTCAATTGGTTGAGCAGTTTAGTGAAGCAAATAATCTCGAAATAATAAATGTAGTATCCCAGGGGATCCCATTGCCATTAGACCTTGATCTTCATTTTTTATTCTTGGTGTTTTCCAGTTTTGATGGATTTTTACACTTAATTATTACACATCCTCAGGATACAGCACAGGACAAATCATATTAAAAAGATACAAACCTATATATATATATATTACCATTTATAGATTAATTAATGTTTAGATTTAATTAGACAATAGGAGATTAGATAGTCATGATCGTGGGACATCGATAAAAGGACTTCGATTCGATCTAAGATATAACGATTATAGAATTCCTTATATGTTGGGCAAATATTTGGGAATAATCCTTCGACTTGTATCATCGGAGCGCCTGACACCGTATTTGACTTGGTAAATAGTTTCGAATATATTGTTTGAGCGGGTGGGGCCTCGGTTGATGGTATGTAACCTGATAGTGCCTTTAGAATAGACTCCTTTGCGGCCCACACACCAGCAGTATAATTTATTAGTTCTTTATTTAGTTCAACATGTTCCGATTTATTTAATAGTTTGAAGAATTTCTTCTGTTCCACTGTTGTCATAAACTTATTTGTTATCCTTTTCAGCTTTCTGTAATCTCCAACGGTATGATTTCTTTGTAAAAGTCCAACAATTCTTGGTATATAAACAATATCTGTTCCGATTCCTAAGACATTATTCATTTCATAGGTATAAGACCTTAACAACTTTTCTTGTGGAGGTAGTCACGACTTGAATACGTTTTTAAAATAGTTCGATTTTTTATGTTTAAGAAAGAAATAGTCATTTTTCAATTTTGAACAGAAAAAGACCATAAAAAAAATTAAATGAAAACCTTATTTTATAAAAATAATTACTAAAAGTTATTTACAAATTGAACTCCTCAAAGAACGCAGATATCTTCTCATATAAAAACTTTTGAGAGGCTGGTTGTTTGACACCATGAGATGCACCAGGGACAATTCCGGAGTTTTTAGACCAAAATTTTGGATTACTGATAGATTCCCATCTTTTCAAAACTGCTGGTTTATCGATCTCTTTTGGAATAAACTCGTCCTTTTCTGAATATGCAACTAAGAATGGCTTGTTGATTTTACCAAAAGTCCGTTTCAACGAATCGTCAGATAAATCTGTTGAAAAGAAATCGTCATCTCCATTTGGTAACATGACTGAACACCATCTATAAGCGGTAACCGGTGTGTCATTAGTGTATGCCATATACTCACGAGGTAACATTTCCTCACCTTTACTTTCGTCTAATAATTTCCTAGCTCTACTATTTAAATCATCCCTTATTTCCTTTGAAGCATACAATGTGAAACATTCTCTATCAGAACATGATGCTTGTAGGATACCGGCCTTGATTGAATCGCTAATTGTTAACAAAGATTGCATAACATCTTGAGAACCTGTAGAGTGTCCCATTATGACTATTTCTTTCTTGTTACCACCTTCTTCTGATTTCAGATAATCAATTAATTGTTTAACTTGAGCAACGTCTTCCTTCACAGAAGATGTCCCCCAACCAATAAAACTACTTTTCATTTGAATTTGTACCACAGAATAACCTAACGGTTCTAAAACATGTGGCAAATTAGCCAAATAAGGAACTGTAGTTAAACCATCAGTCATACCACCGATCATAATTAACGCTTTTGGTAAACCTGCTGGTTCATATTCAAATGCGACTTGATGTTCATTATATTTATGCAAAATACCGTTAAACTTCATTTAATCTGATTTATTTTTTCTTTTAATTCTGGTTAAGTCTTTACTTCTGTTGTGTATACCTAATTTGAATGTAATTGAACTTATCTATATATATTTGATTGATTCTTTGACATCTATTGTTAAAAGAGGGGGGGTTGAACTTATCTTTCGAAGACTTTAAGTTTGATAAAGGTTTAGGCGGCTTTAAAAAAATCAGCGTTTTAGGGAGTACCATCATTATGATTAATAATCAATAATATAGAGGTGAGAAGGAGTTAACTTACTAAAAAGAGCTTGTCTTTTGGAATCCTTTAAGAAGTAATATTAGTGTACAAAAAGATATTTATATATATATATATATGTGTGTGTGTGTGTGTGTGTGTGTTTGTGTGGAAGGAAAGTTTAAATTCAAACGTGAATGTATTGCTTATATGTGGATTACCAACAAAAAAAACGAAAGAATAAATGCAAAATATATTAATAATATGATATTGGGTTTAAGATTATGGGAGATAACTGTTTCCTTATTTGAAATCCTTGTGAGTCCATTTTTCAGTGATGTTTTGCTTGTATCTTCTACCTCTCTGTAGTGGTATACGGGACTCGATCTTACCTGAACTTTGTAATTTTCTAACGTTATCGTATAGTAGATTACCTTCCGGTTTTAATTTTCTCAAGGAATCAGATAATTCATCAGAAAATTTAATCTCTAACCTTTCATCTAGGATACCATATTTGGTACCTAATTTATTCTTATTATGTCTTCTTTCCTTTGTGACTTTACTTGTGGTTTCAATTTTAGATTCTTCTTCTACGACAGCTCCAATTTCTTCGATCATTTCCAGTTTCTTAACATGAATCTTAAGTGTTTTCAATTCTTGTTGTAATTTGACTTTTTCCTCATGCTTCTTAGCTTTATTTCTTTGATATTTAGTCTTTTTCTTATTTTTAACTGGGTCATTAATGGATAATCTATAGTCCGATCCATCCTCTTTTGTTTCGGTGGTGTGGTCAGCTTCATCAGATGATTCGTCAGAAGTATCTTCATCTTCTTCTTCATTATCATTTAAGGTTTCCATTAAATGTTTTATCTTTTCTTTGTATTCAACTAATTGAACCCTTTTCTCTTCATTGATGACTTCTTTTTTATATTCTGTAATCAATAAAGAATTCCACTCTTTAGATTCTGGGTTATAAGATTTACCAGAATGTGGAACGCTTTCATATTTACGTACTTGAACTGGTTCAATCTTAGATGTGGAAGGTGCCACAGATGGAAGTGACCAACTAGTGGTAGACTTACTCAATAATTCTTCTGGAATATGTGTTTCTGAGTTAATATCCAATTTAATCCCTGAAGGTAATGTAACAGATTTTTTAGAATCATTCTTTAAGACAGGTTCATCACCCCATAAATCTTTTGTGTCAGATTTAATCAGACCATCTTTATTGAGACGATTTTTCAATTTACTTTCACCTTGAACTTTACCAGCTAACGCTAATAATTTATTCAATTTTTTCTTAGAGACACCTTGAATTTTTCCCTTTTTCTCTGAATGCAAAGAAGAATCATGTTTGTGATGTTTCAAAGCAGAAACTTTAGAATTAGTCTTAATCGATTCTAAGATTTCTTTACTTTTCAAATTTTTTTTTATTTGTTTTCTCTTAATCAATTTAGATTTTAGTTCATCATCACCAGTATTATCAACAGCAAATAATGCGTCATTTTTCAAAGTAGATAAATCAGCAACACCATGAGTAATCTCTTGTTCAATCTTATCCTCAATAGATTTTTCAATATCGGTCAAATCAATATTCTTTCTCCAGGCCTTCTTACCCTTTCTGGAGGATTGCTTATACTGAGCAGGTCTAGCTGATTTAGAAGATGGAGCCATTGTATACTGTTGCACGTATAGATCTGCCTACTGTTGGTTATTTCGATATCAAAATAGATTTGGATGAGACACTTATCTATATACATTCATATATAATCAAATACGTATATGTATATTAGGAACATTATTTGATGGGCTCATCTCATCGCAAATGAATTTCTTCATTTTGTCTGAAAAAAATCGCTGGAAAAAAAAATTTTATGATTTTGTAGTTCGTGGAACGCGATGATCCATCAAAAAAGTGTTCCAACATGCATACACGTATTCGATTAAGAAAATGCCGTACGAGATATAGATGCCAAAGCTGGTTGATGGTTCCCTCCCCATATCAAGTTTGAGGGCGTGGGGGGTGCGTCACAAATGGAACTAACAAATTAGTACTTCTAGCACCCACCTTTATAGATATTCAAACAAGATGTATATTCAATTTTTATGAACAGCACACATTATGAATTTATGCACTACTTGATCATCATTAAATAAAGTATGGCGCATTTAAAGGTTTGTCATTTTGTAATACATTCACTGAAGTAGCATTGATCGGGCTACGGATTGCTTAAATATATATGTAATAATTGATATAGACATACCTACATATATTAAAAATAGTACGTTGCAACTAAAGAACGGCATTGCTGTGAGCTAGTATTTTGTATCGATCAACAATTCTCATGATTATTAATGTCTTCCGCGACATAATGTTTCTATTCGCCCTTAAAATGGTCAATTTTTTCTCACCATCGAGTGAATATCATGAGAATAACATATGCTTTATTTGTAGAGTAAGAATACACGCACCCCCTCTAATACCTGTTTGAGAATTTATTAAACTGATTGAGGATGTTAAGTAATCAAGGATGTAGATATATACATATGTACGTATATATATTTGTATAAAAATAGGGGGGGTTGTGTATTGAAGACACTTTCAATTTTTACTAGTAGTAAATGTATTTTTAAAAAAAAATGGATTGGCAGTACAGCGTTTGATGAGAAATACAAAAAAAATAATAATAATAATAATTTAGGAGTACTTGTGTGTGGACTTAGCCATAGAAGTATACTTCTGTCATCAATTCATAATAATAGTGGTGGACAAAAAGCTATTCATTAGCAGGTGACTGATGGGTGGGGGATTGAAATAACTTACAATACGATTTCTTCTTCTGAGTTCCATAGATCTCTCTTAAATCTCCAGTGTATAGCTGTCAAATCTTCTTTCTTATCTTCTTTATCACCGACTAAAGAACCACTTGGGACATTTTTCAAAGAAAGATTTAACATAGTAGCTAAAGAAATAAAAGTATCATTATCACCCGGTACTTCATTTTTTTCATCTGCAGGTGGTTGAGCATAATCTACTTCATTAAACCACCTTCTTTGCCAACGAATACCCTTAGCTTCTTCTTCTTTACGTAATTCTCTTTGAGTTTCTTCTAATTCTGTCTTTGCTACAGTAATTCCATCGAAATCATTACCGATGATTGCTTCTGCTACAGATTTCCAAGCTTTACGAGATTCTAACATATGTTGATCTTCAATTGGTTTCACAACCAAATGTTCGGCAGGAGTTCTATCTGCGTCATAAAATAAAACTTCTTCAGATGTAGTAATTTTCTTACCATCTTTAATATTTTTTGAAATTTTTGAAGAACCAGACCATTGACCACGTATCGTATATAATGCATTATCAGAACTTTTAGCTTCTTCATTATTCTTATAAATTCTTGCTTTGAAACTATTTTTTTTACCAGAGAAATAACCTCTACCGGAAAATTCAACAACACAAACCATACCATTAGTTGCTTGAATAAAAGATTTACCTTCTAATTCAACAAATGGTGATGCAACAAGAATACCTTCAATATGTAAAGGAGGTGGAGTCACTAAATAACTTTCATCATGAACATCTAAAATTGTATGACCATATTGTTTTACAGTTAACATCAAAGATTTAGTGAAACTTGCTTTAACTTCATTATAACCTTGTAATTTAACATTATTCTTATCATTAAATATAGAATATGCAGTAATTGGTGGATGGTGAGATACTTGTTCGGATAATAATACAGTTTCACCAAATTCTGGATTTGCTTTATTTTCCCATTTCCCGACAAATAATTCACCTAAGAAAGGATTTAATGGTTTTTTTTCATAACCCATTGATTCATTACGAGAACAATATTGAGATTTCAAGGTTGAAATAAACCATTTAGTAACAGCCAGCATACGTGCAATTTCAGCAGATTCGACTTCTAATTCAGGAGGAAATTCATCTTTATAATTTGAATCATTAATAAATGAAGGTTGTAAAAATAAATCTGGATGTTCAGCCCAATATTGAGAAAATTCAGATAAAGAAACTGGAGACAAAATAAAAGGTGGGGCAGATAATGTTGATAAATCACCATTAAATGAAGCAATTGACTTCAAAAATGAAGTCCATGTAGAACTACTAGCGTATTGAGACATAATTTATTATTTATATTTATACTATTATTATTATTATTGGTATTAATTTTGAATATGATAGAACCGATGTAATGGTAAACAAATATAGCACGTTAAACCAAAAGAGATGAAGACAAAAAGAAAAAACTCTGTTAAAGATCCCTTAGATAGTATCTGGACTTAACCTAGATATGTATACAGATCAAAATATTTAAAATTGACAACAAAAACAAAACAATAATGATAGCAATACTACTACGTATACGTTAAATATGTCAAACCAAATATATATATACAGAAGTAATAGATTGTTTACCTTATTTCAACGAAAAGTAAAGAAAGTAGTATCGAATTCTATCTTAACCGATTGTTTAATGAATATCGTAAGGAAAAAGACACCAATATCTTTCAAAAGACGGATAATAGTATTTCCCACATTTTTTTTACTATGTTCTCTCTCTATAAGTTTTAGTTTCACTTCCACATGTCTGTGTGTGAGTGTCCCTGAGAAATGTAATATGTTTTTTCTTTCGCTTTTCTCGTTTCTAAGAACAAGACAAGAAAATGAGAATAATTTCCGTTTTGCGCGGTTTTTGTTAGAAATTTAGAAAAATTTTCGTATCACGTCACTTTGAACGGAGCGGTAACTGGTTGTTCTTTAGAAGCTTTCTGCAAGGGACTGCTTGTTCGTGTGGAGTGATATGAGGGCTTTCAGAAAAAACATTTTTTGATGTGACTGTTGGTGGATTTTTGCATCCGTGCACCCACATTAATACAATCCGTACACCCAACATAATTGCGATTTTTCATCCGAAGAATGAGAAAAAAGTAGGAAAACCCATCAACAGGCGCGCACTGGTTGGAAGTGAGCGAGATATTCTTTTGACGCGGTCATTGCAACAATAAGCTCATTGAAACTTTCACTTCATAATCCTCAATATCAATCACGGTTTGTCATCTGCTGCTATTTACTACCTAATGGACAAGGGAAACTAGTGAGAACAGCTACAGTTCGGACAGCTTGAATCGCGTAATAATAGTTCTAGTATTATACTATTACACACAGTATGTGTGTGTGTGTGTGTGTATGCTAATTGTCATAGTATTACCACTTTCAGTTTAAACTAATATCAATAAACTACTATCTTATCTTGAACGGTATATTTTAATATAGTAATATTTATATATTTATATCTACGTTTAAAAGCTTTTCAAAAGTAAAAAAGAAGTGTCCATCCAACCACTTAACAACAAGATATATTATTATACAATGGCTGAATCTCACAGACTATACGTTAAAGGTAAGCATCTATCTTACCAAAGATCTAAGAGTGTTAACAACCCAAACGTCTCTTTGATTCAAATTGAAAATGTTGGTACTCCACAAGATGCTCAATTCTACCTAGGTAAGCGTATTGCTTACGTTTACAGAGCTTCCAAGGAAGTTAGAGGTTCTAAGATTAGAGTTATGTGGGGTAAGATTACTAGAACTCATGGTAACTCTGGTATTGTTAGAGCTAAGTTCAGAAACAACTTACCAGCTAAGACTTTCGGTGCTTCTGTTAGAATCTTCCTATATCCATCTAATATTTAAATTGGATAGTGTGTGTTTTTTGTTTGTTTGAAATATATTCTACTATCTTTCTTTTATTTTTGTTGCTTTAGTGATAAATATTTCATTCATTCTACACCATTCTAAATCTAAAAATTAAAAAAAAATACAATAATATTTAAGAAATTAATTAAATATTAAGGGGAAATAATAACAATTTTACAAAAAAATTAAAACCATACTCTCATATCATCATATAAAATAATAATTTAATAAAAAAACAATATAAAAAAATTATTAAAATAGGTAATACACGTAACAAATTTTCTATTCACTTTACATTTGATAAAATTTACATGTACATTTACATAATAATAAAATCACATGAGAAAATTTTATATTTATTTAAATAGATTTATATATTTATCCTGATTCATGTGTTCTTCATTTATGTGTTTGTGTGTGTTTGTTGTTATATATACTGTGTCTATGTAACAGTACAATTAATAGNTTATAGTTTATTATTTTATTTATTATATTTATTTTATTAATTGTCTATGTAATCGTTACAATCTAACACTTCTTGTCTTGAAGAAGTTGATGACTTTTCTTGTCGTTGATGGACGATGTGAATTTTGATACGTTGGATGTTGAAGAATATCCTCATGATCATCAGGATGTTCCCTCATTGTTGGTAATGATGGTTGATATTCATTCATTGAAGATATCATAATTGATGCCCTTTGTTTTGAATTGTTATGCGGATTATGCTTATTTAGTGTCCTTCTAGAGTTAACGCCACTAATGGTAGATGAATCATACATGACATTCTCTTTACCATCTTGCTGTCTATATGATAAATTATCCTGATAACCGGAATAGAATGGAAATAGACTAAACCTTTTCTTAGATGTATGATCAATTGGTTTCATTCTTGGTGGTAAATCAGACAAAGCATCTCCATTTGTTTGCGTATTAGTATTCGTTGGTGATTGAATCTCTTTATCATTGATATTTTTGGGTTTTAATGCTATTTCATCAACTTGTTCATGTAACTTCTTAATAGTAGTGTCAATATTTCCCGTAGATTTAATTAAATCACCAGAGACACTCTCTACATCCAACGAAATTTTACTCTTAATTGAGAAGGATCTGCGTGGGTATAATTTAGGAGACATCTCGAGAGAATGAGCAGATCTAGCTCCATCAGAGGCTCTTTGTAATTTGGGAGGTGATTCAAATGGTGATAATTCTTTTCTAATGGTCACACCGCTAGTTTTATTTAACATTGATGGAGACCATGCATCGATATTCGATCCATTTTGTTCTAATACCGTAGAAAAATTACCAGGATGATAACTTGTTGGTCTTAATTTTCTATGTCCATTATTCGTATGAGAATGGAAATATGAAGTGTTCTTGGATTGATTATCCTGTAATCGTAATTCATTGAAAACATCATTATTAATGATTGATGTCTTTGTCGGGCTCTCTAATATGGCACTATTTTTGTTCATTAAGGAACTATCGCCATTCTGTGAAGATGACGATGTTGAGATGCCAAATGCGTTCATATTAGATAAACTGATGATAGGTGAATTTGCGTTATATAGAATGTTTCGTTCACTATGAGACGATGTTGATCTTCTTGATAATGGACCATTTTCGGATTTAATAGCATAATTATTATTGGTATTAGTAGATGTGATGCTGCTTGTTCTATTCCTTTGGAGTAACAATTCACGTTCCGCGTCAACAACAGCTTGTAAGGCTAATGAAGCTGCTGAATTACTTCTAGTATGACCATTTCTAGAAGAAGATGGTCTTCTCTCCGGTGACGGTAATGATGGCATGGTTAGAACGTGTGATTGAGATTCTCTTGGAGGGACAGGGAACACTAGTAATGTTGAGTCTATTAATAATGAATCTCTCTTTTCACCATTTGAGTTTGTAGAGCTTGTGGAACATGCAGATAAAGGACGAGGTTTATTGAAATGATGATTTAAGTTATTATTTTGATTATCATGATTGTTGTTGTTGTTACTATTATTACTATTACTGTTCATATTTTGTTTATTTGTATGTTTTGGTAACCTTAAAATGTTTTTAGAAAATGCAATTTTATCCCATTCATCAGGAGTTATGGAAAGGAAAGGTAAGTGAGATGTTAACCATTTATGTTCTTTAATGTAATGCGAATTGACCCTTTTTGTTGGATCCGGGACTAATATATGTCTTAATAAATCTCTTGGTAAGGGACTAATATATTCTGGAAATTTTAATGCCGTTTGTGTAATGTATCTGTAAAGTCTCGCTATGTCGTTACCATCTGCATTTTCAATATCATCATCCCATGGTAAATAACCAGCTAACATGGCAAACAATATCACACCACAGGACCAAATATCAGCTTTTCTTGCCTCATAAGGTCTTGTACTTATCACCAATTCAGGAGCAGCATAACAAGGTGAACCACATGAAGTATTCATTAATTCATTTGATGAGAAAAATTCATTAACAAAACCAAAATCCGTTATTATAAGATTTTCATTTTTATCCAATAATAAATTTTCCAATTTAAGATCTCTATGGACTAAACCCTTTGAATGTATATACGAGACACCACTAATCAATTGTGCAAAGAGTCTACATGCAGGCTGTTCTTTTAATCTTTTCTTTCGTTGAATGTATTTATAAAATTCACCACCAGAGGCATATTCTAATACAATACCAATATATTTTGAATTTTGTAATACCTCATCTAATTTTACAATATTTGGATGATTTAATTGTTTCAATGCATTAATTTCTCTGTATATTTTAATTTCTTTATTTGAATTTTTCTTAATAGTATCTCTTTTAATCAATTTAATCGCTACCTGTCTTGGTATTTCAAAACTACTAGTATTAGCTTTTGACCAACCTAATTTCACTTTACCAAATTCACCTTCACCTAATGTAGAACCTATTATATATGGGCCAAATGATGGATATTTCTTTCTTTGAGTTTTATTTTCGGGACTAGTAGTCAAATGTGTTGATGCATGAGGATTAGATACATTTGGATGAGGGATAGTTATGGTGGTGCTTCCACCATAATATGTATGACGACGGTTTGTGTAATTAATATCTGTTGTCATTTTCGATTAATGCTATAAGTAATAAAATAAAAATGGAATATAAATATTTAGTCTTTAGTTGTATCTGTTCTGGAGAGTTTTCTTTTTTCGTTGTAATCTTTAAGTATTTAGAAGGAGAGAACTTCTAAGTCAATCAGTAATATAATTGATTGATATTAGGTTCTTTGGTTCTTCCTTCTTTAAGAATTTAGAGTTTCCAAACAAATTAGGAAAGAAATGCTTTGGTTATAATAATACAGAAGGGGTATTATAATTGTTGATGGAGTAAAAAATAAAAAAAGAAGACAAAAAGTACTTTCTTATTCAGTCAGTAAAGATTGTTCTAAGGGAAAAAGTCTTACACCAACTTCTGAAAAGTAAATAGAGTCTATATATAAACAGAAACCTTAGAAACCCTTGGTAAAAAGAACAGAAAGGAGCTAACTGAAGACCCTATATGTATTGCTAATTGAAGAAACGAAACAAAATCTGGGGGTAGACAATTATGTTGATTGACAAGTCAAGTATGGCTATTCATTCAAAACATAATCAACTTTAGACAAATAAACATTACATTAATTGAAGAGAATTAAGAATAATCAAGACAACAAACCCTCAGCACATCTACTCATCCCCATCATTCCTATCCCTTTCCCCCAAACGACAGTCCCTGGGAGCGTCACTGCTGGTTTCCTTCAAGATTGTCAATTGTTATTCTTTGTTTATTGTGAATAATGAAAATCAGAAACTTTCAATTTTGTTTGTTGTTTTTGTTTTTTACCTCTCGGTTACCCGATTAGGTAGTGTGTTTACATTTCACGGCATTTCGACGTTTTTCCTAATACGGTAATCGGTGGAACGGCTGTGAGAGAAAATTTCAATTCGATTTGTTAAGATATTAATAGAACGACTCTATTTCCTAGTCAACTAGTTGAATATCAAACATTTTTTAGCTAATAATACATTTAAGTCAAATTGTGATGGATGTTATATATGGGATTAGGTCTAGATAAGGTTGATTTGTAATCTTTGGTCGAACCGGGAGGGGTATCCTTCAGAATTCCGAAGAAATATATGCTATATTCATAATCAAGGTTAATAAAAGACGTAAACTAAATACCTCTTCATTGTGATGAAGCTTCCAATAAAACATTCTTGCATTTTTATTTTTAGAAATTGTACAATGTCTGGTTGGTATTTCTGATATTCAGAAAGTTGAGAAAGATAAATGTAGGTGCTGTGGTAGACCAAGATTGTTGAGAGACGTTGAGATTTCTGCATTTCGAATAAAACAATCTTGAGATTTATATTTATAATATTCATAGTTTGTTAAAAAGATTATAAAGCAGATCTCGATAAGTTATTTATCCTTCTTGCTATCAGGATGTCTTCTTTAATGAATGGATATTATAACCATTTTCTCGTAAATAGCCTCGATTTTTTTTCTCTCGTATTGAACAAGAAGCACTGAGCTATCAAACCATATACCTATATATTAGAAATAATATAAATCGTTGAAGAAATTACACCTGTGTTCCATTTGTTCTGGTCTCCAAAGTGCGTCAACGTGGAGGTGTTAAGCCATGGTTAGTATTCTACAACTGGAGCTAACATATTCTTTTTTTTCTGTTAACGATTTACTATAAAATTGGGGTCATGAACAGATTTAGATGATTTTACTAATGTAAACGATTTAAATAGATTAATACTATTTATTAAACACTAAGATTTTGTATTTCCTTTTTTCTAACTTTTCTATGTGTATTTATTATTTTGTTCAATTTGCGATAATTTCAAAAAAACCATTTGCTCTGTAGAATTTTTATTATACTTACCAGCTACTCATGCTCTTAACGAACCTAACTATATTGTAAACAAATTCTTTAAATTACATAAATTTAAAATTATAAATACATCTCATAAAGAAAAGGGTTTTGAAGATACATATATATATAAAAGGTATATAGATCATTAATCTGTGGAATCACTTGCAACTCTTGCAGTAAAAGGAATATATACTGTCAATAAATCATCGGCGTCAACTGTACATACCAAATCATCAATAACGGAATCGCACGCAACAGTGTTTCTTTTTGCTCCATCAGTGCGTAATCTTCTAAACCCACCAGTATGATAAAATGACAGACATTCTGCTTGAAGTGCTGAACTAGCAATACTTTCTTCATCACTATTCTTGCTGTCTTTTTCATCATTTTGTTCCTTTGAAAACAAATACTCCATATCCCAATGATATACGTTCCCACTTCTACCAACTGTAACAAATTTACAAGCAGATGTGGAAGAAAATATGATATCGGAGACAGCATCATCATCAAAGTGAGATAACAGAGCTATTTCCTTAACGGCATCAGTATCCTTACCGACTTCAAATGTTTTATTGTGTGATAAAGAACGTAAATCCCATAGTTTAATAGTACCATTATCAGATCCAGTTGCGAAAAGAGTTGATACTATCTTAGAAGTTCCAATTACAGTCAATTTACCCTCTGTATTATCTGTGAATACAAAAGAAGGTGTGTCGTCTGCATTATTTAAATCCCATAATTTAAAAGTACAATGATTGTCACAGAGAACGACAGAATCCTTGCCATTCACAAATTTAAAGGATCCACAATGAAAGTTATCCTTAACATAAATTGTACGTTTCACATCTCCTACCTTCACAACGTTATCAACTATCTTAATTGTCGAACTAGCAATATCATCTTTCGTAATAGTAGTTATAACAGCAATGGTAGATAAATCACTAGATATATCAGATCTGACATCAACTTTTGTACCAGACTCCTGTGGTTCAGCTACACAACTAGTTATAGCTGTTGTAATTTCATCTCTGAACCATAAAATAGAACCATTCGTAGTAACAGCAATGAATTTAACACCACTAGTGTTTAAATAGTACAATTTTGCAACTGTATCATTATTTTCAACTTTCCATTTAGGTTCAAATTTGGTTTGTTCAAATGTCTTTAAAAAGGCCTCATATTGAGGTTTTACATCACAAGATGATTCTTCACTTGTTAAATGAGCACCAATTGGTAATATCACATCTATTTCATAAATATCACTCCCAAGAGCCAACAGTACTGAAGTTGTCAGTGTCCCTTTAGTCATATCAGGAAACATCTTATCTGTGAAGGTAACTGTCTTTTGTAACTTACTTTGGTTTGTAACATGTTTTTGTAGACATGGTTTAAAAGTAGAGATATGTTGATAGAAAGTTGGAACAGCCTTCTTCCAAATCTTGAACTCCTCATTACTGATCTTGTTTAGTCTTGCTTCTTCGGCATGGGTATCCATATTGCCATTCTCAAGTGCTACTTCAGTCATACTTACACTAATAATCAATTTCAACGAATTTCCAATTAATAAATTCAAAAAAGGATATATCAGGAATATCAGTGAACGATTGTATATCCTCTAACTTTCCTTTTGTCCTTGTTGTTTATGCAATTAACTAAGTTAGTTAACTTGCATATGTTAGTATACCCGTTTACATAATAAATTAAAACTGAAAAAAAAAATCGCTGCTACTGCACGAAGGGCTACGCGCAGTATATAATCTCTTATTTCCATATATAAAAGGGATACTCACCAGATTGATTAAATATGCGAATACATGTTAGATAACTAGATATTTCTACAGTTCTTAGAAGGGTACCTCAAATATGCATATATATATATATAGCGTCAACTTATGACGGTGTAGGCTGATCCTGTGAATGTGACTTAGATAAACGCTCGTAGAACTGGCAATTTAGTTGACGTTTCCGTATCTTTATCAAAACCATCAATCTTTCATTATTAGACTCCGCTGTCTCCATTTCTTGCTGCAGTTGATCGGAGTTAATTGACATCCAGTCGTTGTGCCTGTGGCATTTCATTTTAGTACACACACCTTTTATTTCTGTTGCAGTTTCATCAGACGATTCATCCCTGTATAGTTGCCCAAATTCTTCGGATGTGCATGGGACAGACGATACGTCAGGAGTATATCCACATATTGTTTTTCTTACTACTATTTTCCTATTACCACCCTTTCTTTTTCTTTTCTTACTAGTTGTTTTTTTCACAGAGCTCCCAGCTATATCGTCATTGTTCCCATTCTCAAATTCCAATGAGGAATTCAATTTGCTGTTAACATCTTCCACCCATTCGATATATTTATCGAGAATAGTAATACGTTCTTGTATACCCTTCATTGTGACATTGTTACATTGGTCCTGAGAATGTACCAATTCCATTAATCCCGAATCTTGCTCTATAACTTCTTTATGTAACATAGGATCCATACCTGTCGGTATGCTATTATCTATAAATGCATCTTCCCCAATATTTTGGAAAATGCTACTATTTCCTTCTGATACAGACAACATTCTCCTTACAATATCTGCATTTTTTTCATTATTACCTGTCATACCTTGATTAACTACATTTCTCATATATTGTAAACCATGTTCCTCAGAACAATATTTACTATTTTCTGCGCATGGTTCGTAACAGTTCTCTACTCTACATTTCCTTTTCCATAAAGTCTTTGGTAAAGGTTTGTTGGTATCATCTTTATCTTTACCTGTTATACCTGCTTGGCAGTATGGACAGTAGAAAGCCGCCACGAGTCTTCTATATTTCTCTGGGACTTTAAGACACTTGAAATGGAACCAATCATCGCAACCATCACATCCTACCATTAGCTCACCTTCATCTGGCTTCTTACATGTACAGTAAACTTCTAAACCTGTCACTGGATTAATCTTAAGAGGTGAATATTCCGGACACCAACTAGGTAGTAATGACATGATAATTTTCGTGTTATGGATTAAACTACCACTAAGTCGGTCTAAAATAAGAAAAACAAAGGACAATGAAAAAAAATTAACTATATTATTAATAACTATCCAAACTATATAAATGATAACACCCTAAATCCTATTGCACCACCTTGTTTCTATATTTGCAAAGTAATGATGATCTAGAATTGTTATTATTATTATTTACGTAATGAGTTTTTGATTTTTTTTCGTGCTTTCCAATGGCCGCCGTTTCAGTTGTTCTTTCAATATTTCGCACTATTTTTTAATGTTTCTCCCTTCAGACATGTCGTTCAACAACTTGTCATAAGTCTCCGCAACTTTAGATTTAGCACAATCGGCACCATAAATGGATTCCAAGTGAACTTCGTTCTCATTGACACTACGGATAAGATCATTGATCGAGTCAATACCTTTAGCTTGAATAATTGCAGCTCTTAGATTTGTACCAGATGGAATCTTGGTGATCAACGTAGTCTTTGCTGATGGAGTTTCAGAGACGACGGTACTAGCAGCAGAGCTTGTAGATATTGCACTTGAAAATCCACTACTTGTACCAGTTGCGGTATCATTGTTATCCGGATAAATATCGTTTTGTTGTTGAACGAAGAACCCCCATTTATGTAATTCACCTTCTTCTTGCTCTTGTTCTTTACCATGTACCAAAGTTGATGAATTAGCTCTAAACAAAACCGGTTTACCTGTCAATACATCAACGGTTCTACCAGAATCAGTAGCCATCAAATGAGGTCTAGACAATGTTTCAATTTCAGGGGTCTCCGAAGGAGTATTAGTTGCTTCCTCATCAACTGTTTCAGTCGATGGTTCGAAATGTCTATTGGTTGGCTTTAGATCTTGTTCCTTAGATCCCATCAGCATGTTAAATTCAGGAATTTGGTTACATAGTTCTAAAATATTTGAAAAATTTTTCTCTAACAACAATAATCTTACTAAATTTTCTTTCTCCTTGAGACTTAATGTGTTAGTACGCCTTCTTTCAAACATAGTGTCAATCTTCTTTTGCACATCATTATGAACATGTTGCATTTTTTCGAAATACTTTTTCAATAAATATTTCTTTGTAGAATCAAATTGAGGTTTACCTTCACCCGGCATGACATTTTTCAATCTATTTAATTTCTCGAAGACTTGCTCTGCGGTATCAGATAACAATGAACCATCGAATAACAAATCATCCTGCATGGTCAATTCATCTGTCTCTTCGATAGATCCCATTGCTTTGTTCATATTTGACACCAAACTTAATGCGATTCTGGATTGTATCTCCTCAGGGACAGCATCATAATTAATATCCAAATTAACCAAATTTGGCGATTGCCTTACCAATGCATACAATATAGCCCAACAATTATTTCTAGCGAAGTTATTGACCTTATCATGTCCAGTTTGGGGAGTATTTTGCATAATGGAAATATGTCTTAATGTTGTACATTTCGTCAAAATGTTAACCAATACTGATAATTCCTTATACAGAACATCGTTACCATCCACATGGATTCTCTTTAAAGATTTAAATCTTGGTAAATATTTATGCAAATATGGTAACACATCTGGAAACATTTGTGGACAGTTACTCAAATCCAAAAATTTCAAATTTGGTAACCTAGACAAATACTTGATAATTAACGCAACATCATAAGCGTTTGAAATATTTGAACTATTCAAAGTGTAATATTCCAAATTAGTGTAATCCAATGCCGATAGTCTATTTACAACTGTTTTGACATATTGTGACATATCATTAAAGGAGGTATCGACACCTTGAACGTAGAATGCTTTACTCATTGCAGAATTCTTGGTAGTGGACATCCAGTTTAGCAAGTATCTTACAAAAGTTAGGGACAAATCCGAAGAAGCTAGACCTAGTCTTAATGCGAATGATGGTTGATCCCTAATGGAGTTCTTCTGTTGACTAAATGAGTTCAAAACATTTTGGAAAGTGCCAGAATCAACATGTTTACTGAACTTTATACCATTTAAGAGTAATTCTTCAATTGGACGGCCCTTACGGACATTTAAAACTGTAGCAAATAAGTTCCAATCTAGGTTATGTCTCAAGAATTCATTGTCTGATGGAATTTCTGCGTTTTTATCTTTTGAGATGAATTTTGTGTTAGTTTGAGATATATCCAGTTTAGTGATCGATCTATTGCTTAACAAAAATTTACAAAATAATGTCCAATTTTCATTATCAATCAATACATTTTTCATAGTTAATTTATCCAAATTATGACAATTGGCTAACGAACGTATTACTATCTTAAACATTTCCTGGGTAAGATTGACATTATCAAATACAACGGTATTTATATGCGTAATTGAGACAAAATCACAAAAAGATAAAATGTCAATTAATGTTGGTTTAGCATTTAGAAATTTAAGCACTTGTAATGGTGCAGTCTTATGTTTAACTTGCTTCAAAGTAGATGGAATAGGTAAAATTTCTCTCAAATGACAACATCTGGTGTAGACGATATCCAAAGTCATTTCCTTCTCTTCTGTAACTGTTTCCTCACCAAAATGATGTTCATGAACATGTATTGGCTTATCAATACCTTCTAATTGGTCGGCATGAAATGTCACTGTGTCAGCACTCATATCTTCTTCTGTAATCCTTTGAGCTTTATTATTTTTCGAATCGTTACCTGGTTTGAAAAGAGAAACCTCATACTCAATTCTCTTTGCCGCAAAATGTGCCTCCTTTTGATGCATTTCTGCTTCTTTCAACACTTTCCGTTGAATATCAAGAGCACGTTTGTATTCTATAGAGTCCACGCTATAGGTCTTGGTCAAATCAATTTGACTCGGTGCGCCACTGGTGCGACCTCCTCCACCTGCATCAGATACATTACTTTCACTGGCTTCCTTTTTTGCTTGTGCATTAGGAGAGATACCCATAGAAATTGTAGGTATGTCCCCAATCATATCTTGTGGAATTAAAACATTTCCGATTCTTGGATTCCTCGAAGGAAGTTGCTGTGGGGGATCATCTGTGAATTTGTTCACACTGAAAGTCACACGCTTCAATGAGACCGGTTCTAATTGTGATATTCCCAAATTTTGATGAGGATGTTGTTGTAAGTTTGTGGATGACGATGTTGTGGATGACGATGGGGTAGATAATGGTAATGCTGAGGTAGGTGACTGTGAACCGTCCCTTATAGTAGGTGATACAATATCTGAGACGACTCTATGCGGTGGTTTCCCTTGTGATGTGTTTATAGATGATAAGTTCTTTGTAGGGGTCGATGCTCCTGCAAGTGTCTGTTTCTTACCAAATAACGATCCAAATAAAGATTTCTTCATGGAATCTGACCGCACAGGACCCTTTAATGTATTCGAAGAAGTTGTGCTGGTTGTGGAAGCTGTAGGTTTTGCCAAAAATCCTGCTTTCACACCTGAACTGTTATTCAAGGATTTTGATCTTGAAGGTTTCTTATTCGTCTTAGAATCATCTGTATCTGTGCTAGTCGAATCTTGTAATGTTGCGGACACAACTTTTGTCAGTGGACTTCCTCCAACAGAGGAGCCACTCTTTTGAGGTATACTGCTGATAGGTGTCAACAAAGGTAACCGTTCAATGGTTGCTCCCCTATGATCATTTCCATGGGTTGAATCCTGTGGTTCTTGTTTTGATAACTGTGCATTAGAAACAGAGGTAGATCTTCTTCTCCCCGCATTGTTATTATTTCCAACACTATTACCATTATTATCATTAGCTGTTAGGAGATCAACCTTTGAGCTTTTCTTTTTGGTCCTATGTTTGCCCTTGTATAACCAATCACAAGAGACATCTATATCACTAGTATTAACAGTCATTGCACTCATTTCGCAAGGAAATTACATAAAATACCTTGTACAGCTGGCAGTTCTATGATTATGCTTGGTTAATAGCGATTACAGATAATTTTATCTTAATGCTCTTCCATTTCTATTCTCTTTCTATATATATGAATAGTGACAAATTCACTTATTAGCTCAACCCGACTTGCCCCTCATTGCTATTCCGTTATTATTCAATTTTTATCCGTAAGAAAACCCTGCAGAAATACAAGAAAAATTTTCAGAGAAAAGAAAAGAAACAAGAAATGAGATTTCTAGGAAGATTAGATCATCACCATCACCATTATTAATTGATGAAAGAGCGAAAAATATGCACAAAGCAACGTCAATTTTCTTGAGGGATCGAAACAGGTTATCATATATGTGCAGCTGTTGTTACGCAACGTTCATTCAATCGGTAGTGTTCTTGCTGTAATGAGTTACCACGTACCGCTACTACTTGCGCTGCTGACAAACTTGTGCTATTTTAATTTTGTTTCATTGCAAAATAATGATAATAATAATAATAATAATAATAATAATAATAATAAATATACACATCGATACATAAGACTTGACCACTGCTTCACCTTATTTGGAAGCTTTTATTTTCAATTAGCAGCTCTCATTTCTTTAAAGAAATCAGTAATCGTACTGAACACGATCAACAAGATACCACCACCAGGTCCTAATCTAGCTATCTTTGGAACAAACCCTTTGTACAATGCTCTAAACCCTTCCTCCTGGTAGATCTTTAACACCGATGGAAGTGCCCAATTATATTTCTTCAGTATTGTTCCATCTTCCAACACGGTAATGTTACCATTACTTTGAACACGAGATTTCACCACATCGAAAGGTGTATTCAATACACAACCCATAGTACCACCAATAGTACCTGCAATCAAATCATTACGAATTTTTTCATTATTGTTCTGCACAGGTGGTAATGAGTTACGCACTTGGAAGATAATTCCGAAGTAACCAGCATTCCAGAATGCGTGTCTCCATACTGTAGATTCTAAACCTTGATATATCCCTAATAAACCGTCCTTGCGAATAATATCCTTCAGGACTCCAACAGGAGAGTCAAATTTACAAGTAACATCTTGCATTTGAACCTTGACTAACTCAAAAGGAACGATCACCGAGGCCTCCACAGCACCGGCTGAGGCACCACTGATGATAGCGACGGTTTGTTTACGTTCATTCCCTAGTAAATCAGTGTATATCGTCTTAAATTTCTCGTTAAATGCAAATTTGGTGGCACGCTTAGGAGCCTCCATCAAGAATGGTGAGGAGATACCCTTATATAATTGCTTGAACCCCTCACGTTTCACAATACGGGAGACACAGTCTACCAACCCTTTATACTTCTCCTCGGCAGATACAGTATTCGATTGCAATTGCATTCTAGTCTTGACGACATCCAATGGATACATGACTGCCAATTCTGAAATACCAGCGATCGCACCTGCGACAAACTGGTATGCAAACGGTAGAGGTTCCTCTTTCTTTGCTGGAATCGCAGCTGCTGGTGCTGAAGTAGACATTGTTCTTCAAAAAAATATGTATATATAACAGATAATCTCCGAACTCAAAGACAGATCTCACTTCCTTCTTTCTTATCTGCTAGTATGATCCCTAAAACACGTTACTTGCATATACATCATGGTAATTCTTGTTGTTGTAGTCGTATATATATATGTATATATATATATACACGATGGAATGCAATTTGTTTACAGTTCCTTCTGCCCATCACCAATTCGGCCGCACACTTTCACATTCCCCCATCGGGCCGTGCACAGAAAACCAAATAGTTTGACAAAATCTGAAATTGTTTGGGATCGACCAATGAGGATGCCGGTATCGCACTCTTTGTTGAATATTGCGTGACTCACCATTGGCATTGCCTTAGGAGCACACCGAAGAGGCGAGCTTATCAGTTTGTCTATCCGTCTAATTCGTGGTGATGGTGATGATGCCATTCTTTTTTTTTTTTTTGGTTCTTTCTTCAATTGTCCCTTAAGACAGGTATGAAATTACCCACTATGCAGATCGGAATGTTGTATCGATCTCTACGTATCGTGAAACTGAAACAGCAATTGTGATTCTGTCTACTGGAATCACGGGAGATGAGTGTACAACTAGTCAACACAGCTTTTTGACCCTTATCAAATGCAACCGATCCATATTTCTCCCAGAAATTGACAGCACTATGTTCCCCCATTAACTCATAAATGGCCAGTTTCCCATCACGTAGATCATCCACAGTGACACCAACCAATGACGCAAACTCCTTATTAGCTCTATATATCTCCCCTGTGCGTCGCCATAGACATGCAGGCATACTCATTGACGTAAAGACTCTATCGTAACTTAGTAACATTCTTTCGAAACCTTCTTCTACCAGTACTAAATCAACATCCTTTAAAGATTTGGCAATGCTGCGAAACGCCGGACGAATCGAGTCCAATGGATAGAGGATTCGTTTTTGGGACTCTTCAGACATATTTTTCTTCATATATTCCTGTAACCTTGTATATCCTGCTGCATAGTTGTATGGTTTTAATAAACCTGCTTTTAGTTTAGCATTAATCACCGATTTCAATTTCTCTTCAGGTGTAATCTCTGTGTTTGGATCTGCTGCTGTCAAGAAAAACTGTTCCTTAGCTGTAGGTTTTACAAAAGTAGCTTGTAATGATGTTGGTTGTAAAATCGGTGGACGTGCCGCTAAATGTTCTTGTTCATTTGACAATTGCCTAACGGTACTGTTGTTATCATTAGTACTATTATTGGACAATTGTTGTGATATGGATGGTGGTACATTAGAATATTGACTAGGTGATATAGGTAATGCAGAGCCAGTACCTGATATAAGCATCAAAGGCGGACTTGTAGCCTCCGATTGGAATTGTTGTGTTTGTGGTAAAGGTTGATACGAGACCTCCGCTATAGAGGAACCTACAGTACCACTAGTTACTAGAGGTTCTGATGGTAATTGTAAAGGTTCTTCCAACATCGAAAGAAACTCATTCAAAGAACTAAACTCAGATCCCATATTCTCAGAAACGAATGATTGTGGCCCCAGTAAGTTTGTAATATTTGAACTAGGTAGTATATCATTCGTACTAATAACATTAGCTTTTGTCGTTGTTTGTTTTGTTTTCGTTGTTGACGAGGTTGTATCCATATCAACTGTATCTGAACATAAATGTGCTATATTACGTTTGATACAACGTGCACATGGTCTATGATCATCACAGTTCACATGTGATCTACGACAGAATACACATGACCTTCTCATCACTCTCTTCTTCTTGATACGTGTTTCTGACATACTCCTTTTTCTTTCACGTCACTTTGTTAGTTTAGTCTCCCTTTATCGAGTTTCTATCTCATTAAAATATTAGAATCTCAAAATAATAATAGAGCTAGAAATATATATAAGTACAATAACTAGTTCATTACCATAACTTTTTTTTTGCTTATCTAAAAATTTATATCTGTTAATCAGCAAGTGTTTATCGTTGTCCCTGCATCTATCTATCTGTCAACCCATCCGATACTTGACACATTCAACGATGTCTCAACTGGTAAAATTGATTATCACCTATTCTCATCATCGCCTGTCTTTGTCTCTTAGTCTATCCTTCACTGCTTATGGAATTGACGGAGATTATTTCCGCATTGAAAATTGAAAGCGGTGAAATTAGGTCTCGAGATAATAATAAGAATAATAATGACAACTATATTACAGGGAAGAAACAAACCATAGATGATGAGTGAAACAAAAAAGCAAACAAGAAGAGAGTTAAAGATTGTTCATTTGTCATAATACATCATCTATTTATATTTTTCTTTTACAGACTGCATTGCATTGTTACAAGAATCCATTAGTTTTAGTACATCAAAGAATATATTCACCCCCCCTTAAATTTTTATTATAGAGAAACGATGTTTCATAGCGTACGAACATCTGTGTACAGGTGTAGTAGTGCTTCTATGTTGTTAAGGGTCACTGTTAGAAAGGCTGCAATGAGACCAAACGTATTAATCGGATGTAGTCGTCTGTACTCATCAAAACAATCTGGTGCTTCCAATACTACATCGACAAAAACTAATCAACCCACAATAGATTTTTCGAAGCTCTCCAGGGATGAGATTCGTAAACTACATGAATTAAAGACAGCTGAAAGACTAAAAACTAAAAATAGGTCGATCGCATTATATTTTTCAAGTATTGCTGTTGTGTTTTTAGGGTTAGCATATGCTGCTGTTCCATTATATAGAGCCATTTGTGCACGTACAGGGTTTGGTGGTATTCCAATTACAGATAGAAGGAAATTCACTGATGATAAACTAGTTCCTGTGGATATAGACAAGAGATTAAGGGTTTCCTTCACAAGTGAAGTTTCTCAGATTTTGCCTTGGAAGTTTGTACCACAACAGCGTGAAGTGTACGTATTACCTGGTGAAACAGCATTGGCATTCTACAAAGCTAAGAATAACAGTGATAAAGATATCATTGGGATGGCTACATATAGTATTACTCCAGGTGATGCAGCCCAATATTTTAACAAGATTCAATGTTTCTGTTTTGAAGAACAAAAATTAGCAGCTGGTGAAGAGGTTGATATGCCTGTATTTTTCTTTATCGACCCCGAATTTGCTACAGATCCTTCCATGAGAAATATAGATGATATTGTACTACATTATACATTCTTTAGAGCCCATTATGGTGACGGATCTGCTGTTAGTGAGGCAGCTTCGAAAGGTGAGGCCATTTCTCCAGAAGAACAACAACAGATGTTAGCTAACGCCACCATCCTAAGTCCCAACGACCTTAAAGACGAATAATAGTAACTGCAACCATACTTATCGTGTATATAAAAAAACGAATATATATTTTAATATTGAATTACCCCCTTCCCCCAATTACTGTCCCCAATTATATAATGCTCATTGAGAAAGTAGCAGAGCAAATAAAGAAAACTGAAAAAACATTAAATGAAAAGACATGGGACTGCTAATAGTGGATGTACGGATGGGAATATACATCCTGACACCCACAAATAATTTGAAATAAAAAATTGAAAAATGTTTACTTGTTTTTTGAAAAGTTCTCCTTTTTTTGTTAGGAGAAGACGCGCAGCGGGTTTTCACTCAATTTAATTTTTTTTCGGTTTCTGAAATTCTTTTTCCACAAAATTTGAATCTTTTTCTCTTAATCGAGGAAGAGACAGAGATGCCACTCAACGGTTAGTAGGTTATGCCAAATACTGAAACCAAACGAGAACATCATCAATCAATCAAGCGATGCAACAACAATAATATATTCCAATATATATATTTCATGATAATCATCGCTTACTACATATATATATAACTTAACGATATTTGTAATTATATTTCAGTAATTGTTTTATTATTAAAATTATACTCCTCTATCAACAAGTATAACCAAACTTAACGTAACTAAAAATGGCTTTCACTCCAGTTAAGAACTCTGCTTACTGTTCTCGTTTCCAAACTCCTTTCAGAAGAAGAAGAGAAGGTAAGACCGATTACTACCAAAGAAAGAGACTTGTCGCTCAACACAAGGCCAAGTACAACTCTCCAAAGTACAGATTAGTCGTTAGATTCACCAACAAGGACATCATCTGTCAAATCGTCTCCTCTACCATCACTGGTGACATTGTTCTAGCTGCTGCTTACTCTCACGAACTACCAAGATACGGTATTACCCACGGTCTAACCAACTGGTCTGCCGCTTACGCTACTGGTTTGTTGATCGCTAGAAGAGCTCTACAAAAGCTAGGTCTAGACGAAACCTACAAGGGTGTTGAAGAAGTTGAAGGTGAATACGAATTGACCGAAGCTGTTGAAGATGGTCCACGTCCATTCAAGGTCTTCCTAGATATTGGTCTACAAAGAACCACCACTGGTGCCAGAATCTTCGGTGCTCTAAAGGGTGCTTCTGACGGTGGTCTATACGTTCCTCACTCTGAAAACAGATTCCCAGGTTTCGATTTCGAATCTGAAGAATTAGATGCTGATTTGCTAAGAAACTACATCTTCGGTGGTCACGTTTCTGAATACATGGAAGAATTAGCTGATGATGATGAAGAAAGATTCCAAGAATTATTCAAGGGTTACGTTGCTGACGACATTGAAGCTGATGCCATGGAAGACATCTACCAATCTGCTCACGAAGCTATCAGAGCTGATCCATCCTTCAAGGCTACTGAAAAGAAGTTCACCAAGGAACAATACGCTGCTGAATCCAAGAAGTTCAGACAAGTTAAGTTGACCAGAGAAGAAAGACAAGCTCGTGTTGCTGCCAAGATTGCTGCTCTTACTTCCCAACAATAAATTATCGGTTAGATCGTTTTTATCCTAAGTATCTTGTTACTATAAGGGATATCTTCTTTTCTCTTCTACAAATATATTAATATATACATATATAATCATTGTTATATCTACTTTTTATAAGATAATAATAACCAATAATTAATTACTTTTCATAACTTCTTTAAAGTGAACTAACCTAACAAAAATCGATCCAGCTTAGAGAAGAGGCTTTTACTAAGTAAATGTAATTCATTGAATACCATTTTAGGTAAATTTATTACTTTAGGTTTCCATGCTCAACAATTGTTACACTACGTATACAGCGCCATGCGAATATTAATACCGTTGTAAAAATAAACCTCAAGCCAGAAAAAAAGAATGTCATAATACCTGTAAAAACAGGAAACACATGGAAATTTAAGTATATTTGTTAAGGTTTTGCGTAAGACACAACTATAGTAGGAGTAATAATCACGACATTAGCTCGTTAAGCTTTACTTTCTTTATTATAATTATTACTATCTTTTTTAGTTTCCTTTGGCATCAAAAATAGTTACATATAAAGAGCAAATGGCGCTATAAATTTACGAAACTTGACAATGACCTCCGATAAAATACATACACATAAGAGAAAGAATAGTCATCTATTTAACGAACAAAGTACATCTGGTTCTTCGATTCGAACAGATTACGACATCAGCATGGATAACCTAGAAATGGAAAATATGGGCCCGCCCCCAATTGGGAGAACTACATCAATACCAAGTGTTCCAATTGAACCAAGTTCCGCAATTGATTTAGAAAATCAGGATCGTACTCTAGGAAATTTGGAATCATCAGAATCATGGGATGATTGGTACTTAACAAGAAAATTTGGACAAAATAAAAAACTACGGACAACTATATATTCCATCTTTGGAATTATAATAGCATATATTATTGTATTATTAATTATATCACTCTCATCAAACAAAGGTGCAGACAATGGTAACACTTCAAATGAAGCAAAACCGAATGAACAACAGAATAGTGTTAAACGAGATAAATCTTTTGATATCGAAGATGTCATGAAAGGTAAGTTTTTGATAGATAAAAACAATTTCCATTTCATCGACCCACCTTATAGATTTGATAGTCATGATATGGACCCAGGACTTTATATGACTACAGTAACCAATGATGATGGAACTAGATTTTTGGCAAAACAGTTGTTCAACGAAGAGTTTTTGAGAGATTTGGGTCCTAATAAATTTGAATATCAAGACCATGAATATGTAGTGGATACTATTAAAGTAAACTACGCATTAGATAAGTTAATCTTTGCTACCGACAAAATTGGTGAATTTAGACATTCCTCAAGTGCAAATTATTGGATCAAGGATGTTACGAAGGATACGATTAGACCAATATCACCATATTTTGACTCGGAACAACCGGTCCGTCTATCGTATGTCTACTTTTCTCCAGGTTATAACTTCATTTATTTTGTTATGGATAATAATCTATATTTTCAAGATATAAATGCCGAACATGCTCCTGTAAAAGTGACATCTGACGGCAACGAGAATATCAGAAACGCCAAGACCGACTGGGTATACGAAGAAGAAGTCTTAGCAGATGATAGAGCTATATGGTGGGCGCCAGATGACTCTAAATTTATATTTGCCAAGTTCAACGACACAAATGTTGACAGTTATACATTCCCAAGATATACTACTGACCAACAATACCCTCCGTTAAGTGAGATCAAATATCCAACTCCAAGTAGAGTCAACCCAACTATTGAACTTTTCTTTTATAACATTGGTGGTAACATGATATATAATGTTAACATGGACCAAAAAAACATGAAAGAAATTATTTTATATGACGCTGAATGGATAGGACCTGAAAATTTCCTATTTAAGATAACAGATAGATTTTCAAAAGAGTTATTCGTCAAAGTCTTTAACACCGATAAGGTTGAACTTTTAAATACTAGAAATTACAACACAAAGGAATTTAAGGGCTGGGTTGAAAAGACAAAAAAAGTATTTGTCATCCCACCAAGTGAAAAAGCTAAAAGAATTGACTATGGTTATATTGATATCCATCAGGATAACGAAGGATACAACCATATGTTTTATTATAACTCACCATCTGCAACCAAAGGTCAGCAATTAACGAAGGGTGAGTGGGAAATAACAGGTTCCGGTGTCGTTGGTTATGAACATGAGACAGATACAATTTATTTTACAGCAAATCATTACCATCCTATGTCTCAGAATTTGTTTGCTGTTAGGTTGGAAGGGGACCCTATTAATGAACTAGTTACTCTTCAAGATCCATCTATGGAACACACATTCTATGACTATGAGATAAGTTCGAGTTCAAGGTATGCAGTAATGGAATATCTCGGTCCATCTCTACCTTTTTATGCAGCCGGTACCCTAACAAATTTATTCTCCTTAGAAGCAGCTCAAAGTAACGATGTCTTAGTGTTATCCAACAAAATACATAGAGATAATATTGAGACCAAGTACAATTTGCCAATTACAAGTTTTAAAAGTATGACTTTGGATGATGGTACCTCAGTGAACTATATTGAAATCAAACCGGCCAATATGAATGTGAAAAGAAAACATCCTCTACTAATTAACGTCTACGGTGGACCTGGTTCACAAACCTTCACAGCAAAATCGGGAATTTCATTAGAGCAAGCGGTTGTTTCAGGTTTGGATGCAATTGTCCTACAAATTGAACCAAGAGGTACCGGTGGTAAGGGATGGAAGTTTAGATCCTGGGCATCAGAAGCGCTAGGCTATTGGGAGCCTCGTGACATAACTGAGGTTACCAAGAAATTTATTCACGAAAATGGGCCACATATAGACAGGGATAAAGTGGCCATCTGGGGTTGGTCCTATGGCGGATTTTCAACCCTCAAAACAATTGAATTCGATAAGGGGGAGACTTTTAAATATGCGATTGCTGTCGCGCCAGTTACCAACTGGCTCTATTACGACTCAATCTACACGGAGAGATATATGGGCGATGTTGGTACGAATATCGATAAGTATATCGAAATATCAAGGGTTAGTGATATAAGTGGGTTTGAAAATATGAAACGGTTCATGCTAGTACATGGCACGGCAGACGATAATGTTCATATTCAAAATACATATAAATTTACGGATAGGTTAAATATAGCCGGCATTAGAAACTACGATATGCATATATTCCCCGATTCTGATCATTCCATAAGGTACCACAATGCTCAGAATATTATATACAAAAAGTTATATTACTGGATTGAAGAAGCTTTTAATGGGTTACTGGATAATATAAATCATTGATAGATTTATTGTCTAGAGAATCTGTTTAGTGCTTTAGATTTTCTTTTTTTTTCTATTCTTTCTACTAATCACTATATTAAAAAACAAAAAAGCGAAATTGTATTCAAAATAAAAATAATACATATACGAGGACAAGACCACTCTCACATACAACATTACTTATAGTTCCCCCAACGTTTAGTTATTCTACTTTGTTTTTGCTTTGAAATTAGTACTCGTTGTCGTTTTGCATTTTTTTTTCCCAAAAAAATTTTATATTATTTTGTGTCACAGTAATGGAAATGGCATATATAAGAGAGAAAATAAATTATAGAAAACATAAGAACTATTTATTTTCCTTTTATCTTCAAATGGTTCTTTCTCTTCTTATTTTTTTTATTAATCCTTTTTATAAGTTTTAATTACTTATATACTAGGGTGTAAACAATTAGAAATCTTTTTAAGTCATATTATAAGGTTTACTACTATAAGTTTCAAATTAATTTTTTTTTATTTCAAGTTTAGATATGTGGAAACAACTAACAATTGCTTTAGCAGCAAGTACTTCTGTAATTAATGCTGAAAAGTTTAATGTCGTTTTATCAACTGAGGATGTCGGAGGTGACTCTACTGGCTCTTCTAATGATAAACCAATTACTGTTCATCTAGATAGAAATAACATGTCTCCGGAACTAATTCAAAAGCTTGAAAGATCCTCTAATATTGTTTTTGCTGGTTTGGATGAATTACCTGAATTTGTTAACCAAAAGGATTACTCTGCAATCATCAAGAAGATTTATGAGAGTGGTAAGAATGTATCTCCAAAGAAAGATTACAAGGATGAAGATACCGACAGTGAATACAGTGAAAGTGAAAGTGACGACGAATATAAAAGTGACGATGGGTATAAAAGTGATGAAAGCGACAAAAGCGATGAAAGCGATGATGATGAGAAGGAACATTTGTCTAAGAAGCAAAAATTAAAGAGAAAGTTAGGTATGGGTAAGAAAAAGAGACACAACAAAAAGAAGCATGCTGACGACAAAGAAAAGAAAGATGATGTCAAGAAAGGTAAAAAGGGTCACAAATGTAAACAATTAGCCAAAGACGGTGCTACCGGTAATGATGATGCATGTGTGTCTACTGATGAAGATGATGACTACGAATATATTCCTACTCCATTTGGAAAATATTGGTCCGGTGATGATGGTGAAGATGATGAATATGATTATGATCATGATGGCAACGAAAAGGAAGACCATAAAAAAGATGAATATGAGAATCATGAAGATAGTGAAAAAGAGGAAGAGTATGATGATCACAAGAAAGAAGACGAAGATGACGAGACAGATGATGACGAGAAGGATGACGATCATAGTTGTTCCAAGAAACCAAAAGGGAAAAAATGTAAAGAGAAAAAAACGAAAACTTCACGTTCACTAGAACCCACAAGTACATCTCATGTTACTACCGAATCTTCACGTTCACTAGAACCTACAAGTACATCTCATGTTACTACCGAATCTTCACGTTCTCTAGAGCCAAGAAGTACATCTCGTGTTACTACTGAATCCACTCAATCACCCACCACTGGTGTTAGTAGTCGTTCCGAAGCGGGATCTGAATCAACTACTGTTCTTACTGCTGTTTTAACGAGTAAGGGTGTTAGCACTGTTACGTCCCTTACAACATCCTCCAAATCATCTGCATTAGCTGTCTCTGGTTCTTCTACTGTTGAATCCAATAGAAGAGTGTCTTCAAACATTTTAGAATCTAATCAAACAAGAATTGTTGCCTTATCCTCGAAGTCAACTCAAGCCTCAGGCACAGCTGCAATTCCAGGGAGGGTCAATATCAGTAAAAATAACTTGAACGGAACTATAGGTGAGTTTGAAGCTAAAGCTAACCATTTAGGTGCTATCGGTGGACCGGCAATTGCCTTATCTTTATCTGCAATTTTTGTTCTTGTCTCATTTTAATGAGTGTGACTTAAATAAAGATTGTGAATTGCAAACAATAGTATATAAAAAAGTATAGATAAAATTCGTAAGAAATTTGTAGCACGAACTTAGCTTAATAATTCTAGACATAACAATAAAACAAGCCGAAACTTTAAAAAATAAGTTCAATTATACAATAATTAAAAAATTGTAGGTTTGTTACGTTTTTATAAAAGTCCTTTAAGTCTTCAAACTTAAGCAAAATAGATTATTGTTTATAGCGGCGCGGGTAATTATCACGGCCTTTTCTGCGGCGTTGGAATTGGAATTTATGAAAACTTCGCGAGTTATCTGAGCAATAGTTATCTACTAAAATTAATGAGAAAGTACACAGTAACCACTGGATATTAGTTTATTTTGTTATTGGTATTTTTGTATGATTGCATTGTACTGGATAATTTTTAAATTATATAACCATAAACTGAACATTGGGCTATAAAACTAAAATACTCCATACGATATGGTTGCTGTATGTTGAAATTTTCTAACTTAGAGAGGGGGGGGGAGACTTTTCATTTGCAATTAGATACAAATATCAGAAAGAATCATAATTTGTGTCCTCTACTCTTATTTTTAATCGAAACTTTTGCCATTTGTTACTAACAATTTTGCTCATGTAATAACAAATTATTTTACATGTGGTATATATATCTATGTAGAGTGTTAAGAGAACTATCCGTGTTAAAACGAGTCAACACATCCTTCCAGATGTTCCTCCTGTTGAAAATTTCCCTGTTCGTCAATGGTCCATAGAGATTGTACTATTAGATGAAAATGGAAATGAAGTACCAGCAACAATCTTTGAAAAGGTGATATACCATTTACATCCAACGTTTGCTAATCCTAATAGAACAGTAACCGAAATTCCATTTAGAATTGAAGAACAAGGTTGGGGTGGATTTCCTATGGATATTAGTGTATTTTTCTTAGAGAAAGCAGGTGAAAGAAAGGTTCCACATGATTTAAATTTCCTCAATGACTCCTACGAAACAGATCATGTTGTGCAAGTTCCTTTAAATAAACCATTATTGCTTGCTGAACTAGAGAAAAGTGGTAGTGTTGAAGAAAACCCATCTACAAGTGCAAAGAGAAAAACCTCTGTTACAGGTGCCGCTGAACCTAAACCCAAAAAGGCTAAGACAGCAACAGTATCCACAATGAGAGGTAATGTCGATCTCGAGAAACTTGCTCTTGGATTAACAAAATTGAATGAAGATGATTTAGTTGGTGTAGTTCAAATGATAAGTGATAATAATACACCGGAAATGAATGTAACAAATAATGCTGATGAAGGTGAATTTATTGTAGATTTGTATAGTTTACCCGATGGTTTACTAAAGAGTTTATCAGATTATGTAAAAAAAAATACTGTATAAATATATTACACTTATGAAATGTATAACCTAATAATTTTATCTGACCATTTTATGTAGAGTTACTAATTATATAATGTTAAAGACTAGCGAAATAAAACAACATTATTTAATATTGGCATATTATATATTAATACATTTAAAATAAAGACTTATAAGAAAGTGAAATTTTTAATTAGAAATAAAAAGTGGAACAAAAATAGAAAGCGAACAAAAGAGACAGCTTACTTCCTGATCCATTACTGCTGAATTTAATTCTTTTATATATCACATGCTACTTTCCAAATTTGGATCGAATGATTCTGTATCGTCATTGCCACTGCCAAATAAACCATTAGCCTGGCTAGCCTTTTGAGTCTCGCTATCTTCATTATTATTATCATCGTCATCTCCCTGAGTTAATTGGGTATCCAAAGAAACACCGACATCATTTGTTTCTGAATCTTCTGGAGGAGCAACTGCAGTATCGCCATCAGTCGAAGCAGAAGATGTAGAAGGTTGAGGTTTTGAAGTTGAATCTGAAGGTTTTGTAGTTTTGATTTTTTTGGTTCTTGGAACCTTTGATAAATTACCAGTAACTTTAGTTAAATAATCTGGAAGTGGTTTACCACTTTTCAAATAATGTAATTTCCAGTTTCTTGCTTTATCCTTTAATTGAACTTGAGTTCTATTTTTTAAATCTTCAGAAATTTTACCACCTGGGCCATGTAGATCTAGAATCTTTGACCAAGATGGACCAACATCTAATAAACCTTCTTTTAGAGCATCATTTTCTCTTTGAGACCAAGTTCTCTTTGGTTTCAATTTCTTAATACCACTAGTAGCCGAGGCAGCAATAGCAGCATTTACTAAATTTTGTGTCATTTTCTTAACATTATCATTTATGTTTTGAGTTGTACTACTAAACGAAGCCATAGATGATGCAAAATCAGTCGTAGAACGACTTGGGCCCGATGTAATTTCTTCATCAAGATGTAAACTCATTTCATCATTATTATTTTGAGTATTGCTATTATCCCCATCGCCTTCATTACCATCTGGCGCAACAGCACCACTTGAATATAATACTTGGTTATCAAATTCATTTTTATCAAATGCATATAATGGAGATTTTCCACGACCTTTTCTACCCCAAATAATAAGACCCATATTTCTATTACAATAATCAAGAATTTCTTTAATGAAATGATTCCAATCATGAGATTCCATTAAATCGTCAAATTTAGTGAATTTTGATAAATTTTCTTTACGACGTTCACATCTTTCAATAAAATCTTCTTCTGATGGTGTCATTGTATCATTTTCATTAATTTCATTTGAACCAGTTCTTCTTGAAATTAATTGGTTAGCTAAATTATTTGGGAAAATTTCTTGTAATAATTCTAATTTCTTATCATCTGGGATATCATTAGAATCACCTTTACAATCCCTAAGACCTGCAATAAAAGCTTGAGTCTTTAAATCTAAATATAGTATAGCTTGAGATTTTAAAAATTTTCCAATTTGATCAGTTGAATCTGTACCTGTAAACATAGTGTTTGGACAAAATATATCTAGGAAAGATGATTGTAATAATTCAAATCCATAAGAGAAACAACCTAAAGTTGTCAATATAAATGTCAATAAATTAGCTTTACGTATAGCAGTAATAATATAAGCTTCGTGACCTTTTAATAAAGAAGGTGGAGGGGAATTTGGAAACCAAAGACCTGGTGCAACATCATGAACTTGTAATAAAGGTGATCTAGTGTTATAGATTAAACGAACTTGTCTAAATAATTTGAATAACGTTTGAAAAATTTCAGTTTCACCTGAACTTAAATAAGTACCATGTTCAGTATATAAAGCAATAACTTGTGGTGAATTAGAATTAAAGATTAAAAATCTTAATAATTGAGTGGATATATTATCTAATAAACATAATGAAGAAATAGTTAGTTTTGTTCTAATTGGTAAATTTTGGACAATACCATTAAATCTATTTAGATTTTCAGAATCAATTTCAGTTTCAACAGCAGACATAATTAATAATAAATAGTAGTGATTTGAATTGTTTCTTTATTTAGTGTCACTGTCTTTTATCTATTAAAGGGTTTCGATAGGGTTTACCAAAAGGAAAAATAAAAAAAAAGGAAAAGTTAGGTTTAAAAAGTATTTACTAATGCCCTTGATTAGACCTAAATTTGATTTCTACCGTATTAACAGTGTATACTTATATCAAACACGCCAGTTTCTAATATTTTCTAAATATATATGTTACAACGGAACTGACACACTATTTAGAAAGGACTGCGATCTATGACAAATTACTTATCCTTTAAGCAAAGATCAGTTTTATCTATATTACATATAGGTTTAGGTCTTGCAAAATTAGGACGTAAACCTCTTTTTTCTTAGGTCTTTTTCTTAAAAAAAAAATTGAAAAAAAAAATTTCTTTCCATTTTCCCGCACCTTTTAAGCCTATTACCCTCATTTCCTCTATTGAAAGGGTAAAACTGTCATTCTTTACTGTGCTGGACATTAAACATGGGCTTATAGAGTGTCAGGTTTGCTCGAATAGAAGTGTATATCTTAATACTAAATATATTACTAATTTAAGGAACAGGAGGTGGTATTACCTGGTACAGCCATGATACAGATGTGGCATTACCCATCCAGATAATATATCAATCTAATATATATCTTTGGATGAAATAGTACTGTGTATAGTAACAACTCTCAAATATATAAGTATCCCGGGGTACACAATTAATATAGAGCAGTGATGATTATATGTTTTAAAATTACCAATGAATTCATATGATTGATAATAGTTATCACTCAACACGAGGCGTAAGTAGTTTATAATTTGTTTTTAATTCCGGGTAATATTTACTGAATTAGTAAATATAGACGCGACGCGAAATGTTATTTACTTATTTTTATTAGTTTAAATGAATATAATATTATAATACAACTGCCTCATATACATAGATATATACTTCTCTGGATCTAATCTTGTATATAGGTTAATGGAAAGTAAGCAAGGTAACAACTCTCAAATATACATACATATGAAAATGTTGAGTTGGTATCAGAGAGCAGCTAACAGCAGACTAAAAATGTAACAAACCAGTAAAACATAATGATAATAATAATAATAATAATAATAATAATAATAATAAAACAAATACGATGAAAGAACCGTTACATACCGTTATACACATACAATTATTTTCTTTTTTTTTCTTTTTTTTTTCATATTTTTTGCTTGAATATAATTAAACATACACTTATTCCCTCTTCGTAAAGAAAGTAATAAATAATACTAAAAAAAGAAAACAGTGAAATAAAACATTAGAAATAATAAACAACTTTTCTTTTCTTCTTCTTATTTTTTGCATGTGTATACTTGTATGTATTATTAATAACATGTTGAATAGTAGAAAGGAAATAATAAAAAAAAAAGAGTTAAAAAAAGGGTACACACACAAAAAAAAAACCAAAAGATACCTTTGTGCATTAGTAGTTATAACCAAATAGTAGTAAATAGGGAGTAAAAGAATAAAATAAAAAAAAAGACAGACAACTTAATAGAAAAAATTAGTAAAAATTATAATTTTTATCAAATTTAAGCACCGACAGCAGTCTTACCCTTCTTTAAAACCTTAATAATACCAGATGGACCCTTTGGTTGAGCTAGATCACCAGATTCAACAGCTTTTCTAATAGCAGCATTAAATAAATGATCGAAATTCTTTACGGTATTCAATTTCTTTGAATATTCATCTCTCATATGCTTCTTAACAGCTAAACGACTTGAACCTTTACCATCATTGATTGACAGTATACTCTTAATAATCATTTCTTTATAAGTTAAAGAACTTGAAGTAGTAGATTTAGCCTTTGACTTAGTTACAGTAGTCTTGGCCTTTGGCTTAGTGACTTTTTTAGTGGTAGTAGTGGCAGTAGTAGTGGTCTTAGCCTTTGGTTTAGTAACTTTTTTAGCAGTTGGAGTTGGAGTAACAGTTTTCTTGACAATCTTTAAAGTACCGGATGGGCCCTTTGGTTGTTCGAAATCACCAGTTTCAACACCCTTCTTGATAGCAGCATTGAAATAATGGTCAAAATTAGTAGCACTACCAACAGAAGGATATTTTTCCTTAATAAATTTCTTTAAAGCTGGACGACTGACACCTTTACGTGATTTCAAAGCTACAGCAGCTTCAGTAATTAATTCTTTGTAACTTTTTGAAGGAGAAGCTGAAGAAGAAGATTTGGTGACTTTCTTGGAGACAGGTTTTGTAGTTTTTTTTGGAGCCATTTTTATATATGATCGATTGTTTGATTGATTGTTTTGTGTTGATATGTATTTAAAGTAAAATTAAAATTAAGTTAAAATAGAGAAAAAAATGTATTTAAGTATGAGGAACAAACAAGAGAAAGAGAAAACAAATAAAAAGTACTAATAAATATATAACAACAAGCCTTTATTTATTTATGTTAATTTGTTTTTTTCAAAACAACAACAACAGCAAAGGAAAAAAATCAGATAAAAAAAACATAAAATCAACAAACATCAAAAGGAATAAACAAAAAAAAGAGCCCAGCAGAACCTCTGATCCAAGGAGCAGAAGATCCAATAAAATGAATATATCGAAACTGTTTTCTTCTTTGTGAGTATGTGATTGCAAATGATTATTCACTTTAAAGGATTCTTCGTCTTTCACTTTATTATGATTATTATTGTTGTTATTTGTGTATCTCAATAGAATTTTAATTTTTTGGTTCTTTTGGTTTTTTCGCGTCTCTTTCTTTAACAGCTATTCCTTCTCTGTTTGAAGCACACAGAGGAANGGGGGAGGTGACGGAGGGAACCGAGTGGGTGGCCGTTAGAGAGTGTGTGTGCACCCTAGGGTGTGCTGTTGGGGTTGGTTAGGGTTTGGGAGCTGGGTTCCCTTTTTAATAGTAGCAGTGTATATATAACTATATAAAGTAGCTTTCTTTTGATTCTATTCTATTTTATGTTATGTTATGTTATTTTATTTTATAGATTTATGTAGTTATGCGACACACTCATGTGTGTGTTGTTGTTGTTGCTGTTGTTTTTGTATATATGGGTGTGACAGAGAGATAGTGAGTGTTCTTGTTTTGCGTATGTGGTACGGTTGAAATACCACTCGGTTTTTTGGCAACACTAATCATAAATATCTAACGTTCGTTCGTTCGTTCGTTTGGCTTCCAAATGAGAACATATCTTGAGAAGAAGTAAGTATGGTACAAATGTGAGTAGGGGACAATGTGTGATTCTTATTGCATAGTTAACAGGTTATCCCATTTATTATGCTTCTTAATCTCTCTTTTCTAGAGGATTGTATCTTAAAAACTTTTCGATAAGATCGACATGAGTAAGAATCATTCTTCTACAACAATATCTTTTTAATCCTAATTTAGTTAAAGCAGTACCTTCGTCTAATTCATCTTCTTGTAGCATGTTTAAATAACTTTCCCATTTATCACCAACAACTTTACCACAGGAAAAACATCTAACTGGAACAATCATCTTTCTCTTTTCTTTTCGTTGCTGTTTATGTATTTAGAGTAGTGGCTATAATTAAAGAAGAATAAAACACACACTCCTTTTCTATTCACTTGTTAAAATAATAACTTTACAAGTAATATCAAAGCTCATCGCTTTATTATTATTATTGTATGGTTTTTACAAATTTACTTTATTATTTCTTACTAAGTAAAAATTTGAAAAAAAAATATTTTTTTTTTTCATTTTTCTTCGCAAAATTTGTTAAGTTTTCAGTGAGGGTAATAACCAAATACATATCATTATATACGGAAGCCCTACCTTTTTATGTCGAAGGAGCTGTTATCCAGCCCTAATCACGTTCGACGGCTGGAAAAATTTTTTTTTTTTGCTTAAGGTATGTCAAATCGATGAGATGGGCTTTAGGTACAATGAAAATTGTTTTATAGTATAGAGCAGTCCGTATTTTAATAGTGTAATTTAGTCGGTTTTCATATATATATATATGGAATGGTTTTTTTGATTAGTTTCCAATAATTTAGAAAATACGGTTAACTCTTAAAGGTAGATATATTGAAGAACAAATAGACAGGTATGACACAAATGTCTAGTATTACTCAGAAATATCAGCTATCTGTAGTGTCAGGTGGGAGACCTATCTTACCAGGTATCAATAATGCTACCTCCTGTCAAAAGAATATCTCTGTATTGGTCCATGATCAACAAGGTATAATAGTTCCATTTAATAATCAAATTAGAATATATTCTCTCGAGACTAGACAATGTATCAAGACACTGAAATATGCTAATAGTCCCGTCTTATCGACTATCTTTGATAACAAAAAATTGAGTCAAAAGATTTATATTGTTGGCATTATGTTAGGTGATATTACTGTAAAGGATGAAAATTTAAGACAAAAGGAAAAATTAATTACTATTTTCACAAATTTTGGTCAAGTTATTGTACTAAATTATAAAGGTAAATTAATTGATTCTCCAAAATTATATCAATTAGAATTAGATTCAGAAAAGGATGAATCTTTATTGAAAGTATTTGATAATGGTAAAGAATTAAAAATTATGACAACTTTATCTAGTAACGGATCTTTATTTGATTATAAATTATCAAGTTTAAAATTTCCTGAAATTTCTACTTCTTCATTGACTGAGACTGTTAAATTAACCGAATCAGAAATTTTTACTAATATTGTATTATCTGCTTGGTCGAAGGATGAAAATGTTTTCACTTTACTTTACAAAGATATTAATGATAATAATCAAAGACATATTCTTGTTCAATCTATTTTCAGTAAATCAATGAAAAAAGATATTGCATTAGAATCCGTTTTACATGTATCTCAAAATACAAAAAATAATCAAAATGTTAACTCAAGATTTGTTTCCACTATGGCTATAGATAATTCTGCATCTCAATTAGCATTAGGATTTGCATCAGGTGTTATTAGTATTATAAATTTATCAGATTTACAAAATAGATTACTTAAATGGCATATTGATTCTGTTTTATCTTTATGTTTCACAGATGATGGTTCCTATTTATTATCTGGTGGTTGGGAAAAAGTTTTATTATTTTGGCAATTATCTACAAATACTCAACAATTTTTACCACGTTTAAATGGTGTTGTTGTTGATATTCAAAATGAAGGAAAATTTTATACTTTATCTTTACAAATGACAGAAAATCAATCTAGTTCTGATTATGAATTAATTGTATTAAATTCAGCTGATTTAACTTCAAAATTATCAGTGACAGGTCCTTTACCAATATTTAATTCTCCAATAAGAGATACTACACATCCAACTTCAGTTATTAAATCAAATACTCAAATTAATGTCTCAAAGAAGAAACATAAGAGAAAGTTATTAAAATCTGCAAGACAAGATTTTACCACTATTATTGAAATGAATCCTCAAACAAAACAATTATACATCCCACATTTATCTACATTACAAACATTTGATTTCTATAAGAATGAACAAACATGTTTACAATTCTTAACTGATGGTATGAATAATACAATGGGTAAAGTTAGAGAAGAATTAAGTATCCGTGACCCTGAAGTTCAAAATATCAAAATTACTAATGATGGTAATTGGTTAATTAGTTATGAAGTTGATTTCCCACCAGAGGATTTAATGTCATCCAAGGATATCTCTCATATCTTAAAATTCTGGACTCACGATGAAACTGATCCAAATCAATGGGTCCTAAGGACAAAAGTATTAAATCCACATGGTCGCAGTACTCCAATTACAAACATCAAAGTAGCACCAATATCTGTTGATAATGGTGTCGGTTGCATAACTACAGATAATAATGGTGGTATGAAATATTGGGCATTTGATTCAATGGAAAAGAATTGGTGCTTAAAGAAATTATTGATACCAAATTTCACTAATTTTAGTAATTCTGTATCATTAGGTTGGTCAAGAGATGGTAGCTTAATTTTCCATGGATTTGATGATAAATTACAAATTATTGATTTTGATAATTTCAAAAGAGTAGATTTAAATATTAATGATACTGATAACAATGATTTAACTATGACAGGTGAATTTACAATGGATTCTGAAATTCAAGCAGTTAAGATGATCGGTGAAAAGAATTTAATAATAGCTACTAAGACAAGTCTAAATGTGATAGATTTATTATTAGGAAAGATTATTAATGGATTTGATTTATACCCTTACGTTAATGGTGTGTATAAGAATGGTCATTTGGATAGATTGATCAGTTGTGACGATAAGAGTGAAAAGATGGCTATTGTGATCAATGAACAAGTTAAAGATACCAATGGAAAGAATACATTAGATTATAAATCACATATTATTATATTCAATTCTGATTTAACACAACAATTGGATGCTTTTACACATGACGAATACATTTCATGGATCAGTTGGAATCATGATACAGATTTCATCTTTGTTGATATTCAATCTAGATTTGGTATTGTAGGTACTACAGTGAACACAGAGATGGCTGATGAAGCTAACAGAGAAGATATATTGGACGGAATAGCGAATAATAATATCAACAATACCAATAGCATCAATAATAATAATACTAATAACAATTCAAGTATTATCGAACCATCATCTGAACAAACCACATCAACTTCAGACTCATATTTGAATAAATTAAAAGAATTATCACGCAAGAAGACTAATATAAATATAAACGGGGAACCAAAGTCCAGCGAATTAAACGGCGATGCTATGGAAATCGAAGAAGAAATTATTAGTGGGAACCGTAAGAGTGATAAAGGTATCAATATGAACAGTTTCACAAACATGTTTGAGAACATCCAGAATGTTCCAATGGAGACCCTATTCGATAGTGTCATGAAAGCATTATCATAGGATATATGTGCTTACCTTTGTTCCCATAGGTCATAATATATACATAAATATATCTGTACATTTTTAAAGAGAAAAAAAATAAATAAATACGTAATTTCGCATATCAGAAACTCAGCGATTTGTGGCAGATACTTTCACCATCCCTTCTCGAAAGAGGCTCGATTACATAATAATGACCTCCAAATTAAGACTGGTATTTCTTTCGTAAATACCATTAGAGGAAAAGAGAGAGGGATCCCTCTGATGTGAGTAGCCTTCTCTTCTCCTTATGCTCATTTATGAAATACTGTTTACCTGATAGAGAGAATAGGCTTTCTCTCTGTCTGCCTGTCTGTCTGCCGGTCTCTCTTTGGTGTTCTGTAGGCCTGCGGTCCCGCCTGTGGGTGTCTCTCTGTGTTTCCGTGGCTGCTGGGCGTTGAGAGGCGAACGGAACAACTTCTGAAAGGAAGACAAAGAGAGAGCTTACATGAGCAACTAACTTCAAGCAAAGCAAAAAAAAAAATATCAGACAATCTTTAAAGTTAAATTGAGTGAAGAAATGTTGTTTTGTATCACTAGTGCTAAGAATCGTCTCTTTTTATATTTAATTTGCTCCTTTCAACATCTAGTGATATATATATTGAGTTGTATTAATAGTATTGGAAGCAAAGGTAGATTTGAGCTTTTCCCTCCTGGTAAGAATTAATACATACATAATACTAGCTCATACGTTTCCTCAGAACACCCAACATTTAATCTATTAACTCTCTCTCTCCACACACTCACACACTCACAAGCAATAATATTACAATGCCAGAACAAGTGATTACATCCTTTTTGGATACTGACATGTATAAATTGACAATGCATGCAGCTGTCTTTTTAAATTTCCCAGATGCCAAAGTTACCTATAAGTATACTAATAGATCTAGTCAATTATCATTTAATGAAGCTGCCATTGAATGGTTGAAAAATCAACTGAATTTATTAAGCAATATTAGATTCACCACAGATGAGATTGCTTACTTAAAGAGAGAGATTCCATACCTTCCAAAGGAATATATCGATTTCATTAGTAATTCTGATTTCAAATTAAAACCAGATGAGCATATCACATTCAATACAGAATCCTTTGCTCAAAATGGTGAAACTAGATATAATATCGATTTACTCATCAGTGGTTTATGGACGGATACCATTCTATACGAAATCCCATTATTAGCATTAGTCTCAGAGGCTTATTTCAAATTCGTCGATACCGATTGGGATTACGAAAATCAAGTTGAAAAGGCTAAACAAAAAGCATTGGACCTAATGGAAAATGGGTTAAAGTTTAGTGAATTTGGTACTAGACGCCGTAGATCTTATCATACACAACAATTGGTGCTCCAAGGGATTATGGATGCTGTCGCTACAAATGAAGACAAATATAAAGATATACTATTAGGTACTTCCAATGTTCTTTTTGCTAAAAATTTTAATATTAAACCTATTGGTACCGTAGCTCATGAATGGATTATGGGTATTGCAGCATTAACTGACGATTATATTAATGCTAATAAGAACTCCATGAAATATTGGGTGGATACATTTGGTTCTGAAAATGCAGGTCTTGCTTTAACTGATACATTCGGTACAGATGACTTTTTGAAATCATTTTTACCACCTTATTCCGATTATTACATTGGTGTTAGACAAGATTCTGGTGATCCAGCTAAGTATACTGAAAAGATTGCACATCATTACCATGAAGTTTTAAAATTACCTAAATTCTCTAAAGTTTTGTGTTACTCAGATTCTTTGAATGTCGAAAAAGCCATTACATATGGTAAAGTTGCCAAAGAGAATGGTATGATTGCTACATTTGGTATTGGTACAAATTTCACCAATGATTTCCAATTAAAATCTGATAATAACATAAAGAGTGAACCACTGAATATTGTCATTAAATTGTTAAATGTCAATGGTAATCATGCGATTAAGATCTCCGATAATTTAGGTAAAAATATGGGTGATCCATCAATTGTTAAAAGGGTCAAGGAGGAACTTGGTTACGTCGAACGCAAATGGAGTGGTGATAATGAAGCTCATCGCTGGAGCGCTTAATGAAAAAATACACACAAATAAATCAACTACAATATTAATGTATAAGTATATATCAGTATATCTATATATCTATATATCTATATATCTATATATCTATATATCTATATATCTATATATCTATATATCTATATATCTATATATCTATATATATATATATATATATGGGTGAATAACACAATAATCACAATTAGCAGATTACTAAAGTTATTATTCTCCCTTTCCGATATACGCTTGTTTGTTTCAACAAATCTATCAGACAATCAGAGAGAGAGAGAGAGAGAGAGCGAAAAAACATTCTATTGTTCGACAACGCTATTTAAAGACCTTCATAATGGTTCAAACTATAATTGGCAACTGCAAAACAAAAACTCATGTGTATGTTCTTAATAAGCTTGGGTTTGTTATTGAAAAGATCCAATTAATCGATTATATATTGCAAGTTTCTTATTACTACCCCCTCTCCTACCGAGAAAGCGGCGCACAACGAAACGAGATGGCAGAAAGAGGGTTCTACCGGTAAGAAAGTGAATGAGAAAGAAAGCGAATTTGGGAAAAGGTAAAAGATTTTTATGTAATAATAATAAGGAAAGGAAGTAAATCTTCAATGAATCTTATTGTTTAGAGCAAAGGAAAGGGTTTAACTTTCAAGAAGGGTACCGTTAACTAATATAATAGATACACGTTTATAAGTAGTGAAAATTAACTATTATATAATTAATAAAGGTAAATTAAACTACAATATTAATTGGCAACAAATTTAAAATTAAAAAATTTAAACAGGTAGTACTATATCTCATAATATATCTATTCCTAGCAAGATGTCTATTTCAAATAGCGCTGCAAGTTTAACCGAGTTGAATGTAATAGATACGCTGGAACATGCCAGTAATCCTCAGCATGCAGGTTCTCAAGTTCAACGTTTGGCAGAAGAACAACTCAAAGAATGGAGTGTTATTCCAGGTTTCCATTATATCTTACAATCCATTTATTTGGATTTATCAAATTCCTTACAAATTAGATGGCTAGCAGTCATTCAATTCAAGAACGGGGTTGAAAAATACTGGAGATCAACAAGGATTAATGCCATATCAAAAGAAGAAAAAGCATCTATTAGAGGCAGATTGTTTGATTTAATCGATGAACAAAACAATCAATTATGCATACAAAATGCTCAAGCTGCATCCAGAATAGCTAGACTAGATTTTCCAACTGAATGGCCAACGCTATTTGAGAATATTGAACAACTATTAGAAAATGAGCATATTAATAGAGATGATATTAAACTTTTTAATATATTGGTACATGTAAACCAAATTGTCAAAATTCTAGGAACAGCAAGAATCGGAAGATGTAAACCTGCAATGCAAAGTAAGATACCACTTATTTTCCCCCTCATTGTAAGAATATATTTGCATTCCTTTGACCACTGGACCTCGAGGTATACTCAAAATAATGTAGCGAGAGAATCTGATGAATTGACGAAATTACAAGTTTCTTACCTTGCATTAAAGGTACTAAGAAGAATTGTATGTGAGGGCTATGAGAGACCACATAAAGATGAATCCGTATGCGAGTTTATTAAATTGACCATATCACATTTTGAACTCTTAATTGGAAATCAAGAAAATCTAGGAAAATTGCATGTTTACGAGAAATTTATAAAATGTTATGGTAAATTATACTACAACACTGTCACCGATTCACCAGCAAATTTCATTTTATTACCATCTTCTACTCAGATTTTAATTGTATACACCAAACTCTTATTTGAAAGAGCACCAGTGGTATACACAGAGAATTCTGATACAACCGGTGATTTTTGGGAACAGACCGTAATTAAAGGTATCCTATTGTTGAAAAAAGTAATCAATTTTGTTTGCAAGAAAAACGTCATAACTTTACGTGCAAGAAGTGATAAGATTAGTGTAGAAGAAGCTATTGAGAAAATTAGTAGAGAATTTTTAAATGAAGATCTAATTAAAAAACTAGTAGACGTTTTAATGAATTGGTATTTGAAATTACGTCCTGCAGAGTTAGAGAATTGGTTCATAGATCCAGAAGAATGGATTAATGAGCAGATGATGACAAGTTATGAATATCAGATTCGTCCATGTGCAGAAAATTTCTTTCAGGATCTAATAAACAACTTCTCAGAGTTATTAGTGCCATATTTATTGTACAAAATTGAAAATGAAGCTGCTACTTTGACTAATTCCTCAGATGATTTTTTGAAGAAAGATGCCATATACGCTAGTTTCCAATTGAGTAGTAACGTCGTCGGAGATAATGTCGATTTTGATAATTTATTAACCACTGTCTTTTTACCTGAAGCGTCTAATACAAATGTTAATCCAGACCAATTAAAATTAATTAGAAGAAGAGTAGCACTAATTATTAATGAATGGTCCACCGTGAAATGTTCTGAAGCCAGTAAGAGTCTTTGTTACAAATTTTTTGGTGAATTGTTAATAACTGAAAAGGACAAAGTAGTACTGTTGACTGTAGTTCAAGCTTTGAGAACAATGATTGATGACTGGAATTTTGATAAGGATACTTTCGAACCTTATCTTAACGACATCATTACCGTTCTGTTGAGAGAAATTCTTCCATCAGTATCCTTAACAGAGACAAGATTATACGTTCTAAACACATTGACAGATATCATTATTCAAACGAAACCACTATTAAATAAAGATTTGTTAATCGAAATCATGCAACGTGTGCCTAGTTTATGGGAAGTCTCTACTAATAATGCATCAGAGACAATTTTGTCTAATGCGTTATTGAGATTACTAAAGCATTTGGTGTCATCATTGGGCTCATATTCATACTTGACATGGGAAATATCTATCCCATTAATTAGATACGCGTGTGATCCATCCTCAAGTCAATACCAGTTGTTAAATGAAGACGGGTTTGAATTATGGAGTGCATCGTTACAACATTACTCAATGAAAGAACATAATACCTTTGACCCTGAGTTTATTGAACTATTGCCATTTTTAGAGTTTGCTGTCAACGCTAGAACTGAAATTTTACCAACTTTATTGGAAATTGTTAAGAGTTATGCCTTGATTTTAAGCCAAACTGACTTTCTTTCTTCGGATTCCATGATGAAAATCTTCGAAGATATGGCTAAATATTTTTTGACATTAAGAGAAGATTCTTTCCAAATTATCTTGCAAATTTGGGAATTATTAATTCTTACAAACGAGTATGATGGAGAGAATCTGTTGTTTACAAAGTTTTATGAAACTGGTGTGACAAGGGCAATGTTTGATGCCATTTTCTTAGAAGAATCATTATCTTCGTATCAGTGTGGACAAATATTCCAAATTATTGGTAGATTAGGATATTTAAATCCAGATGCTTTGCTTGAATCATTAGCCCAATATCATCGTTCGTTACCTACAATGAATGACAATGCGCACCTTCCATTGAAAAATAAGAAAAGCATTTTCAGTGATAGTTCATTTGAAATTGTTGTTCAACGATTCTTATCTCAATGGGTTGTTTGTTACAAAGAAATTTATGACCCTAAATTCAAGAAAATACATATCATGGGTATGTCTAGTCTCTTGAGAACCAAAATGATCGCCATTATTGGTGATGTGGGGTTGATAATGTCATTATGGATCGATATGATGGAGGAAATAAATGAAAATTCCAATGGTGATTGTGAAAAGTATCACTTGAATGATATTGTAACTGAACAATCTCTTTCTTATTATCCTTTGACGAATGAACAATTAAGACAACATGAATTGGAAGAAAAAAACGACTTTGTACATCATATCAGTTTTAAGGATTTTATTACCCAAATTTTGAAATTCTTGGAACAGACATTAGGTATTCAAGGATATAATGAATTATTAGGTACAGTTAACCCATCTTTATTAGAAAACTTACAGTTATTCTTATCAGTCAGACCTCAACAATGAAGAAATAAATGTTCTCCATACATGATGACAACAAAACCTTCAAGAAGTTTTATTGTTGTTGTTATTTTTAATTTCTTGTTTTAAAGACAAGACCTGCATTACGCATATATAGGTGTAAACTACATCTTATAACATTCTCATTATCAATAATAAAAATTATTAACTTTTAAACAAAAACTAAACTCTATAAAATGCATATATAATATTGAGAAATGAATCGATTAACTGGTTTACAGATATTTTCATTTTCTATTAAAAAGAATTATTCTTTTATCTCATTTTTACTCTTTTGAATAGAAAAATATTTTAACATCGACTCATAACATGAAATATATTGGGTTAAATTTTGAACCATTGAAATACGTTGTTTCCTTAATTCATTAATAACAATGAAAATAAGATCTTGATCCATGTTCCATACATCAATCTTGTTATTTTTATCCTTCCCAGCGGTGAGAATATTAACAAGGAAATCTAGGGTAATAAATACACCTGTTCTACCACAACCAGCTGAACAATGGACCAAAAGAGGCACATTGTTATGAGTATTCTTAGAAATTGAGGCCCTTCTATAATTACTACAATTTTTCTGTAGTGTGGTTAAATCTGATATCATATCAAGGGATATATCTAACTTGGATAGGAATTTAATTGGAGAACTAATTAAGTGGTTTTTAATCCTAAATAATTTTTGTAAGTCTCCCATATCGGCACTGCACGAATCTAACCATTTAGAGTATTGTAATTGATAAACAACGCAATATTCTGATGGTGTTATATTATTTCTAACTACTTGGAAGACTCTTAAAGTGCATCCATCTAGATTATAAACATTGTCTATTGCCTTCACAATATTAACGGTAAATCGTTGAGTGGTTCTATTATATTTCGTACCCCAATAAATATCCCATTTTTTATGTTGTAACTCATCATCAGAATTCAATGATACGATAACTTTAACTTTATTAGACATAATAACTTTCCAAAAATCGTCAATTGTTGAAGGTAAAGGGGCCTGAGTAGCTATGTATTCGTAATCTGAATTGATTTGAGGTAACGAAAGATAATTCGCATTGATATAATCATTAAATCCTTTTTGATTATTTTCATCTAAGGAAGATTTTTTTACATTTACTGTATGTAAAGTTTGATCATCAAAATTCTTTAATGAACTTGAGGTATCTATTATTGCAGCAGGTGACCCATCTCTGCTATCTAATAAACTCTGCGGTTCCATTAGTTTTTCTTTCGATGAGTCATTATCTTCAGATGCAATATATACTAATGGTGAAGCTGAGTACGAAGATAACGACGAAGTTGGTGAGACAGCATCTCTTGGTGCAATTAAGTTTTGATTGAATTGTGGGATGTTATTTAGTGCAAAATAAGATGAGGAATTTTTTCTTTTCCTATTAGAATTTGAATTTGACCGTGAACGTGATGAGGATGAATTAGAAGGTGTGGTATGTACAATATGAACTGGGATGTTATCTTCATTTAAATGAGAGGATGAATGAATATTATTACTGTAATTATTATTCGTTGTATTGTTGTTACTTGTACTTTTAAAGTCAGTATTATTATTATTATTATTATTTATTAGTGGGGAATATTGAAGTTTAACTCTGGAATGTTCATATGGTAAAATGTTGGAATATCTATTTTTATTAAAGGATTCTATACCTTGAGATACTTCGTAATGAACTAATGGGGTCATTAATGTATCACTATTACTACTATTTAGAATATTTTCAGATAAATCAGAAGTAGCATTGTTAGAGAAAGTTCTCGATCTTGGTCGTGGTAATGATGTTGGTGAAGGTTCTTGTTGATTATCATCTGTAATGATTAACGGTGGTAATTGTAAACCTTTTGTTTTAGATTCTGTAGTTCCATTTATAATTGTTGTTTGCGTGGTATCTGGTCTTGGATTAGATTTTCTATGTAATGATGGAGCTCTTGATATTTTATTTGTTGATTTTCTTTTCAACAAATCTCTCTTTTGTTTCTTGAATTGATTTTGTAAATGTGTTAGTGAATATATCTTATGATATGAACTTGATGATTGTAAATCTGTAGAGTTACTTGTAGCAGGGGTATTTGTTGTAATTGATGTTGACGATGATGAAATATCTTGTTCATCATCGTCCATTTCATTGGCCATAAGGGTATTATTTTGAATTTTATAATTTTCATTATAATTACCAGTGAAATTCTTCCTATCATCAATACAATCAGCTAATCTTTTAACTTCCATATCTTCTAATAAATCAAATTTTTTTAATAAGATTAATAAAATATCATCTTTCTGTTTTTTATCAGTGAAAGGGAATAACCATTTAGGTAAAATAGAGTCATTTAAATGAATATCATTTGGAATATTAAATGTAAAATATTTTTTTAATGACATCGGTGAATAATGAATTGAGTCTTTCTTAATCGAATGGACAAACATTCCATTTGTTGAATTTTTTGGAATTTTTATAGTTAAATTAAAATTTTGTAAAGCAGGTCTATCTTTCATTCTTTTTGTTGCGTTTAAATTATTAATAAATTTGTTATTTGTTATTTGTGAACTCATAAAATCTGTTGAAGTTGGTATTATATTTGATTCCCTTGATTGAGTACATAATTCTTTATCTAATGATAATAAAATTAATTTAGAATTATCATCCGATTTATTAATCGATTTTAAAAATTTAATAAATTTTGTTATTAAAGAAAATGTTTGAAATGAACAGTTTGATAAAGTTGAAAATTTATCAAAAAATACAAAAACGTCACAACTATCAATTAATTTTAATAAATTTTTCCTCTTTTCATCATTAAATGTAATTTGTAAAAGATTTTCAAATTTAAAATTTTTCCTTTTCAATAGTGTACTTGGTAAGTTTAAATGAAATTTAAAAAAATTCTGTCTTGATAAAGATAATGAAGATTTATTATGATCAAATAATAAAGTTGATAATGATGATGCAGGTGAAGATGCTGTAAAAAGTGAAGGTATTGCAGATTCATTTGGTGAAAGATCAAATATCAATACATTACTTCGTTGATCAGAAGTATCTTGTGATCGTGACGCCACTAAATTTGTAGATTGTTGAGATAATAAAAAATCGTCAATTAAAGATGTTACCGTTGAACAATATTTCAATCCATTAATATGGTACTCATTAGAATTCAAATCAACAAAATTTTTAATATTATTGTTACTTCCCGTTCTCGGCAGCGAAGGTGGACTAGTTGTCTCTATCCTATTAGTAGTATTTCTTTTCTTATCATTACTTATCATTGAATGTTTCTTATTATATGGATCTAGTGTATGTGGTGACGTAGGAGAATTATTCGAACCTTCCCTCAATATTTTACACATAATGAGAGACACTTTCACCTTCTCTCTATTTTTTTATTTTTTTATTTTTTTAACTTTTTGGCAAAATAAACGTTCAAATGGCAAAGAATAAATGATCTTAACTTATATTCTACTCATAGACAGAACTAAGGAGTTAAAAGTCTTGTTTCACCTTTTCAAAAGTCTTTTCAAACACACTATATGGAAAGAAAAGAAAGAAAAAAAAAAAAAAGGGGAAACGTTATGTCACAGATTAATGCTTTACCGTCAACGTTATAATAAAAAGTGATCCTGTAATAGTAAAATAAAATTGAAATATTATTGTGAATATTGCAACAAAGGATATCTATCGAGAATCTCCTTCCACTAAATAGAGTTCCTTTTTCCAAACGTCACTTCCATTTTCTATCTTTTAATTTTGCCTCATGTGTGTTTTGATTTAAGATGGTCTGTCTATAAATAATATTTCACTCTTCGCCAGAAGGAAAACAAAAAAGATCAACTCACTTTGCCACTTTCCCACCAAATTTGTGCGCAAAAACCCTTTTTTTGATCTATTATTAAGTTGTGTACGGGGCCTTCTGAGTGCCTTTTTCATGAAATAATGCCGAAATTGTTTTTTGGAAATTTTTTGGGCGGAGAGCGGCACGTCTGCAAACCCTGGGCTGGGGCTTAGGGTTTCACCAATTTTCAGAATTTTTTTTTTTTTGATTTTTGAGGTAAACAAAAGAAGAAGAACTCGAACGAAAACACGAAAATGGGTATTTGAGCAGAGAGGATCAGAAGTGACTTTAGTGCATGGATCTGAGGAGGGCGAAGCAAGGTGGTGATGGATCGCAGCATGCATGGTGAACAGGATGGCAGCTCTTCTAATGTCAGGGACTTCTTTAAGAGGCCCGAGAACGAAGATACTTTGCATTATTTGAAACGTCAACATCAGGAACAAATGAAGAGAATGGATGAATTGGAGGCAAGCAGTTCTGTGGTCTCGCCGTTGAAACCTACAACAAATATATATGGGGGGTCAAATAAGCCAAGTGGTGCTGCTGGTGCTGCTGCTACTGTCAAGACTGCTAATGCTGGGGGTACAAGGCCGACGGTACAAGAACGACAACAATCAGCTGGAATAATGCCGATGCCTATAACATCGGCATCGACACATGGACAGTCGGATTTACTTCGACAGCAATTAAGGGGTGAACTTCCTTTACCGTCGTCAGCAATGTCTTCTTCAACTTCGAATGGATTTTCTAATAGAAGATCAGATAATACTTATAATTATGCACTTTATAATAATGAAACGCGTTTACCACAACAATTTATTGAAAAAGATTTTAATTCCAATTCGATGTATATGAAATCAATTCAAAGAGAAACAGAATCATTGAGAGATATTGTTTATCAACAACAACGGGACATGCATACATTAAATATGTTATTAGACGATGAACGAACTAAAAATATTAATCTTTATGATCGATTGAGTTATTTAGAAAAAAAGATACAAATGATTGAATTAAATACTCAAATTCCTATTCAACGTCGTACAGTATCTTCTTCTTCTTCTTCAGCTGCATCTTCTTATGGTGGTAGGCCATTTGGTTATAATAATGGATATCCACCAAGTAGTCAAGATACAGATAATAACAATATTAATGCTAGCAGGATATACAGTAATACTAATTCTAATGAAAGAGCTCATCAATATAGAAATCAAGAATTTATATCGTCTCCAACAACAAATCATCCGTTTTCAATTGTTGACGATAAGACTACGAATCTTCTATTCTCTAGAAAAACTACTCAATGAAAAAGAAAGAGAGAAAAAAAATAATAATATTCTATATAAATTTTAATAGATAAATGTAGAAAGTTGTAATATTATATCCTAAATGTAACAGATATTGTTTTGCTTATAATTCCGATTTTGTTTTTTCATCATATTGAAATGAATTTCAAGCGTAGTACATATTTAAAGTCATCTTCGTCATTTTTGATTATGGATATTGTCCCTTTCTTAGTATTTTTCGGGATATCAGAACTACCCCATAGATATGAATTCGAATATCCAATAAATCCCGTTTCAGAATCATATTCAAATTGAGAAGCTTGTTGAATATTCTTATAATGACATGCCAATTCATTATTTGTAGTAATTTGACAATATCCAAGTCTACTCCTTAAATTATAATTACCAAAAGGTGACTTGATTAATTGATAGTTGGCGGGAGATCCCTTCGACATCCAATGGCCATCTTTAATAACGATACCAATTGAGTTACCTGTGTTTTTATTGATTATTCTTAAGACACCTCTTTGGCCTCTTTTATCGCCATCTGGAATTTGACCCTTTGGAAAATAACCCTTTGGATAATACTTAATACCTTCTTCACGACAACGTGAAGATGGCATTTTTTTACCCAATTCATTTACTGATAATGGTTGGAAATCTTCATTCAACATGGATCCTTTTAATAGATGGTAGTACCATATCTCATTAATTACATTATTTCTATCACAATTAATAAATACTTTTTTTCCACCAAAACTTTCCTGTAATGCATTTTCTATTTCACTTTTAGTATATGTCTTATCCTCACTCGGAACTATATTATGTTGTTTCAAAGCACTATAAGTATCTAATTTTTTGAAAAGATTGACAGTAACATTGAAATAATCAATGACACCTCTTTCCTTCCATAATTTTTCTTCTTTTTCATCGTTCTCATTCCATCTTTCATAACATTGAGAATATAAATTCTTAATGCAACTACCATGTTTATTGAATTCATGAATCCATAATGATTCATCTCCTCCAACAATATTACTCTTCCATAGGAGATCTAAATCATCATAAAGATCCTTTGTATTCGGGAAATTACCGTTATGCATGATATAATAGACATCATCAATGAAAAGATCCCTTCTACAAAATTGTTCATATGAGCCGTCACAATTATCTGGCCACAAACCATGTATAGTAAATGAATCCATGGGACCTAACTCTTTCACAATTTCACTTTCATTCATTCCAATTTTACTAGTCTTATAATTCCAAAACTGGGATTGAAGAAACACTCCGCCAGGGTATTCAAAACAACAACTGTCCGTTATTTCAGTAGCATTTCTGCAAGTGTTTGGGAGATCGATGGGGCAATAACTATTTTCTGCTTCACTAGTTAAAACAGAAAAAATATTTTTAAATAGTAGTATATCTTTTGGTATTCTCATTTTTTATTGGTGATTTTAGTCAAATATATATATGTGTGTGTGTAATTATAATATACCTTATTTTAGTACTCTTTTGTCATTCAATTTTCAACTTAGCAAACATCCCTTAATTTTAATCGTTAATCAGCCTTTCTATCTTTAATCATAAAGGAAAAAAAAATGTTGGCGAAAGCGACTAGAAGAAAAGAAATGCATAAAACCATAAACCAATTATAATGAAAATAAAAGTAATCCATTTGCAACTCAATACAATTGCTATGTGTAGAGAACTAGTAACTACGAATTGTAGAAAATTTTAATTTAATATACAACTCTCTCACTATAAATTTTCCTTGTTTGGATTAAAACATTAACAATAGATATTAGAATTAGATAAAATTATAGAATACTAAAAATAAAAATTGGAAAAGAGATATGAAAATACAAATTGGATACGGTCTCTTTATTAATAGCAAGTAAAATGAATAGTAAAAGTAAATTGATTAATCAAAGAAAAAAAAGGTCATGAGAAATGATGAGAGTATTCATAACCAACAACCTAAACCATTTTTCTGTAGAATGGTTCACCTTCCTTCTTGATATGATCGGTTTCAATTGAGATATCCCTTTTGCTAAATGGGACCCAATTGCTTGACTTCCATGGTGAAACGCCTTCTAGCCACATTTCATTAACTTCTTCCAATGAAAGGCCTTTTGTCTCTGGAACAAAGAAAAAGACGTAGAACCAAGCAAAGATCAAACAACCCATAAAGACATAACCATAGTAAAAGTTGATAGCACCTGTTATAAATGGGGTGAAGAAGCTTAATAAGAAGTTCCAGAACCAATTAGAAGCTACAGAAATGGACATACCTTTAGCCTTAATTCTCAATGGGAAAGTTTCAGCAACGATAACGTATGGGATTGGAGCCCATGTGGTAGCAAAACTGAAGATAAAGAAACATGTAAAGACGATCATTGTATTTCCTGCACTCTTAGAAGAAGCATTGTTCATACCGTTTGGATACAATTTGGTGACACCAACAGAAGCATAGACAACAAAACAGGCACACATAGCAGCAGCACCCCATAATAGGCATTTTCGTCTACCATACCTTTCAACGAAGTAGATACCGACAAAAGTGGAAGCAAAATTTACAACACCAATAATTATCGAGGTTTCAAAAGAATCTTCCAAACCAATTGATTTAAAGATACTAGTCCCGTAGTAGAAAAAGTAATTTGCACCAGTCAATTGTTGTAGACTTTGAATCATAACACCTAGAATTACTCTTGGTAATATCTTCCCTTCAGCGGAAAATAATTCAAGCCAAGAGGCTTCACCGGCAGCAATTTCGGTTTGAATACCAGAGTTTAATAATTCAAGCTCGGCTTGTACAGCAGGATCATCAACAGATACTCTGTTGGAAGTTGCAATTGACCTTCTAGCTTCATCGATTTTACCGATCTTGATTAAGTAACGTGGTGATTCTGGAACCATTAGCATAGCAACAATCATAAATAGGGCCCATGCAAAACCTAAGCCTAATGGAACTCTCCATTGAACAGAGTTAGAATAACTTTTTGTTCCATAGTTAGTACAGTAACCTAAGAAAATACCTAATGTAATCATCAATTGGAAACAAGAGACTAAGGTACCTCTTAGATGTTTTGGAGAAACTTCAGAAATCAATAATGGTGAATAAACAGAAATTCCTCCAACACCCATACCAGAGAATATTCTACCAATAAGATATTGGTACCATTTATCAACAGACGAAATTGAAATCAAAATACCAATAACATAGACAACAGTAACAATGACTAAAGCAATTCTTCTACCATAGGTGTCACCCAATTTAGAAAATAGTAGCCCACCAATGGCACATCCAATACAGAAAATGGAAACAATTAAACCAGTTCTAACCCTTGAAAGAGAAAATGTCCCATCACCATTAGCTGTTCCAAATCTTCTGATGAAATCAGTCTGTTGAACGAATCCAGAAATGGTCCCTGTATCCCAGCCAAAGATGAACCCCCCAAATGACACCATTAGACAAATCAATGATACAGTGATATAAGCAGAGGCTGGCTTCTTTGGCATCTCATACACTTCTACAGTGTTATCTTCAATCACACTTCCCTTGCCTCCATCGTCATTTACTTGTTGATTGACTGGAGTTGAAAGAGCAGAATCAGTGCTAGATGGTTCATTAGCTGTTTGAACTGCATTGTTTTTTGTAGTAGAATCCTCAGACTCAACAACAGGAGCTGTTGCGGGATCAGGTTGAGACATTATTAATAATTAAAGTCTTAGCTTAATGTTACAACTTGAATTTGTATTATAATTATCTTTTTTTTACTGAAATTAAAAGGTAAATCAAAAAAGAAGCAGTACGCAATGAAATATCTTCCCAAACAAAACAAAAGTCTCAGTTGCTATTCACTTAAATACTTACAATTTTTGAGTATTTGAACGTGGGTAAATTTGGGTTTTACAATACCTTCTTTTAGAACAAAACCTTTAGCAGTAAATGAAGCCAATAAATGGTAGAACGATATCTTTTTAATACCTCTGTGACGTTTTACAACATTGTTGAATTATTGTTGTTGTGGTAGTAATTTAACGTGCCAGCCTAATTTGTGACGTATTTTCGGACTTTTTTAGTGAACAATATTAAAAAAAAATTACCCACATTTTTTTCATTTAAGAAAATATCGTACAAGTATGCTTCTTTTGTTATATACAGATTATATGGGAAAAAGCTGAGAGGCGGACATAAGGTAGCTAACTACCAAAAGAAATTATTAGTATAGCGAAAATAGTGATCTTAAGAGCAAACTAGCGTTAAATCGAACTATTTTAACGTTATATCCAACAGAAATAGCATAAATTAATTCTATACTTATGTTACGTGGTGTGAAATTGTCTTCCTTAGCTTTTCCTCGTTTAATCGACTAGTTTTATAGAGGATGTCAGATATTATTTGTTAGCCATCAGTACTCACAAATAAGATCCAGCAAGTTGTGTGAATGTGGGGTAATAGCTTTTAGGAGACACATTACTGCCTATTAAGGGATTTGTTATTGATTAGTAAGAAACTTTAAATCCAGGTACATGGGGCAATTATGTCTGCTTGGTTTACTGAGTATGTTTCTACCACAAATAAGAGGTGATATTATTTATTGTTCTCCCCCATTATATTGAAATGTACCCCACATTGATAATCTATGAGATAATCCCCTTTTCTCCCTCTTTTACACCTCTTACCATTCCTTCGTAGAATAAATGACAAAAACTCATCGTACTTCCAAATTAACAATGATTTAGAATTAAAAATAGATTCTACAAGCAGGTAAATATTATGATATGAAGTTTGTAGAGTAATCTCATCGGATAGTGGCATAGGATAAACCCCATTGATGTTTCAATACTATATTACGAGTGTGTTTACTTATTTAATATTCCAGAAAATTGAACAAGATCTAGACATTCGATTTCTTTACATGTTATATGGCCTGTAATTATCTTAATCTTAGTAAATGTATATTCAGTTTAACAGGTATTTTTTGCTGGTATGTTGGAACATTTTGCGTAGCTTATTTTGTGAGGAGAGGAGGAAATTTTGCTTTCTAAAATAATTCCATCACACAATATGTTGTATGAAATTTTATAAAATTCAAGTTTATTTTTTTTCTCAGAACAAAAACTATTACATTGTGATAGTTGTGCCAAGAAAAAAGAGATTGAGTCCATATGAAGGAGGTTAAATCTTTTAACTTAGTAAAGTACTAATATTTCTTACATCGCTTGTCTAGGGAATGGGTAATTATTTCCTATTCTTGGAAGTATTTCTTTGCTGTTTTGTACAATTGAATTCACGTTTAAATTAATTTATTCAATTAATCAAATAGTGAGACTCGGTTGTCTTAGGGCTATGAAAAACTAGAATTTATTAATTCTAGTTTATTTAAGCATAAAGCGGAGAACAAAAACTCATGCTGTAACTTTTCTATACATTACTGCTTTGAGAAATATAAAATACAAAAGAAGGATGCACTTGTATGACAGAGTATGATAATAAAATTCCAGAATTGGTAAAAACCACAGAAAGAACATCTTTTCTGAGGTTATAATGAAGTCAAAAACAAAAACTTTTATAAGTCATCATGTGTGAAGTTTTGGTAAAAATAAAGTGATTGGAATATTGTAGTAATAACAAAGATTTTATAATAAAAATATTATGACAAATGTAAAGAATATATTAACACTCATACCTGAAATAGCATCATTACTATTTATTACCAGATTGGCAGTGGGGGCACCACCATGAGTGACTGCTGTTAAAGGAGCTCTCGACGAAAGTACAGCGATGCCACTTTTACTAACTCCACTATCAATAGACCTGATACCTTCATTTGCAGTAGTAATTTTTCCAAACACAGTTATTTTACTGTTGCTCTTGTCACCATTATTGTTTTCAATCCCTTTTGTAGCTTCATTTCCAGGTAAAAAACTTGTTCTGCTACCTCCTTCACCTCTATTTGAAACAACAGTTGTAGTAGTTGATTCGATAAAGTTAGTTTCTTCGGCTACTCTGGTAGAAGAAGCAACAAAAACATGTTCTTCAGATGCCCCGGTAGAAGATGGCACATTGCTATGTCCTTCTGATGTTACTATAGGATAATTTATAATACTCTTTTCGTCAGATTCTGTGATGGGAAACAACGTGGTTTTAGAATAAATAGTTTTGATTACAGTTGAGTATTGAGTGTTAATACTTGAGCTGTTCATGTACTGGATATTCTCGGTACCTACAATTGTCTCGGTAAGAAATGACGTAAATGTAGTAGCGACGTCTTGGCTAGTATAGTTTACCGGTTCTGATGTAGCAGCGGTGACTGAACTTTCTGGTTCTAAAGTTATAACATCTGCCAGTGTAGTAGATTGCCCATCTAGTGTAACAATATCGGTTACTGTTAATAAACTAGTTACTGTTGGAACTTGAATTGTCTCGGTTATTTGGATGGTTGATGCCTCGGCCGAGAAAGTAATTGTTTCGGTAATTGTGACACCTTGAGTTTGATTTAGTGAAGTAACTACCTCTGTGGTAGTCACTGTTGATGCATCCTGTGACACGGTGAATGTTGCTGTCACTGTTTCAACTTGGGTAACTGCCGTGGACTCAGATGGTTCAATTGGTTGTGGTGGAATATAGGTATCGTCGTCAAACACAGGGCAAATTACATTGTTGTAGTATTTTGCATATCCAGTGAAATCTTTATGCACTACTCCTTCTGGGTCAATGAAGCTAATGGTTTGGATAGCAACTGCGTCCCTGTTGAAAAATACAATACGGAAGGGATATGATTCACCAGCGATCATGTCCATGGTAGCAGTTTGAACATCAGTATTGTCATAATATTGAATAGAATATAATGTGAAATTTTGTGTTTCAGTATCTGAACAGCAAAAATAGTCAGTACTACCAAACATCTGAAATAATGATCCGTCATCTGTTTGCCCAATTTGAAATGTGTATATACCAGATGTCTTTGGAACAAACCAACCACTATATTCAACAGAAAAATTAGAAATAGTCAAGCTGAAACCATTGATTTCACCCTCAGTAATAGCACCGCTTATGGTTCCATAGAAATAGAAAAAGTTTGTGTCATAAACACCACCAACTTCTCCTAAGTATCTGTTACCCATGTAATATTCATGGTCTAAAAAATTTTCATCTAAAATATTTGGAGTATCTTCAGCATAGACATATCTGTAAAATCTTGCCTTTAAACCATCTCTCGGCTCCTCAAGTTGGGCTGAACAAAGACTCAACCCATTGGTCTCCGATGGGTCTATTTGTTGTAAAGACCTTAGGTCAAATCCATGTGGATTTTCTTCAGCAAGACAAATAGATAGAAAAGAATAGGCCCAAAAGAAAACAATTGAAAGTAAGTTTATGTTCAACATCGAGCCACTTATACTATCCTGATGATCTAAATGGTAGGATAAAAAATGTGAAGCAAAAAGTGAGAAATATTAGTGAATTTTTTTTATTGAATATTCGAGAAAGATGAAGATATGATCACATCATTGAAAGATACAACTATACCTCTTTATATACCACAGAAATTACAACTATAATTTGTTCTTGTTTTCATAATTGAACAAGAAAATGTTTTTTTTTGGGCCCTATTGTTCTCTGAACATACATTTACGTTCAGTTATAATTCAATTTTAATCCAAGAAAACAAATTTACAAATCATCTATGTCAAAAATGTCAAACAGTAAAATTAGTGCACAATATTTGCTCAGAAATAATAAATAATTAGGTTAATTTGGAGTCAATAATTATGCAAACAACTCTCCGTAGCAATAGCAATATTTTGAATAATAGTTTTGTGATTAATAAATAATAGTTCTCCCGAAAAGTTTATTTACAGTTATTTTAAGGCACCATGATGGAAACAAGTCATAACTTTGTTTCCATATCCTCAAATTATGGCTATAACGTTTTAACATTTCATGTAATTTGATAAAGGTTCGAGGAAACGGATGGAAACCATTTAAACAACCACACGAAGGAGTTAACCCTAAAATTTTGACAATAGCTACTTTATTACTTTTGTAAAGTTGATAGACATCTACTTAAGCTAACCGATATTTGAAACACATTATTAATAGCTCTATTGTTGAATTCCGCTGTCATATTGGTTCTCCGTCGCAATGTTTCATGGCCTATTGTGTGATTTCTGTTTAACGCGATAGCATATTATTATTGGTGGAAGAGAGGGGACGGGATGAACAAAGAGGAGTGTTATTGTTCTTTAAATTCTTTCGAGAATGTTCTTGAATTCTAAGTTAATTCACCGTGTGACCACAAAAGTTTTGTGCCTTAGAAAAGAACATTATTAACGAACTATGTTGAACCAAAAATGTTTCTTTTTACCGGTACTCTGCCTTTTTAGTAAACGTGGTATTATGGTCTTGATTACAGAAAATTAGTGAATTTACCACTAAAATTATTAATTTTTTAAAACAGGGGTTTTTTTGGGTAAGAGATCACTATTATTATTCTTGTTTCTAGTGAGGGTTTTTTAATGCTTGCAAATGTTTTAACAAATTTGATACTAAGGTCCAATTAAAATGGTTTTCGTGGAGTTAAATCCCCCAGAACAATTGATTTTGTAAGATAACTTCTCTCAAAACTTCTCTCCTTAAAGTATCATAACTGTTGTGCTGTATGTTCTGATAATTAAATATTTTACCGGAACACATTTATAATGTTTTAATTGACATCACTTTTCGGTTGGTATTTCAAGGAACAAAACCTACCCCTTGATTAAAACTCAACCTCAGATTCTCTACAAAAATAATTTGCAATTCAGGTTTAGTATCATTTAAAATGAATTGAAAATGGTACATTCAATATTTTACTCCTCCTTTGATCTTTGTAGCTTAACAACCAAGGGAATACTCCTTGGATATTAAGTTATATATAACCGTCAATAAATGGTATGTGTCCCTTGTTCCCGAATTTACCAGAATTAGTATATTAGGTAACATCAGATGCCTTGTATTGTGGCAAATAATCAACATAAATGATAACATCTCTCTAAGAAATGTATTACAAGTAAGTTGTAATATTCACATGAATTATATTTTTCTTTTTTTAACTATATGTAATATAATAGATATACAAAATGGAAGAACATATTGTTCATGTTGGATATTTGAATTATTAGAGGAATCCATTTCTTTAATATGGTACAAAATTTAATTTATTAGAAATCAACGTATAGTCGTCTGATTTCTTTAGTATACAAATTATAAATAATATACAAAATAGTCAGGGAAATAAAATATTCCAATGTATGAAATATTGTTCCCTTTATATACCTTTGGATTTGGTTACATTTCGTGATTATAAATCTCCAATACTAGCATTGTAGAAATTATGCATGATTTCCAAATGCGTCTTTTTATTATCTTTTCTCATTTTGGATTGTTAAATATTGAACATTATCAAATATGACAATCTTTATCATTCTTTTATTCTTATATTTTATATTCTTGACGTCATTCTTCTATCATGTAAATTCCGACAGTTCAATAACTAGCCATTTTGTTATGATGCAATTTTGTATAAGCCAGAGGACATTTTTTGATATGATGTTTGATCAGTTATTTTAAATTATATAGTCTTCATATTATAAAATAAAATATTTTTTATTTTACAATAATGGCTTTATATATACCCTTAATTTTTCTTGAACAACTCACCTGAATATATTGCTGGTTTGTTTTTATTTTACTCTTTGTGCTGGTTTAAATATTTTTGGTGGTCTTTTTTTAATATTGCTAATTATTTCTTTACAATCTCTTTGGACGAAGTGTGACAATAAGTTACCCTTAGTTTCTGACAAATTAACATAGTACTTACTATTAACACATTTACTTGTTACCGAACAGACCGACCACCGTATCGATTTTCTTATGTTTCTTATAAATCCATTATATAAAAGAGATACTAATAATCTGAGATAGGCTCTCTTTATATATGTTATAGATTTACATACGCAATACAGTTAAACTCTATAACTCTTCTAATTTTGTGGTATACCTGCACCTTGTTTTATGTTTCTTAGTCATCATAATCCATTCCTTTTTAGTTCATTATTAGGTTTTAGATATCCATTATCATGATTAATTAATTAATTAATTAGTTAAAGTCTCAATTCTTTATCACGTGACATAGTGTCACTTAAATTTTAGCCTATTTCAAATACAATTTAAACTCGTCTTTTAATAGCGCCGTGGCGCAGTGGAAGCGCGCAGGGCTCATAACCCTGATGTCCTCGGATCGAAACCGAGCGGCGCTAATATTTTTTCTTCATTTTTTGAAGAGAGAAATTCGGGCCGAAATATTTCTGGCTGAAATTTCCACGAATCTTTTTCGAACTGAATTTCTTTTTTTCCACCGGAACTTTCCTGTTATGTAATGGTCTGCTCGAGTGTGAACTGAAAAATAAACAAAACCGATGACTCTCACTTTCTTTCTCATCTCATGGTTATCAGAATAATAATATTATATATATATTTGGCGAATATCTTTGTTCTCTGTTTTTTGTTTATTTCCAATAATAAACACTCAGAAGTGAAATTATTCTTACTTAAGTCAGGAAGTTAAGATAAAAGAAGACTAATTCTACAACATTAATTTTACCAAATTTTAATATGGCAACTTCCACTAGTAACTTTGTCCCACTAGAGTCTCGAAGCAGTACCGCAGTTCCATCATTATTGAAGGACCAATATGTTGTTGAAGGAGATGATGACGATATTACAGCCAGAGAACAATCTGAAACTCCATTACCAATTCAAAATAACAAACAAATAAAATTAAAGGTAAGAAACATTGATATTATTAAATATTTAATTGGAACAATCGCCGGAAAAGATAAAATTGCTAAATTTTTAAAGTGTATACTAGATATCATCAAGAAAGTAAGCTTATTGTTTCCAATGAAATTTTACAATGTCGATACAAGGAGTTTAGCAACCATCGCAAGCCAATTGTCTTTATTCAGAGCAATTATGAGATTTGGGTCAGCTCCTTTTACTATTGGTTCATTAATAAACATGATATCACACAATAAAAATTTATTGAAAACCCCTTCAGTTGTATTTAACCCTTCAATTTTGGAAAGTATTATTAACGTGTACTTTACTATATTTGATGAGTTATCACTGTTAAGCAAATTGAATATAATCAAAAATAAAAACCTTCGTGAAAGAATTTCAAGAAATGACACTTTAGCTACAGAGATTGATTCGATATTTAGCTTACAAAAAGCTTGTATATCCTATAGGAAAAATAGAATTCAAAGGAATAAGAAAAACGATATAATGGCCAAGATCGATATTGCTCGTTTCACAATGGAACTGATCTCAAACACCCCAGATTTACTTCTAATCAGATCACCTCGCATTGAAAGAATAGTTTCATTATTTTCGTCTATTTGTTCTACAATTTCGGCTATTTTAAATTTAGTGAGGTTATGGATTCTTGCTAAGGATCAACTTTCTGTTAAATTGTGAGTTTAAGTTTAACAGCCATATACATATAATTATTCGTATGCTAGAATAAATAAATATAATCATATAGCCAGACAATTATTTAGCTGTGATAAATAGCTAGTTCCCATCTTCAACAACTTCTATTTAACTATTTAATAACCTCCATGATCATGATTTGTTCTGAAATTGGTTTGTTTTTGATTTTTTTTTTTGTCGCAGTCATCCTAAGGCTGGCTGAACCACAGATCTGTACACACACACTTTTTTTTTCTGAGTTGGAATGGTAGACGTGCAATCTTTGTGACTAACAGACGAAGATGCAACAACAGAATCGAACATGCATGATCACATCGATAATTGTAAGATAAGTATTCAATTTATAAGATATGCACCTTTGAAATTTTTCTGAGAAAATATATATATATATATATAGTGTCCGTTGGCATCTCAATTACACCTTTTTTTAGCAAAGGGATATTCTAACCTAATAAACCCTATTCAGAAGTGAACTTATCATATTACGTTAAAAACTATGACTGTCAACTCAATGTCCAAAGTAATCATTCCTTATAAATATCAAATAGAGTTAGATGACGAACTGCCATTATGGCATGAGTTGGAAAGCAAGCATTCAGTTCATTTTCTCAAATATCATATGGGTACTCCCGAAGAATTCATACAATATATCAATGAAGAACAAATAAACTGCATCTGGATAACAGAAGATTTTTTTACCTATTTAGGTGGCCCAGCACCTTACTGGGACCATTTCCCAGATTCTTTAAAGGCAATTGTAGTTCCATGGGTTGGTTGTGACTTCATTGACGGGAAGAGATTATGGGAAGAAAAAGGAATTGTACTTTGTAATGTTGGTCCAAACGCTGCATCAAATGTAAGTGAATTGTGTCTTTATTTGGTTTTAAGTTGTTTCAGAATGACAAGTTTTTCTGAATATTGTTTTAAATTCATTGATACTGGTGATGTTGATGCTTGCAAAGATCATATTGGTAGTAAGAAAAGTGACGTCATTACACATACTTTGACTAATAATGAAGGAAAATCGTTTGAATATAAGTATCCAAAGAAGAAAACAAGAGGTGAAGTTCCAATTAATATTGTGCAAAATTATAATTTTGGAGGTAAGCATATTGTTTCACCATCTAATAAGAATGCATTAATTTTAGGATTTGGCTCTATTGGACAAATGATAGGTAAAAAGTTAAACTCTGCGTTTAATATGAAAATTCATTATTATAAAAGAACAGGTCCAGTACCAAAGGATATTTTAGGTTATGAAGCTACATATGTCAATTCTTTGGATGACTCAAAAGTTTGGTGTGACATCGACGTTATTATACTATCTTTACCAAGCAATCCAGAGTCCGACAATATTATTAACAAAAAAACATTAGCTATGTGCAAAGATGGTGTAAGAGTTGTTAATGTGGGTCGTGGGTCATGTATTAATGAAGATGATCTTTTGGATGCATTAGATTCTGGGAAAGTTAATAGTTGTGGTTTAGATGTTTATAAAAATGAGGAGACTAAAGTCAATGAAAATTTATTATCAAGATGGGATGTCACTGCATTGCCACATATGGGGAGTGCTGAATATGATATCGTACTTTTGGAAACCCAGATTACCTTGGAAAATATTGAAGATATATTTGTTAAGGGAGGTCATGGTATATACACAGTTAACAGATAAAAAGTCCTAGAAAATGTGATAATATAAGAATATTTCGCCCTCATATTACCACTAATTCAAAAGGAATTATGTAGCTTTAAGTCATAGCTTATTTACATGTATATATTACAAGTTTATTCCCATAATGTTTTTAAAATTTTCTTTATGTTTTTTTATTAGAATTTATATTTATATATATATGATTATTTTTTTTTTTTTTGAAAGTAAACATTTTTATAACCAAGCAACAAAAACAATAAACATGTTCAAACCCATTCTGCTTCAACTTGAGCTTTCTGGAAAGTATAATCCTTATGATCTATTGTTACAACACCGTCCTTCAAAGAACATTTCCACCTAGCTTTCGTTCTCGTCACTTTATCATATAAACACAACATTAAGTTTTCATCTGGACCGTCATCTTCACCTTCTGAAATTAAGTAATCGTCATCAGAATCATCAAGTTCAGAACCAACTTCATCAGTATCTAGCAATGCACTTCTCTTGGCTTTCTTAGCTTGTAATCGTACTTGGTTTGCTGCATTACCGTTAGGGTCATCGATTTCCAATTCTATTTCAGTTGATTTATTCGTTTGCTCTGTGTCTTTATCTTGTGAATCTGAGTTATTTATATCGTCTTGGTCATCATCATCATCATCATTATTATTATTATTATTATTATTATTATTATTACTTTCTGTTGTCAATGGTGGTGGTAGAGTCTTTTCTGTTCCATTATTCTCATTGTCATCATTTTCTTCTTTAACGACAGGTTGATTATTATTTCCTTCAAATAATGGCATTGTAAGTTCTTGTTCATTTCCATTTTCAGATTTAACCGTAGTTGGTTCTGTTGCCTTAGCAGTAGTAGTACTGACATTGTCATTACTATTATTATTATTATTACTATTATTTTCTTCAGATGTTACTCCTTCCGCTGATGTTGTGTTTGTATTTGTTAAAGTCAATGGTTCAGATGCTACGGGTGCTACTGTTGGTTGATTTGCATTATCTCTATCATTATATGCTGAATCCCAAGTAAATTCTGTTACTTTTGTCTCCGATAATTTAATTTGCCAATTTCTTTTCAAATCTTGTAATGTTTGTTCATCTATACCTGCACTTTCAAAATCTTCTCTAACTTCATTAATGACAGCTTCCACTATAGCTTCATATGTTCTACTGGCTTCAGTGTTAGACATATTATTATTGTATATTTTCTCTTTTTTTTTTCTATAGAATATAATAAGGTAAAAAGAAATCCTTTAAAATGCAAAAAATGACTTATAATAATTAATAATTGCTTCTTATATGAACGATTAAAATAGTTATAATATTTTATTTGTTCCAATTTAGTATGTGGGTGGGTGTTTTTTTAATTCCTCTCTCGAATAAAATTGATTAACAAACCGGTCAAAAACTAAATAAATAAATAAAAATAAGGTAAAGCCTATGCTACTTCCACACCTGGGTCAATATTTCCAGATATCCTTGTTTAACTTCGCTGAAAGAGATCAACTTATAACCAATACGTGTTAAATATCACTATTACTACCCCAGGAAGTATGTAGTTGAATGTGTATCTCAACTATAATTATCCAACCACATGAGATTTCCATCATCTTCCTTTACTAATAATTTTCAATGGTCAAAATTTCGTTGTTTTTCCTCGCGAAACTTCAAAATTTTTTTTTTCAGCAAAAAAAAAAAATAGAAGCCGTAGGGTAACCCGTACACACTAAATTTCAATAAATTTGTCCAATAAGAACTGGGGAAGTGGTTCAGCGGTTAAATAGATACATATTTTTGCATTTATATCGAATTAATGGGTGAATATAAATGAATCATCAACTAGTGTTTCTATTCGGATGTGTTGGGTTATATTTGTCGTACTTGTTATTCCGTTTTACGATAATAAATGAAGTTGATATGGCACAATATGGGTGTATTCAAAGACATGACTGATTTTTATGTCCGATAGCACATCAACGGTTCCCACTCACGTAGAATCAACAATCAAAACGGCAATGATGCATACAGCTGCAAATGTACCTTTGTTGATAAAAATACTGCATGTTCGATTCATGGATTACACATTCACAGATATATTAATAGCAGTACTCGGCATAGAAGTGAAGTGAATTCGCAATATTTAACTAAAATCTCTTTTAATTTTGCTTCTTTCCCTCTCTTTCTCTGTGCGAGTTTTACGCCGCGTAAAGAAATTTATATTGACAATTCAAATAGACTCTGAGTAAAAAAGGGATCTTAAACAGATTTCCAAAACCTTATGGATAGGTTAGATTAGTGGAAAACGTTAGAAAGAGAAGATTTTACTTTTAGTTGCAACAAATTTGTATTACTTATTGTCACTGACTGTTCACCTGTGTGTAATTATGCTAATGCAGCGATGTTTTAGTCGGTCGTTTTCAACTATACTTCCAAGAGCACCATTATCTAAACAAATATTGAAATCTGAACCTACAGCGGAATTGCTCGAGAGATTATGCTTCTTTAAGAAGACTCAAAGTGGTATCTTCCATATGTTACCAGCTGGGATGAAAACGATTGACAAATTTACTTCAATTATTCATAATAAACTACAAAAAAATAATGATGCTTCTTTGGTTTCATTGAGTTCCTTATCTCCCAAATCTTTATGGGATGCCACTGATCGTTGGAATAACTCAGAGTTATTTAAACTAAAAGATAGTAAAAAAAATGAATATTGTCTTGTTGCAACTTGTGAAGAAGATATTACTGAATTAATGAAAAATTATATTACAAGTTATAAAGATATGCCAGCATTAGTATATCAAGTTGGTAAAAAATACAGAGATGAACTAAGACCTCGTTCAGGTTTATTAAGAGCTAGAGAATTTATTATGATGGATGCATATTCTTTTGCTAGTGATGAAAAGGATGCCACTAAGATGTTTGAAGATGTTAATAAAACATTTCTTGAAATTTTTCAAGAATTGAAAATTCCAGTTGTGAGAGCCTCTGCAGATAGTGGTGATATTGGTGGCGATCAAAGTATTGAATATCATTTACCATTAGTTGGCGGAGAGAGTACCATTTTATCTTGTAATCATAATGGTTGTAATCATGTGGCAACAGATGAAAAAGCTTTATCGTACCCTGTTGAAGAAGGTCAATATACTGGAGATGTGTCTGTTAAGTATGGATTAAGTGAAGACCATACTACATTAATATGCTATTATTTTCCCAAGGAAAGACAAATCAATTGGAATTTAGCCAAATTATCTGTAGATGATGATATTGATTGTTCATTACGTGATTCTTCAAATCAAGAAATTATTGACTTATTTCAAAATGAAAATGAAGATATGATGTTTACAAAAGTTTTAAGAGTAATGGATAGTAGAATTAATTCACGTTCAAATTTCCCAGATTTCCCTTTGAAAAATTATTTAAAGAATAATTTTGGCCAAATTGATGGTGTCTCTATAGTGACAGCCATTGGCGGAGAAATATGCGGTCAATGTAACGAAGGCAATTTGGAAAGTACCAAAAGCATTGAAGTAGCTCATACATTTAATTTGGGAACTAAATATTCAAACCCATTAGCTTTGAAATTTATGGATCAAGATAATAATTCAGATCGTCTTGTAAAGATGGGCTGTTATGGTATTGGTGTCACAAGAGTCATTGCCTCCATAGCAGAATTAACAAGAGATGCTCATGGATTAAGGTGGCCTGTATCAATTGCTCCTTGGGGTATATCTATTGTCTCTATGCCACAAGGTAAGAACTCCGAAACAGATAAAAATTATAGTAAAGTTGTATCATTATTTAAAGGTACGGATTCAAAATTGAATATTGATGTCATGACCAATATTAATAAAACAGCAAGCTTGGGTACTAATATATCGTTATCCCATTCAATGGGGATCCCCTTAACGATAATTGTAGGAAATAAATCATGGCCAAATGTCGAAATTGAAGTAAGAGGTGAAAGATGGGGTAATGTTGATAACTGTAAATGGGAAGAAATGTACCCTCAGTTAAAGGAAGCATATCAATGGGAAGTGAAAAAGGCATCACCCACTGATCCGTACCAAGAGAAGCATATCGTTTCACATGAACATGTGACCCATGTCGTCAACCTATTACTGCAAGACCTTTAACTAATACATATCCCAATACATATATATACATATACAAACATATTCACACTCTGTACATAGATAGATAGACTCTAGTCAAAAGAAACGCATCGTTAAGTATTTCACGAATACATATCGCAAGTATAACCGGTCAAAATTGACAGACTTCTTCCCCTATTCTCTTCTTCTCTTCTTGATACACATTAGTATTTGACGCGTTCGGTTGTTACAAATATTAAATATCTGTTTCTGCTTCCGCATGCATATTTCCTTTTGCTGCCTCTCGCGATTTATGGGAAATGGAATTAAACAATTTTTTGACAATGAACAAAGAGAGGTTGGGTTATATCTGTTTACCAAGGAACTTAAGTTGTGTTTGATCAAATAGCTATATTAGAGTCTGTAATAGAGGAGTATTGTGCAATACATCTGCTCAATAAGAAGTCGTAACATTTATTACATTCCAATTGTAATTAAAGATCCATTTTTTTATATGGATTCAAACAAGAAAAAAGAATAATTATACGAACTTCCCATTCCTACATTTACTGTTTATAACTGAACACATTGTAATTATTAAACCAAATTAAACAAGTTTATGAACAATTAGAAAATATTATTGCAAATAAACATAAAGCCAATATTTCTAATTCATTTGATCTGTCAACAATATATATATATACATTACTGCAAACCAGATTTTAATAACACTTGAAACTATCACCTTTTTTGTTTGATTATCATATTATTTTTATCAGATGACAACAAAGGCTGGAACTAGTGCTACATTAGATCTTTTAGCACAATATAATAATCATATACAGGAAAGAGATAAAGTTAATGATGATATTGAAGGAAAACCAGAATTAGATGATAATAGACCTTCCTATGATGATTTATTTAAAGAAAATGTGAAATTGAAACTTGAATTAAAACAACGAAAAAAGGAAATTGTATCTTTAAAGAAAGTTATTAATTTAATGCAACATGATAAAAATACATCCGTTGAGGATTTGATATCACAAGCAACATCAGATGAATCAAGCTCCAATGAAAAGAAAAAAGAAATCGTGTTACCTCCAAGGTCAACGGAAAGAAGTGGATTACCAAAAGATAGTGGATCTCTTGTTTCTTCCCCTGTGATTATTGAGAGACCTGAATTAATTACTTCTAAGAGCAGTCCATCCAATCCCTTTTCGGATAAATATACGAAGTTGGAACAAGTTCAAAATGATAATGAAGATAATGAGATTGAGGACAATATGACTAATAGTATTGAGACTGCTCATGTTGGTAAAATACATGACGGTGCGGATACAACCTCTACAAACAATACAGTACAGAACTTATCTAATATGCAAACTCATCATTTAATTCCTTCTCAAACCCCTTCATTGACTAGTCCTGCTACGTCAGTTACATATACAACGTCAAGAATTACAATAAAATCACCTAATCGTAGAGCAAAATCGCCAGCTCAAGAGAGACTTAACTCACCTCAATCTATTAATAGGGTTACCTCTGTTATCAATAACCATTTACATTCCCCATTAAAAGCTGATTATAATGAAAGAGATGTAAATATGGCAGAACAATCTTCTCAATATTCTCAAATTGATTCCAGTTTCGATAATGATAGTGGTCTTAATAAAAGCCCCACGAAAATGGCAACAATGGAGTTGGATTTCTCACCAAATGCTAAGGCTAAATTAAATAACTTTTCTCAGTTATTAGCAGATTCATTTGGAGAGGATGATAAATTATCATCACCTTATGCAGCAGAAAACCAGGAATCACGAAATATGGCAGATAAATCACGCCCATTACCTCCTGTTCCTCCTAAATTTTTCTCACCTAGTAATCCAAATATTCCTACAACACCTGCAGGTGTTTCTTTGGGGTCGCCAGTGATTTTGAATCGTGCAAAGGATAAAAATGCAGTTAATAATTCTTTATTAAATGGACAATCTATAACGACATCCTCGTCTAGCATGAATAAGAGAAATGAAGGTAATAGCATAAATGGTAACGATTCGTTGAGAGTTCCATCCGCTACAGATTCGGTAGATTCAGAGAGAAAACCCTTACCAAATACCGTATCCTCAAACACTTCGCAGAATCAGAATTTGTTAAAAGTTGAAAATAGTAAAAATAGAGTTCGTACAAACAGCACAGGCACAGTGGCCTCTAGTACCAATAGTGCACTTACATCGGATATACCGTTGTTTGTGCAACCAAACGATTTGCATACGATACAAATGGATATATTAAGTACATTATATTTTGATCCTAAATCAAATTCTGGAGAGAACTTAATTTTATTTGGTGTCATAGATAAATCCTCTGGGAAAGAAATGTTTAAATTCTCAAAATCCATTCAAAAAATAAGGGAATTAGATGTATATTTAAAATCACATGTGTCATCATTATCTTTACCCAGTCTGCCTGAAAGGACTTTGTTTCAAACAACTGTACCAACAAGGGTAGATTATAGAAGAGAACATCTTAAAAATTATTTCAATAGTATAGCTGCTATTCCAGAGTTACCAGGTAATGTGTCATTAAAAATCTCACAATTTTTAAGTACGGATACACTAATGTCACCATTCTTGTTAGAAGATACACAAAAGGAGGGATCTCTATTGATGAGACGTCCAAAGAAAGCACTTGGTGGGAATGTATCCTGGAGAGTAAGGTATGGTATAATGAATGGTGAATATTTGCAATTATTTGAAGGTAATGATATGATGGAAACTATTAGATTAAAACAGGCTTCCCTTGAATTACTTCCAAACATGCCAGATGATAAATATGGAACTAAGAATGGATTCTTAATACTAGAACAAAAGAAAGTTGGTTTATCTTCATCATCTAAATACTACATTTGTGCGGAATCACCAAAAGAACGGGAATCCTGGATTGCAGCTCTTAGTGAGTTTATTGACACTGCAAAGTTATCAGTTTCATCACCTACTGGGGACAGTATTGGAACTTTCAGTACCACAACTAGTAATTCCTTAAATGACAGTACAGACCAGACATATGTTACTGATTTAACCCAGCCAGATAATGGTGTATCTTCCCAGAGTTCACAGGCCAACAATGCTGATAATTTCCAAGCGACATCATATGATCAATTTGCAAATACAGGGCCAGATGATGATAAGGACAATAAGAGGAATAAAATGAGAAGTTTATTCCCATTTAAGAAGTTTAGTAATATGACTAATAATACACTACATCCAACTGGTCATAATATGGGTCATCAAAATACGAACAACAGTAGACCAGTATCTACCAATGATGAAAGTGATAAATCAATGACTATGGAAAATGACTATAGTATGAGATCTGATTCAAGTATGGTAAGGACTTCGCCAAACTATCGAACTAAACAAATGTCTCAAGGTGCTGTATTTGGTACTTCTGTGGAGACATGTTTAAAATTAAGCTCGCATTCATATCAAGGAATCTATGAAATTCCAAGTGTTGTCTATAGATGTTTGGAATATCTATATAAGAATCGTGGTATCCAAGAGGAAGGTATTTTCAGATTAAGTGGTTCAAGTACTATGATCAAGACTTTACAAGAAGATTTTGATAGAGATTATGATATTGATCTTTGTAACTATAAACATTCCGATGATAATCCAAGCAATGTAATTAGTGTGAATACGATAAGTGGATTGCTAAAACTTTATTTGAGAAATCTACCACATTTAATTGTTGGTGATGAACAATTTTTATTATTTAAGAAAGCTGTTGATGATCATCATGATGATCCTTCTGCGATTGCAATTGAATTTAGAAAAATTATACGTGAAAAACAAGTACCACATGCAAATATTTCATTAATGTATGCATTATTTGAATTATTGACTAGAATTAATGAGAATAATAAGATTAATAAAATGAATTTGAGAAATTTATGTATTGTATTTTCACAAACTTTGAATATTCCAATTACAATGTTACAACCATTTATTGAAGATTTTAATTGTATCTTTAAGGATGGAGAACCAATTCGTAATGAAAATAGAGAAGAATTAGATATTCACATTCCTGGTGTTTAAATAGGTTGTATGCAAGACCATTAAAGTGACAATGAATTTTATTCGATATCATAGACAATTATTATACGTAGGGAAGATATATTATAGGTAAAAACGGAAAAGTAAAGATATTCACTTTAGTTATATATATATATATATATATATTTGTAATAATTATAATAATGACTTTTATATTTACATTTAATGTCTTTCGAAAGAAAATTACAGAAATTCTATATTAAACAGATGAGACGGAACAAAACAAATGATGATGATTATGATGAAGTGCCTTCAATATTGATATAATAATGCTATGTTTATAATTATGCTGAAAGAAAATAGATGGAATGGAGAAGTATTTGTTTGCGGTTTATTTTTACCATCTGCCACCACTTCTAGTTGAATGTTTCATTGTGGATACATGTGACATCATAGAGATATCACTATCATCATAATTTTGTGTATGATGCTGATGATGATGATTTTGTTGACTTGATGATAAAATACGATTATTATTATCACGTTTTAAGTTACTAGTAGTTTTATCTGAAGGAATCTTATACATTCCATTACTACTTTGAAGACGACGCGAGGAGGAACGTTTTGATTTATCTTTATTATCTTCCTCGTTGGTATCATCATCTTGTTGAATTAATTCTAAAGTTTCTAAATGTCTTGAAATATCATCAATAGTAATATCTTCGACGGTACGATTAAAAGTTTTATTTAATTCTTCATCATATTCATAATCTTCATCTTCATTTTCATCTTCATCGGATAAATTCATTTGCATGAATGGTACATTTTCTTTCTTAATGTTATCATGTTTCTTATATTCACGTTCTTTTGCATAAGCTCTGGTGACTCTTTGAGAAATAGTTGCAGTGACTAAACTTTCATTAAATTTCCCATCATTAGTTAAAGCTGCATGTTGTTCTTGTTTATGTTTTAATAATTTTTCCTTTGATTTAAAAATAACGTCATCAAATTCAGGGATCATTGATCTACCTAATCTAATAACTTCTTCTGCCCAAATCCTAATAACATCATTTTTTTTCTTTGTCTTATAAGGTTTCCAATTTGGTTTACAACCACGAACAATTTCTTTTACTACTTGTTCTGACCCCCATTCATTAATCCAGTCTTGATTTTGTAAACCAATTAAATGGGCAAAGACACCTGAGCAAATTGCTTGATCTGAATAACCACCTTCCATAATGGATAAAACTTTCCCTTTACAATGCATCTGTGATAATTTAAGTGCGTCTTTAGTAAAAGTTGTATAAAATTCTGTTGGGACATTAACTTTATGTCTTTGCATACTTGTTTGTTCAAATTCTGAAGCATCGAACCCTGCACTAATAATAACTAAACCTTTAAATGGTTTGTTTTCATTTTCATTTGAATTTGATTCCATTTCAAATTTAGCAGTTTTAAAAAATTCATCCGCTTTAGCGAATAAAGTTCTATATTTTGATCTATATAATTTTTGAAATTCTTCATCAGTGGACCAATTTGATAAATGAATATTCCAAATATTCAAATCATGTGAATTCATAATACAAGTTGAAGCATTTTTAATATGTTCATTTGTTGCAAAATCTGTCTCTGTTGGGAATGAATTAATATCATGCATTGAAAAATATCCGACTTTTGGAAATTTTGCATTACGTTTATTAAAATCATTATATTTATTATCTTCTTGTTCTTCTTCTTCTGTATCATCATCTGGTTTAAAACCTGCTCTTTTCCAGCAAATATCCTGAGTACCATCCCCGTGATGTAAATCAAAATCTAATACCGCTACATGAGTGACATTATAATGATCGAAAGCATATTCAATTGCTACATGAACATTGTTTAGAAGACAAAATCCAGAAGGCATCGAAACATGACAATGATGACCTGGTGGTCGTATTACCACAAATGCTCTATTACTAATATGATCTGGGGATGGACCATTAAATATTGAATCTACACCTGTTTCGATTGCACCCAACGAACCTTTTAAAGCTAATAAAGTATTTGAACTTAAATAAATATCACCTGAATTCCAATTATTTGGTACTTCAATTTTACCATTTTTCAATTTATTATCTGCTTCTTTACATAGTTTAATTAAAGTTTGTGGCCATTTAGTGCCATGAACTTTTAAAACATGTGGACTATTTAAAGAGCTCAATTTATTATTTGATGATTTTAAATTAAATAATGCAGGATACATTGTTATTGCAGCGGCAATCCCCATTGAAGCAGCCAATAATCTTTCGGGTCTTTCCACTATAGTCTTTCTATATGCTTTTGATACCCATTCACGCGGGAATACATGGTATAGTGAATACGGTGATAGGATTATGATAGCTTTAGCAGATTCAGGTATTTGTGAAGCTGCTCTTGCTGCCGAAATCACATTTGGATTATTTTCAACAAATTTTTGAAATTGCAAATAAAAGTTTTCCAAAGGATCAGCTTGCATATGTGTGTGTGTGTATGTGTGTACGTGCTATGTTGTTGTTATGTGTATACTAGTCCAAAACATACATATACATACATATATATATATATATATGTATGGTAAAGCTGTGTCTATATATATATAAATAACCACGAATATGTATATATATATAAATAAATAAACAAACAAACAAACAAACAGTAGCAATGATACCACTTCATTGTTTGTCAATCCCCCCTACTTTCGTGCCACGCTGTGACGAACAATGAAAAAAAAGCGAACAGCGCAAAGCGCAAAGCGAACTGTAAACAAAGCACACAGCTACGTGCTGTTGTCACTGCACACGGCGCGGAGCACCCGCGCACACTACTGATAGCGGCTAAATCGACGAATTCGCAGCTCCTCGCTCCCTTCCGCCGGTCGTTCATAGTGATGGGTGAGTTCCCTGCAGCGTGTTCTCCGCAGGGAACATGTTGAGCACAACAGAGTGTGTGCAAATGGGGAGTAACAAACAGCGTGCACACACACACACACACTTTGTCTGTCTGTGTGCTCTGCCACTGCCACTGCCACTGCCACTGCAACAGCAACAGATCATAACCGGCGGTGGAGCTGCGGCATGCCCCGATTGTGTTATGGCAGAGTGGTGTTAGTGTGGTGTTAGCATAGTAATCATACTGTGTATGGTCTTAACAGAATATACAGTTGCACATAGCATAGCATAGCATAGTGTAGTGTAGTGTAGTGTAGTGTAGTGTAGTGTAGTGTGTTATAGCATAGCTTGGTATTACTGTATTTGCTATTTATCCGCTGTTATCGGAATTGTGTGTACTGTGTGTGCCGTCGTTTAATATTTTCACTCTTCGCTCCTTCGCACACTCATCTTGTGCTGCGTCTTTTATCGTTCGAGAATTTATTCAATATATCTACATATTTATATATATAAGGATGATGAGGAGAGAGAGATGTACACAAGATGACAAAGAATTTAACAAGCATATATATATATATATAGATAGATATATCTATAGCGTGGATCGGGAAAGGAGAACACTACTACACTAAGAATGTCTGAGTATTATAAATTGGTGGAAAATCTAACAGAAAATGAAATTCTAATTAAATTTCCTGATGTCATACCACTGGATACAAGACCAAATTCACGTTCATCAAACAACTCAAACTTGACAAATAAAGATAAAAATGCATTCAATGGACATAATGAAACACAGATTCAACTGATGAATGAAAACTGTATCGTGATTGATTGGAATGATAATATTGTGGGTTCAGCAACTAAAAAGACTTGTCATTTAATGGATAATATTGAACGTGGTCTGTTACATCGTGCATTTTCTTGTTTCATATTTAACGAGAAAAATGAACTGTTACTACAACAACGTGCGAAGGAAAAAATTACGTTCCCTTTATTGTGGACAAATACTTGTTGTTCTCATCCGTTATCGATTGATAATGAAATTGGTATTAAAAACCCAGGGAATTTAATCGAAAATATTAATGGTATTAAAAACGCTTGTATTAGAAAATTAGAACATGAATTAGGTATACCAACTTCAGAAACTTTAAATAATGGGAAATTCCATTTCTTAAATAGAATTCATTATATGGCTCCATGTAATGATCCAAAAAATGTTTGGGGTGAACATGAAATCGATTATATTTTATTCTTTAAAGTTAATAAAGGTTTTGATTTAACAGTTAAACCAAATATTAATGAAGTCGAAGATTTTAAATGGGTAGATTGTAACACCTTCAAAAAACTTTTAAATGATACAGAAAATTATAGTTTTACTCCTTGGTTTAAAATCATTTGTGAAAATTACTTATTTAATTGGTGGGATCAATTAGATGATCTTTCAAATGTTGAAAATGATAAAAATATTTACAGAATGTTATAAATAAATTATCCCTCTTTTGTGCTTTTATATTTGTTTTTCTTTCATATTCGAATAATAATAAACTTATTTATTTATTTATGTATGTACATGTTGTTGTTTAATTATATATATATATATATATATATATTAATTGATGCTCATATTTCTCAGACGTTCTACTAAATCACTTGCTTTTTCACTTGCATCTTGTCCTTGTATATGTTGTTGCTGTTGCTGTTGTAATTGTTGTTGTTGTTGTTGTCGTTGCTGCTGTTGCATTAAACGACTGCTACTGTAACCATACCCTGTCCCACGATTCATTGCAATGTTACCATTTGCTTTAATTTGAACATGACCACGATTATTTAATGATATGTGTTCAATACGGAATGGATATACAGACTCCCTAATAAAATCACCTTTATTATAACTATTTCTCTTATTTTCATAACCAGATACATTCGCAACAAATCCACCAATTGTTGCAGTATTCATTTCTTGTTTACCATGATTTGTTAATCTCCCTGGTACGATACTCTTTTGTATTATACCATTTGGTGAATTTCTTAATCTACCCTTTAATGAATAACTTAATCCACCTGTACCAATAAATTTATGAGAATTTTTTAATTTAGTATTTTCATTATTCATATTAAATCGTTCATTAAGATATTTACGTGCTATACTCTTTAATTCATCCGAGTTAAATTTTTTATGATAAAGTTCTTCAATATTTTTCTTCATTGCCCATTTTTTAAAATCTTTGCGATTTTCTTTAATTATTGAAAGTTTCTTTCTTAATATATTATTTTTAGTATTTTCATTAACTCCTAATTGATTACATAATTCTCTTAATTGATCATCACCAATATTGTCACTTGTACCATAATTATTTTGATAATTACTACTAGTCGACATCCTATCTTCTTTAATTACTTCAGGAAATGCAAATAATGGATTGTTACGACCTTGTTGAAATTCTGGTGCAATACCCATTTCTTGAAATCTTAATCGAGTCCATTGCGTACCTCCAATAGGTTCAAACTCTGCCATTCTTTCTAAAGTATCTAATTCATCAAGAATAATATATTTGGATTTAACTTTATTTGGTATGTTACTCTTTAAACCCCATTCTTGTTTCGATAACATCGAAGGCTTTGTCTCGATAATTTGATGCGTTGGTGAATATTTAACTCGAAATTGATCAGAATTTAATTTAACTCGAGATTTAGCTAGTTGAGCCACTCGTGAATTTTTAAGTAAGTTAGACACACTCGACATGATCACTCGTGTGTTGTTTCCTTCACTTTTTTTTAAAACGTCTAGTTACAGAGGTGTAACAAATGATACAATAAGTTGCTTACTTTTATATGTATATATGTATATATGTACTAATGTTGTCAATGTCTAACTTATCTCCCAATCCCTTTTTCTCTTTTTCTCTCTCTCTCTCTCTCTCTCGCTTTCATTTTTTCGGTGTTGTTGATAGCTTTTAATTTGTTTTTTTTTATTTTTTTTATTTTTTTGAGTATCTCTGTTTGGCTCGTTTTAAATTATTTCATGCATAATGCTAGCGTTTGTGCCCTGGTTTTAGGGTTCATTTGAATATTACTACTATGATGCCCAATTTAATCAGTCACATTCAACAGTGAGGAAGACGTTGATGCAGTCTGTAAATGTGCAGATGAATATGCTAATAACCATTTCACATTCGTTAACAAACATTTCATCCCTGTAGTCCATTGAATAGTTGGTTCAGAGCCATATAATTTAATTGATATTCCATTTATATTTCCTTGAGACATCTCATATGGTAATTCTTTACCATTATTGGTTGTAGAGCTTCTACTGACTGATCCGGTGGCTGTGTAATTCTCAGAAAGGTTGTCAGTAGGAGCGCCATTGTCCCCACCTGTATGTGATAATACTGCAGTAGTGGTGGTGGTGGTAGTTTGATTTACAACCATTGTGGTGACTTGTTGAATTATATCAATAAGACAAACTAATGCCTTGTCAAAATTAGTCTCCTTTCTAAATAATTTACTAAATTTAAAATTATCATTATTATATGTTTCATATTCCATCCATTCATTTGTTTCATTATCAAATTTGGAAATTTTTGATAATGAACCTAATGGTTTCAATTTATAACCTTTAACTTTAATTTTTAACCGTGTTGTTATTGTAGCTAATAATAATACAATTTGTCCTAATGCTGCATTTATTTCGTTCCAAGATACAGAATATCCAGAATAACTTCCAAGTCGTAAATCATTAATAGTTCCAAATGGTCCTTGATGTGATATTTTAAATGTTTCATTATATATATTGGTCTTTCTTAATTGATCTAAATTATTCAATGTCGAATTGTATTGATTTTCTAATAATTGCATTTCTTTTAAAAATTCAATATTATTTAAATCTGTAATATTTTCTTCTTGAATGAAATCATCATGTATTTGTTTTTGATTTTGTAATTTTTCCTGTAATTCAAGTATTTCTTGATCTAATTCATCATTTTCATCTTCTAATTTTATTAATTCGTTTAAAAGTTGATTCTTTTCTTGTTCCATATCTATCTCATGAGAATTCTTATCATCATCATTTTCATCTTCAGATGTATTTGAAATAGGGTGATGACTCTCTAATTTATTGAGAAAATCTCTATATAATTCCTTCTGTTTTAAAGCATTATTATAATCTGTTTTCAATTTAGAGATTAATATTTTACAACAATCTTCACATACAGGATAATCTATATAGCTTCTGGCAGATAAGATATTAAATACATTAGTTAATGTGGTTATTTGATTCGATAATGTCTTTTCAGTGGTATATTCATTATCCTGTTGTGAATTATTTTCCAAAGAATCAGCTTCGATGTCTTCATTTTCATTATCTATCCTAGTTGATAATGTTCCTTGTATTGTATGACTCCTTGAATCAGTTTTCTTCTTCTTTGATGATTGGATTTGTGGATCAACAATGGTTGTATTTGATTTTTTCAATTGTTCATTGATCTTACTAATAGGTTGGATCCTACTAATTTGATCTAATTTCTCATGTGATGTATAAAATTTAGTGTTTTCTTCTATTAAAGTATTATCAAACTTTGAATTATTCATTAATAAATTTCTTTGAGATAAACTTAAATCAAGTAATGAAGAATCTATTTGTAAAGGGAGATGGCAATTCTGACATTTTAGTTGTTTCTTAGATTTCATTATTATATGAATAACCGTTTTTCAGATGGAATGTTGTATTCTTGACTACTTGTATTGATGGTTTTAGTCTCTCTTTAAAATTATCAATAATATTTAATGACTATTAGATCTTGTTCATATCATTTTAATATGATGGAAAGGCAAAACTCACTTTAAGAAAAAGAATTACATTACCGAAAGGCGAATTCCATTATTTACAAACTAAATATAAAAAAGGCTATGAAACTTAATATAATATAAGAAAATTACCTCAAAATTTTCTTTTGTCTAAATTATAAAATTGTAGTCATTATTTTAAAGTTTGAGGTGATAGTTGGTCGTGAAGTTTTAAAATTTTCATTTAACTTGCATCTCGTGAAAAGTTAATAATAATACTTTTAGCCGCCGATAAAAATATTGAAGAAGTGCTCAATAATATAACATCCTATTTGAATAACTGTTACTCCTATAGTTACCTCACATTTTTATATAATATTTATCAATTGAAGGATTTGAGAATGGATAACGATACTACACTTGTTGAAACATCACCCACACCAAAAATTGAAAAGTGTCCAATGAAGAGTTCATTCAAGAGTCCATTCCGTAGCGGTATAACAAAACTTCAGAATAGAGGAGAGGTCAGTTTAAAAACATGTAACACTACATATACCCGTCTATTAAATGAGAAGCAATTATCCTTACAAAATAGAGTCATATACAACGATTTAACTAGAAAAATCAGTTTCTACAGAAAAGAAATAACGAATTTATCTGAAGCTATTAATATAATGAAGAAATATGACAAAGAATTAAAACTCGATGAACTAATTATGAAATGGCGTAATGTTTGCCAAAGTTCAATGTCCTATTTGTTCAACGCAACTTTATTTAAAATTGACAAACTAGGAGGGTACGAAGAATTTATAAGAAAAGAGATTGAGGCTGAAAAAGCTAAACTGGAGTATCAACTGGATGATAGTGTGGAAGAAGAAATATCTGGCATCTTAGAGTCTGATGAATTCCAAGCATTACCTCCTGATGATCAAGAAGAATATAAAATTAAATTTGAAGAGAAGAGAGAAGAGGTGGAGAAAGTGAAACAAAATGCCTTAAAAGTTCTAGATGATAAATTGATACTAGCTCAAAATAAAGAAATCACGATGGAAGAATTAACAAAACGATTAAAGGTTGATTACAACTTGGTTTACCCTTCTTCAAGTTTATAACTTTATAAGATGAAAAAAAGTGACGTTTTCTCCCTAAATCGTCTTTCATTTTTCTTTTTTTTTCACATTGAAAGTTCCCAGGCAAAAAAAAAAATAACTAAAACCTTGATTATCTGGAAGTTTCAAGATTAATTACAATGCATTTTTTAACAATGCTAAAGGAATTCTTTTCAGAAAGATTATCATCTGTAGTCAGACAAAAAGCGTAAGGTCTTTCGTTTGTGTATCTCTTTCATTATATCAAGTCAGTGATGAGTTCTGATCCTCTAAAACACTCGGTTAACCAGTACCTAGAAGAACTTCCGCAACCTGTCCAAACAAGACTTTACGAATCACCGGCAACATGTCTGGCGATCTATAGATTATTACCGGAGCTAGCGAAATATTTTATGATGTCAATGGTATTCAATGAGAACTTTATTTTATTACGTGATCTTGATAGATGGGTGAAACCTAATGGGAAAATACAATTTCAAGAGGCCATTAAGTCCTTAAAATCTTTACATTTAATTATGCCTAAAAAAAATGAAAAGGGGGCATTGATGATAGGTTTGAATCCTACATTCAGAGAAAGTTTTAAAAATGCATTGACTGGGGGTAAAGTTCACAATTCTTTTGGTATTGTCATAGAAGATAATAGTATTTCGATGGATATTCTGAATGAGTATTCAGCATCGAAATGGGAGACAATTCTTCACTTCATGGTTGGTACACCTATTTCCACTATCCCATCTGCAAATGTCTTAAATTTATTGAAAAGTAGTAGGTTGATGGAGGAAACTGAAACTACAGCAGAATTTAAAATCACAAATGAAGGTTTCCAATTCCTTCTACAAGAGGCAAATGCACAAATATGGACTTTATTGTTACAGTATCTAAAAATGGCTGAAAGTTTTCAAATGGATCCTGTTGATATTTTAAATTTCATCTTTATGTTAGGTTCCTTAGAAGTAGGGAAAGCATACAGTACAAACGGCTTAAGCGATACTCAAAAAAATATGTTAAAAGATATGAGAGATTATGGTTTAATATTTCAAAAGAACTCGGAGGCGGCTGTGTTTTATCCAACGAATCTTTCTATTGTACTTACTTCAGATAATAAAAATGCAATCAGAAGTGCATCTGGTGCATTAGATAGTGTGGTTCAAAAAAATAAAGAAGGAGCAGGAAGTATTGATACAACAGGCGCACTCAATAATGATGACCAAATCGGGTTACAAGGTCAGCAAACACCAGAAGGTGCATTAATTGTGGAAACAAATTTCAAACTATATTCATACTCTAACTCACCTTTACAAATTGCTATTTTAAGTTTATTTCTACATTTAAAGACTAGATTTGCAAATATGGTGACTGGTCAAATTACAAGAGAGTCAATTAGAACTGCGTTAACCAACGGTATCACAGCAGAGCAAATCATCGCATATTTAGAAACTCATGCCCATCCTCAAATGAGAAGACTTGCTGAGGAAACCTTATTGAAAAAATTAGACTTAGATCCCAACAGTAAGGATACGTTGCAAATTCTTCCACCGACAGTTGTTGATCAAATTAGATTGTGGCAATTAGAACTTGACAGAGTCATATGTTATGATGGTTCTTTGTATTCGGACTTTGAAACAAGTACAGAGTACAATTTATTATCGAAATATGCTCAGGATATTGGTGTATTACTTTGGAGGGACGATAAGAAGAGAAAATTTTTCGTTTCTAAGGAAGGCAATTCTCAAGTTCTTGATTACGCCAAAAGAAAACTAAATAATAAATAGCTTATGTTCTCTAATGATTGTTTAATTAACCAGAATAAAAAAAATTGCATTTTGATTTACTTAGTATTTAATTCAATAAATAAAAAAGAGGATAATCGATTAGTTAATTCACAATGAATCTTTTGTTAAAAAATATATGTTGACCAGAATCTAAAAAATTGCGCAAGCCCGGAATCGAACCGGGGGCCCAACGATGGCAACGTTGGATTTTACCACTAAACCACTTGCGCGTCAAATTTTATACTTTTGGTTAAACATTTTAGTTCCATTATTTAATCGTATTTATTTAATTAAAATTTGTTTTTAGATATTTTGTATCATATATATGTAACTAAATGATATAATTGTCATAATATATATGCAAACGTAAGTTGGATATCGAGAAGGTACGATTATTGTTTGGGTTTGTAGTGTTGGACATAGAGATATATTTTCAAATGTATTCTTGTATTGCAAGGTTCCAAACTTTTAGGATAATAAATATAATGAAGATGTTATACCACTGTTATCTTTCGGTTTTATTTCTATGGTTATGTTGGAAATTATATAACAGTGTGACACACAGTGATCTTCGTACAATGCGATATTGCTGTGAAAATTTCTGTATATAAAGGAACCCGTTTTCCAAATTATATAGAATTATATATTACACTTTCTCACATCTCTCTCTGATAGGAGGGGGAGGAGCTCTGCTGCTGGCAACGGACACCTAGTCCTGACCTACAGTAAATATATATACTATTATTATTCTCTAATTCCC
>FXLY01000010.1:366622-515417 GCA_900180425.1 Maudiozyma saulgeensis
TACATTGGGTATAAGTACAGATTTGATCTGCTATATCATATTAATGTGTTAGCAAGATACACCCTATACCCAAGTAAAACGGTCATGGAAATGGCCAAACAATTAATTCAATATTTGTGGTGTACCAGGAACAAAATGTTAAGGTGGTTCAAAGAAGATAAACATGGTAAAAATCATTTGAAGGTTATAGCCGACGCTGCCTTTGCTTCACAAGACGATTACAAGTCTCAATATGGTAATTATTATTATTTAAATAATAATGTCATAGGTGGAAAGTCCTCAAAGAGTACATTAACATGTACATCATCAACAGAGGCTGAAATATATGCCATTAGTGAATCAATTCCCAGAATTGAAATATTTGAATTACTTATTGAAGAGATAAATAAAACTCCAATTGAAAAGGAAATTATAACTGATAGTAAACCGAGCATTTCATCATTCACTGCAATTGATGAATCAAGAATGAAAGCAAAATTCTTTACAACTCGGTTATTAAGAGCAAAAGAAGAAATCAAAAGACAAAATATTAAAATGTCTTATGTTGAAACAAAAAATAACACTGCAGATATATTAACAAAACCTGTTCAGGTGAAAGACTTTATTCACCTGACAGAAAATTGGATCTTATAAATCTTTCCATTATGGGTGGTATGTCGGAATTTACATGATAGAAGAATGACGTCAAGAATATAAAATATAAGAATAAAAGAATGATAAAGATTGTCATATTTGATAATGTTCAATATTTAACAATCCAAAATGAGAAAAGATAATAAAAAGACGCATTTGGAAATCATGCATAATTTCTACAATGCTAGTATTGGAGATTTATAATCACGAAATGTAACCAAATCCAAAGGTATATAAAGGGAACAATATTTCATACATTGGAATATTTTATTTCCCTGACTATTTTGTATATTATTTATAATTTGTATACTAAAGAAATCAGACGACTATACGTTGATTTCTAATAAATTAAATTTTGTACCATATTAAAGAAATGGATTCCTCTAATAATTCAAATATCCAACAATTAAAGCCCGCATCACCTAGTACTTGTTAAATAAATAATATTATAGATTATCATGATTGGAACCATATGTAGTATTTTGGAATTAAATTATCATTTCTTTCAAGAGCGGGACTTCTGTTAATGCCTCTTAATTCTGAGACTTTTTGAGGAACGACAGTTTTTTTAACTATCTCTAAACTTCCGATCCAATTCATTGTGTCACTTAAATTTGAACTTCCATGGTTCAGGCTATTGTACCCTAATTTTGACATCAGGCCTGTTTCATACGATTATATAGTATATTATTTTAAACGAACGGACTCTAACCATATTTAGTAACATTTAGTAGAGATATTATTCTGTCCAGTTACTTGAAATTGTCTTGGCAATAAGGATCATTCATATTTAAAATTGGTAGCTATTTTGAAAAATATTTGTTTAAATTATATTGAAGGTATCTTATAATTAGACTCGAGATATTGAAGATCGAAATAAAAAATTATTGTTTTTAGTCAACATTTTGAACTTTTTACTATATATTAGTTATTACACTTCCTGGAACTTAACCAGTGTGCTTACATGGGTTATCCTTTCAACAAGAGGGTAGTTAGAAAATCTAAAGCCTTTTCAAAATAAGCATTTCAATTAGCAATCAAGTGGTTTCCTACTTTGAATATTTTAGTATTTCAAGGTTGGTTACTTCCTTCGACAGTAAATATTACATTTCGAGAAAAGTTAAAGGAATACGCACCAACTAATAACTTAAAAACGATACCTGTTATATAAATTGATCTTATTTTTAATAATGATCTGTAACATCTTAAAGTTCCTTTTCATCTATGTTTATATGTTATAGTAAAGTAACATATTCTTGTGTGAGGTGCTCATCAATTACAAATAATTTAGATTCTGGAATCATTTGGTGGGCAGATTTCGCTCATCTTAGTAGCCGAAGTTTACAGCGGTGAGAGAAAAATAACACGAACTGTAATATGAATTGAAAAAATAGATCAAAATAGTATTAAGTTAAAGATGTGGTAACTCAAAGAAGAGCTCTACTGTTTAACGATTCATAGTTGTATTCTCCTCATATATCCAAAAAATCAAAAGTGTTTGTAAGGACAACTTACCCAATTTACTATTTGAATAACCATTATTTCATTCAAGAAAAAAATTTAAATATACTAAAATTGAATACAAGGATAATCATTTGTTCCAACAAAATACCAATACTTCCCAAACCTGAACAACCAAAGTTGAAACAAGGATATACACCTGTAGAGAAATGTCTTCAAATCATATAGCTGCTGTTGACCCGGTAACTATTGTGATTAAAGAATGCATCAATCTATCTACAGCTATACGAAAATATACTAAATATTCATCACAATCTGGAGTAGCTGCTTTATTAAGTGGTGGTAGCGAGGTTTTCAGCAATCAAGATGATTCTTTAGCTAGTACCTTCAATAATTTGTCAATGAACAAGAACAATGATCCATTTCTATCAGGGTTTATACAACTTCGTCTGATGCTGAACAAGCTTGATAGTCTTCATGATATAGATTCATTAACACTGCTACAGCCATTTTTACTAATTATCAGCACAAGTTCTATCTCGGGTTACATTACTTCTCTTGCCTTAGACTCATTGCAAAGGTTTTTCACACTCAATATCTTCAATGATGAATCTAAAAACTACGTGGCCGCATACAGAGAGGCTGTAAATTCATTAACGCATTGTAGGTTTGAGGGATCCCAACAAACTTCCGATGATTCTGTTCTTCTAAAAGTTGTCATGTTATTAAATTCTATAATCAACTCTCCTAATGGATCATGCATCTCTGATTCTATTATGTATGATGTTGTTCAGACTATCATGTCCCTAGCATGTAATAAAAGAAGAACGGAAGTATTGAGGAAAGCAGCAGAAGCTACTATGATGTCTATTACGACGAAGATATTTGCAAGACTAGAGGATATTGAATTTGAAAGTGCCACCCAAAAGTATATCAACGATGAAAGTTATTCCAAGAATAACTTGATGGACGATACAATCGGTACTACCGAAAATGATATTGCATCTACAAAATCTATTGCTTCCGAAACATCAACCACAGAAGAAACTGTTAATGTTAACAAAGTAGAAGGTAGTGTTCAAAATGTTGAGGAGATAAAAATTGAAGAATTCGAGGTAAAGGACCCAAAGGTACTCGACAGATTGGACCCTGATTATGGCCTACCTGTTGTTAAACAGTATTTAAATCTTTTATTATCCTTGATTGTTCCTGAAAACCAAGCAAAACATACTAATTCTACCAGAATATTTGGTTTGCAACTTATAAATACGGCGGTTGAAATATCTGGTGACAAATTTCCAAAAAACCCACGTCTATTCAGTTTGATTTCCGATCCAATTTTTAAATGTGTCTTATTTATCATCCAAAACACTAATAAATTATCTCTTTTACAACCTGCATTGCAATTGTTTACAAGTTTGGTTATTATTTTGGGTGATCATTTACCAATGCAAATCGAGTTAACGTTAACTCGTATTTTTACAATGTTACTTGGAAACCAGGCTAAAGATACTTCTAAAAGCGGTGAAGATTTAGAAAGAAATATTCCAGCCGCAGTGAAAGAGTTACTTATTGAACAAATCTCGATCTTATGGACAAGATCCCCATCATTTTTCACTTCTACGTTCATTAAATTTGACTGTAACTTAGATAGAGCAGATGTATCTTTGAACTTTTTAAGAGCACTTTCTAAATTATCTTTACCAGAAACTGCAATTTCTACAACAGAAAGTGTACCACCGATTTGTCTTGAAGGGTTGGTATCTCTTATCGATGATATGCACGATCACATGCAATCTGTTAGTAAGCAAGATTATTTGAACAAAATTGTTACAGCAAATGATATTTTGAAACAAAGAGAACGTAAAACAGAATTTATAAAATGTTCAAAAGCATTTAATGAGAAAGCTAAAGTTGGTATTCCATTATTGATTGAAAAAGAATTTATCAAGTCGGATTCTGATAGCGATATTGCTTCATTTTTGTTTGAAAATAACAGTCTAATTAATAAGAAGACAATCGGTCTATTGTTATGTGATCCAAAGAAGACATCGCTATTACAAGCATTTATTGATTTGTTCGATTTTAAAGATTTACGTGTAGATGAAGCTATAAGAATTTTGTTAACAAAATTCAGACTACCAGGTGAATCTCAACAGATTGAAAGAATTGTTGAAGCATTTTCTAAAAGATATGTTACAAGTCAGAATTATGATCCTTCAAAACTAATCGAGGTTTCTGATAAGAAGAAGAATAACGATGATAACGGAGAACAAACTGAACAAGAAAAGGAGGAAGATGAAATTGAAGACCTTGCCTCCGTACAACCGGATGCAGATTCTGTGTTTGTTTTAAGTTATTCCATTATCATGCTAAATACTGATTTGCATAACCCACAAGTTAAAGAGCATATGTCCTTTGCTGATTATTCTGGTAATTTGAAAGGATGTTGTAATGAAAAGGACTTCCCTAAGTGGTATTTAGATAGAATATACATATCTATTAGAGACAAGGAAATCGTTATGCCAGAGGAACATCATGGTAATGAAAAATGGTTCGAAGATGCATGGAATAATTTGATTTCAGCAACAGCAGTCATGACTGAAGGCCAAATTATCAACAAAAATCCAATTGAGGACTTGGATAATATTGAACTATTGCGTTTCGATAGAGCAATCTTCAAACATGTAGGTGCTAATATTGTTAATACATTTTTCAAAATTTATTTAGTGGCTTCTGACGACCATATCACCAGTCGTATGTTAACAAGTTTAGATAAATGTGCGTATATTGCTTCCTTTTTCAACTTCAAAAAACTTTACAATGATATTCTAAATTCTATTGCTAAGATAACTTCGCTAGTTGGTAATACGGTATCGGGTCCAAATTCAAAGGACAGTGATACTGAGGATAAATCAAATGATGATAAATCTAATGATGACATTAAATATGAGACTAATGATTCTAGTAATATTGAAAACTCTTACTTGGATGTTGACAGTATTCCCGTAGTTGAAATTATAGATCAAGAGACTGGTAAGAAGATTCCTGTCAGCAACCATGCAGTCAAGTTAGGTAGATCGTTTAAGGCCCAATTGTGTACAATTATTTTTTTTAGAATCGTCTCTCAAACAAAAGATTCAGAAATATTATCACTTGAATTGTGGGATAATATTATTAAGATTTTATTGAATTTATTTGAAAACTTGTTGATCACGCCTGATATTTTCCCAGATCTACAACAACAGTTAGTCATTGGCAATCTACCAAAACCGTTATCCGAAATTTCGATTACAAAGCACCATGAAAATAGAGGTTTATTCTCAACTTTTGCTTCATATTTGAAAGGTGATGAGGAACCTACTGACGATGAAATAAATGCATCAATAAAGGCTGTTGACTGTATACAATCAAGTAATGTTGCTGGATCAATTTTTGGTAATGAAAACCTGTTACGTCCGGCCTTAATTAAGTCTCTAATTGGAGCTATTAAACCACAAAAGACTGCAGAAAATGGTAGATATTTTGAAGCCGAAATGTTATTTTTAACTGAATTATCCATCGCATTAATATTGTTCTGTAAAGATGAAAAGAAATCTGGTGTTTTTATGTTAAACAAATTGTTTGAATTTTCCAAGACAAGTGGTATTACAAAGAGAACAGTTAGAAGATTAGTCACATATAAATTGTTATTAATATCTGTTATTGAAGGCCAAGAAGAGAAATTGAATGTATTAATAAATGATGAATTATTGGGTAAAAATGAAATTTACACAAGAAAATATTTCACTACAGAACAAGGGCAAGAACTATTAAGAAGATTATTGGAGTTGACAGAAATTCCAAATTACAGTTCATACGTTCTAAAAAATGAAGGTTTTTGGAAAGTGCTTAGAATGGTTGCCGCCATGGCAGAGAATACTAGTTTAATTTTCAACTTTTTGAAGGACAAGATAATAAATTCTGATGCTCATATGAATAATGATAATTTCATGTTAGTATTAGGCCTGCTGGATGAAATATCCTCTATTGGAGCCGTTGGATCCAGGTGGGAACAAGAATATAGTCAATCTACAAAATCGGGTCATAAAATAAATAATGATAATCCATATCAAGCAGTTGTTGAGCTATCTTTGAAGTCCATTAACATCACTGCACATTTAGTTGAAAAACGTACGTTGACTCATAACGAGGTGATTGCAATCGTTCAAGCGTTAGCCCATCAATGTATCAATCCATGTGAACAAATTCGTAAATATGCTCTAAGTTCATTACAAGTTGCATTGACTGAAAATATTGAATTACCAATTGGTGGTATCACTACTGTTGAAGAATTATTAGATAATGGTTTATTAACTTTATTAAAATCGACAACAGATGGTGATAATAATAATAAAAATGAAGACAAGAATATCTCACCCAACATCCCTGTAAAACAGATTCTGGAAGTAGTTTCAGCTGTTTACTTGTACTATTTAAAAAAAGGAACAGTTACCAATGAGACATACATGAAAGTATTGAATGTTTACAATGAATATCTCGAGACAGAAGGGATAGAAGCTCAATTACAAAAAATGATTTTAGACAAGAAAAATATTGAGAAAGATCTTGGATTAGATAGTAGAACTCAGTCACCAGTACCATCATCAATTGAACCATCGAGTGAAAAGTAAGATATGTATAGTAAGTAAAGATAGATAATATATTAATGAATATAATAAAAGTAAATTAACTTAAGAACCGGTATGTATAGAATATAGAGGACCCCATTTTTTTTTTTTTCAAGTGACTCCTCCTTTCGGAGATCGCCGAAACTGAAAAAAAAATTCTTGAAATTGTATTGATGACCATCCCATTTACGTTGCATTATGTATATATATATAAGGGAGTATCACCTCATCGTATTATTATCGTGAATTATTACAAAGTTTATATCTCAAGTAACCAAAAGTAAATTATCATTACTTCTCCCTTAATAATAATACTCATAAAACACCTAATAAAATGTCCAACTTATCATACAGTGCAAGAGCTGCGGCACATACCAGTCCAGTCGCTTCAAAGCTTCTAAGGATCATGGAAGAGAAGCAAACAAATCTTTGTGCTTCATTAGATGTACGTACTACTGCTGAATTACTGGCAATTGTAGAGCAAGTCGGTGCTAATATCTGTCTGTTGAAGACTCATGTTGATATTCTAGATGATTTCACAATGGAAGGAACTGTGAAACCATTGAAGGCTCTGGCCGCTAAATATAATTTTTTAATCTTTGAAGATAGAAAATTTGCTGATATTGGTAATACAGTTAAATTACAATATTCTAGTGGTGTCTATAAGATTGTTGAATGGGCAGATATCACCAATGCACATGGTGTTACTGGTGAAGGTATAGTACGTGGCTTAAAGGAAGCTGCTCAAGAGAATACCAAAGAACCTCGTGGTTTGTTAATGTTAGCAGAATTATCCTCAAAGGGTTCATTAGCACATGGTGAATATACTCGTGGAACAGTAGAAATCGCTAAGAGTGACAAAGAATTTGTTATTGGTTTCATTGCACAAAGAGATATGGGTGGTCGTGAAGAAGGATATGATTGGTTAATTATGACACCTGGTGTTGGTTTAGATGATACTGGTGATGCATTAGGTCAACAATACAGAACAGTAAACGATGTTGTGTCGACTGGTTCAGATATCATCATTGTCGGTAGAGGTCTGTTTGGTAAAGGTAGAGACCCAGCAGTAGAGAGTCAACGTTATAAGAAAGCTGGTTGGGATGCTTATTTGAAAAGATTACAATAAATATGGAAAATTAATTTAAAATAAATAATAATAATATATATATATATATAATTTCATTGTTATATATCTAAAAACCACGTGACTTTTAATTCTTATTTTTTCTAGCTCATTACCCACACAAAATTCTGTGTGAGTTTTTCGGACGGAATTTAAATTAAAAAAAAAAAGGAAAAACTGAAATTACGTCCAATGAATGAGTAATTAGAGTTGAATCAATTTAATATAAAAAGGTTTTTGGCTACTTTAAAATCATCCATCAACATAAACTAATAATAGAAGTAAGAACAACAACATTGAACAGAATATAGGACAAGATGGATGCATTAAACGCTAAAGAACAACAAGATTTCCAAAAATTGGTGGAACAAAAACAAATGAAGGATTTCATGCGTCTTTATTCATCTTTGGTAGAAAGATGTTTCAACGATTGTGTTAATGATTTCACATCTTCAAAATTGACCAACAGAGAACAAACCTGTATTTTAAAATGTTCTGAAAAGTTCCTAAAGCATAGTGAACGTGTTGGTCAACGTTTCCAAGAACAAAATGCTGCGATGAGCCAAGGTCTAGGTCGTTAGAGAATAGTCTCAATACGCGCATGCTCCTACAAAAGGAGAACCCCTTTCTCATATAACATGTAAATATATATACATAATTACTACGTCTAATATAATCAAAACAATCAATAATAGTAATAAAATAAAAAAAAAATGAAAATTATAATAATGAAATTACATATTATTCTCTTTTTTAAGTATAGGCAAAGAACAACAACAGTAATCGGTATCGGGTTCAAAGTTAAAAGTCGTCGTAACTTGTGACAGCCACGTGACTCTTTTACAACTCTGTCCTACGATTGCACTGAACAGACCACACCTAACATGTATATTAAGTGCGTCAAACAAACTCACAGCTACCTTTCCCATTCAGCGACGGTCACGCTCTTTACACGTGACTGTCGCTGTGTACATTGCTGATAGTAGCAGCCATGCACCACATACGTAAGTTGCGGTGCACCCTTAACTGTTACGGTTCCCCGCTTAAAACAGACCCTCAAGGGCAAAATTGGGCGCATATTCTTTCCCTTTTCAGATAAAAGAATACGCGGGCCAACAAATTAACATAATTCTTTTTATCAAATAACGCTAATTTGCGCGTTCATAAAGTTCCACCGAATTTCCCACCTGCTAAATAATTTTTGAAAATTTGTTAATTTTCCTTGTGTAAGCAGGTCTTGTTCGTAGGAGCTGTGTTGTTCTCAAAAGCTTTCAGCTTTAATTAGAGAAGTAATTTTGCGGCGTTCGAACTCTGATGGAGACAAATTTTTCTCACACCAGAGCTAAACGGCCTAATAATTTCAAACAATTTTTCGCATTCTATCCCATTTTCTTATATATTTTTTTACATGATTTAGTATTTATAGCTTACTAGGGGTCTTATTTTGCCATGCAAATGATACAGTTGCACCTTTTCCGTGTTCAATGATTACATTCAATAATGTAACAACATTATTCTTACGAGATTGAATTATTGCTTCTTGGAATTTACTCTTTAGGTCAATTAAATTAGTAACCACATACCCTTGAGCGCCTAAACCTCTTGCCATTTGATCATAGCGACACATTTCACTCAATTTGGTAGAACTATGTGGATTGTTACCATGATATATACCTGAATTATTCATGACTACTAATACGCAACCCAGTTTTAATCTCACTAAGGTTTCAATTTCCATTCCTGAAAACCCAAATGCAGAATCTCCTTGAATTAATACTGTATCAAGTTGTGGGAATGTGAGTCTAGAGGCCATTGTATATCCCAAACCAACACCCATTGTAGCTGTAGTACCACAATCTAAACGTCTTAATGGGAATGCTGTTGGGAATGAAACACGGGCTTTATCCATCGTATTAGCCCCTTCCATCACCAGTATAGTCCTTGAATCATCTCTTATTTCTCTTAGTGTACGATAAACCGTATTGTAGTTTAGTTCATTTTGAGCATTCGATGTATATTCTTGTGTTTGCATCCTCTTATGATTTTGTTGAATCTTTAATTGCATTGGTTGAGGTAGTTTTGGATATTTGAACCCTCCAGGTAATAATTTATCTATAGTTTGACCTAGTTGTTGAACAGTCAAATCTATATCTCCTAATAAGGATAAATGAGCGTTTGAGTTATTATTTACACCAAGGGTCCCAACATCATTATCACATTGAATAAATTTCACACTAGGTTTCCATTTAGGTGGTTGTCCAAAATGTAAGATCCAATTAAGTCTAGCTCCTAGCACTAAGACAATATCAGCATTTTTCAAAGCCATAGATCTTGCACTAGATACATTCATAGGATGAGAATCTGGGATAATACCTTTTGCCATTGGAGTAGGTAAAAATGGGAAATTATATTTATCTATGAAAGACTTTATAGAGTCAGCATGATGAACACAACCTTTCCCAATAACTATCAATATATTTTGTTTTTTTGTTTGAAAATCATCAACAATTAAATGAGTGACTCGTTTAATTACATCTGGATCTGGGCAGCACTTAATTGCCTGTGGCGGTTTTATATCTGTAATTGTAGCATCTACCTTTATACCACTCTCGATTAAATCACCTGGGAAATCAACATAGGAGACACCTTGTGGAGATTGTATAGCATGGTTGAATGCATTATAAGTGACAAAATCCATATTTTCATTATTCAATTTTCCTTTAAATTTAACATATTCTCCTAATAAGGAGATTTGATCCAATTCTTGGAAAGTTCCTTGATATTGGTGCTTACCATTGTCGTTACTACCTGCAATGATGACTAATGGCCATTTATTGTTCATAGAATTGTAAACACCAGCCAATGCATGAATTAAGCCTGGACCTCCTACGACTAGAAGAACCGCAGGTTTATTGTTTAAGTAACCGTATGCAGAAGCTGCATAGGAGGCAGCCTGTTCATTTCTACATGAGATAAATTTAATACCTTCATCGATAAGATCATTGGCGAAGGTTACAATAGGTATTCCGACTAATCCAAATACAACATCAACGTTATAAGCTTTCAGTAAGCGTGCGAATTTTTTTGCGTAGGGAATCTTTTCTTGTGAGTTCATTGTTGATTATATATAGGTATCTGATTTTTGCAAAGCAAACTAATTATTGTAAGTGGTTGTTAAGAGAAATTTAAAAATGACCAAACTGAAAATAATATAGCCAAATTTATCTTTTCGATTTATATACTTTTGAAGAAGAGCCGGGCTTTCTTAAGTGAAAGGGGAAAATAGGTATGTAATTTTTGTTAAAAATTCGGGCCGAATACAAAATATATACATAAATACACAAATTCTATAACACATCCAACGATTCATGTTCACCTACTTCAAGGTGTTTGGTCTCCTGAATTTGTGCGATACGACAACGTAATGCCATCACTGGGTCAGGTATAAAATCTCTAAAAGTTAGGATTTTACTGCAACCAGTTTGTGGACAATCACGACGAGGTTCTCTTGAAAAATAGCTCTTGAGCCCTTCTTCATCAAAGACATGGTTACATTGTTTCGATATTAATGGCTTCTCAAACATTTTACAAGTGATGGGACATGTCAGCTCTATGATACCACCATCAATCATCAGATCATCCTCATTATCATTATCATCTGGTAGAACACACCTTGGATTTTCCCATATTTGCGGTAAGATTCTTAAAGTTTTATTCGTATCAGATATACGTGAATTTGGTAAACGCCGCGTTTGAGATTTTATCTCTTCTGATCTTTCCATTTTCAGAATATCTATCAAATTTGGTGCATTTAGAGTCTTATCTACATATTCATCCCATGTTTCTAAGGTAACTTCTTTACAGTTTTCTGATTCGGTGGTATATTGTTTCTTAGCAAGTTCCAAATTTAGTGCCATGTTGTTATATTGGTTTTCTTGTTTCTCTAAGGTAGCTGCACATTCAGCAAGAGATTCCAACAATGGAGCGATTTCTTTCGCCTCTTGAACACTCTCTAGACATTGGTACATAGTATCTTTTAATTCTTCACCACATTCTTTAAACAAACGCGACTGTTCGGTAGCCCTCAGACGCTGGAGTTCCTTCAAGGCGTTATTATTCAACGGTAGTTGATCAGGTATAATTTTTGGCATATTATCGATATGCACTATAAAAAGATGAATAGTTCTCTATTTTATTTAACTGTTTCCTGTTATGTCAAATTATGTGACGTTGTTCTTACGTGTATGTTTTTATTTTATTTTTCAGCGATGAGAAAATCCACTGTTATTTTTTCAAATAAAAATTAAAATCAAATAAATTTCTCATTTGTTCATCCATTTCATTTACAATGTTAGTATAACATAAGGAGAAAGAAAGGCATAGACAAATCAATGTCATTTTTATAATAATAATAGAATATATAAATTAGATAAATCAAGAACTGATTAACTGATTATAATATAGTAATGGTCAAGATGGTGGATCCCATAGTCAAGGAGCTTATAGTATTACAGATAATATATGCACTCTTACTTCCGAAGATCAAACAGGATCCTCATATTCACGACAATAACCATCACGACCAACATAATGGAACAGATAATGATACACATGGACAAAGAGTAGATCAAACAAGTTCTGGAGAGGATAGCATTATTATTAGCGGTAATATCAAATTATCTCTGGTGAAACTGACTAATGAAATCCAAAATAATGTATTGGTGAATGAAATTATGGCAGTGAGTAATCCAACTAATAAGTTAAATATCCATGATGTATTAAAGACAGTGAATGATTTATTTCCTTTACAGCGGATTGTAATATCTGATGGACAGTTGAGTTTCCATAATTTAAAGGTAGCAGAATTGAAAATGTTAATAATGGAAAAGTATTCACAATATAGAAATCAACAAGTTCAATATATTAAAAAGTTAGATAACGATATATTACAAGAATTGGAGAAAGTCAGTAATGTCCCTGCAACTGCGAATACTACTACAGTGACCACCACTACTGATTCGCATGAGAATAAGAAACAACGCACTTCTAGTGTTCCATTAGATACACATAATACTCAACATGCAAAGGTCCAATCACCTGTTACCACTAAGAGTAGAACAGGCACACCTGAAGGATCGATCACTATGCGTAACGTTGATCCCAAACGTGAAAAGTTGTTACAATTGTATAGAGATACCGTGCTGAATAAATTACAATCCAAGAACAAGATCCTTGACAAATTGTACAATTGTCTGGATAACAATGGAAGTAGTAATAATAGCGACAGTGCAAACACTAGTAGGCTTGCGGTACGTGAGTTACTTAACTTAGAAAAAATAAAGGCTACCACACCTGTGAGTGTTAACCATTTACAATTAATCTTACAAAAATCTGTCAGTGACGGGATCATGGGTACTCCAACAGGTAGTACCACATGGGTTATTGCCCGCCAAATGCAAACTGAACTAGACGATACTGTTCAATTTATGCGTCGTGCACTTGAGTGATCAAACTAATTCATATTTGACTATATTATCAATATCTAATGGTTAGACTGCCCTTATAAATATATTCAGATGTATCACTTCTCACGACCGCATATATCTATAAATGGCAAAAAATAAACAAAAAATTTGGAAACGATTGCTCTTCTCCTTCGTGAAGCGACAAAACGAAACGAAAACAAAAAAAATAAATAAATAATAAGGGGAAACAAACAAATCAACAAACAAAGATCAGTTAAGATTATATAAGCTTATGTTTATCCAAACACATTTATTGTTTTTTGTTAAAGTTTTTTAATTATTGGCAAAAAAAAAACAGTAAGCACATCTGTTCGTGAAAATTAAAACAAAAAAGATTTATTACAATTAATATGTCAGTAGAATCTAGCCCTCTGAAAGAAAGCGTCGTCGATATGTCTTCGGAATTCATTGCCAATCCTGAAGAGAAGAATCACAAAAAAGTTGCCAAAAAGGCTAAGAAGTATTCCTTTGGTCGTTGGAAAAAAATAGACTTATTGGATCTTTGTGAAAAGTTGAAAATAGATGATATTCCTACCTCCGCTAACAAGAATACTGTACTTGAAATACTTGAAGATCATTTATCTACATTGACAGAACCATTAGACACAGAAATTGAATTCCCTGAATTAAAGGACTATTTTGATTCTTTAGAGCCTAGTGTTTTTGAGGAACGCGTTGCACAGTTTGCTGCCGAAGGAAATAGTGATGAAAAGAATTATAATACTTTAAATTTTAAAGATAATGATGCCTCTGGTGAAGGAAATATGATACCATTCAAATTTAATTTACAAGAAAGATTCTGTGATATTGTTGAATCTACCAAGATTTTAAATGAAAATGTACAAGATTTTTTTTCCAGTTTAATTACAATTACTATTATCTTCCAAATTATTGAAGCATTATTATTAATTCAAGATTTTTTCCAAAATAATCGTAAGACTGATTATAATCTAATTTTACTATTACTTGTATGGGGAGCCACATATGTTGGTTTACCAATGTTGTTTGCTTATTATTTCAATTTTATTCGTTATGATTTATTGATTGAAATTGATCCAATGATGATGAATATTACTAAAGGTTTATTATTCTTATTATTACAACATAGTCACATTAACACTACATCAACAAACCATATTATTGATAGTTTCTCTTCTGATGTTTCTTCTGCCAAACACTCTAAGATTTGTGAATGTTTCCTAATGAAGTATCTAGGTATTATGAGCTCTATCTTAGGCAATGTACCATTTATCTTCGCACTAGTTGGTTCATTGATCACATTGTACGTGTTGTGATAGCGATAATGAAAAGAACAATCCTATTTTTTTTTTCGTATTTCAATAACAACCGGTTCAATTTAAAGACATACAAAGACTCAATTTAATTCTTTTGTTTTTTTTATTATTTGTATATGTATCTATTTGGTCCTTCCTATGATTCTATTCGGATAGGACATGTATTATATCTTCCTTTTTCCTTCTTTTTATTTCTGTTTTTTTTTTTTCAATTTAATTTCAGGTATACTACATTTCATAAATTATGTTTGTCTTTTACTATTTAATCTAAATTATAAGTGGATTTGTATATACTTATTTTGTATATATTCACTTATATCTGTATTATTATTACTTTAACTAATTCAATATTTTTCAATTCTTCTGTCGCTTTTTTGTCTATTTTGAGGGGAAAGAGGCGGAAATGAAAAAATGAAAAAAAAAATTAACAAACTGGTAAATGTTACTGGAACCATGTTCTTCCAATTAACGAACATTTTGAAGTCACCTTATTTTGCTTAAATTACTAGTGTTGTTTAAAGATTTTTGTACCCCAACTATAAGTTAAAGTGAATCCAAATATCTAAAGACAAACGGTAATTCTAGAAGAAAGAAGGACAATGTCTGATCATTCACAATTCACAGGTTATTCAGTTCAATTAGAACTCAGGGATGGGAAACTTATTCAAGGTAAAATTGTTAAAGCTAATAGTAAGGGGCTTACATTGAGTGATGTGACGTTTGGAGACGGTGGTACATCTCAAGCATTTAAAGTTAGGTCTTCCAGGTTAAAGGACTTGAAAGTGTTAGGTGTTCCTCAACAACAGCAACAGCAACAACAACAACAACAAATGAACCGCAGTAATAATAATAATAATAATAATGGCAGTAGTAATACTAGTAAACGTAATGACAGTGGTAACAAAGGCAGTACTAGAGAACAGGAAGGTATGGATTGGCAGGATGATGATGTTGGGAGGATCAAAAATGGTGCTGATTTTGATTTTCAATCAAATTTGACACGTTTCAATAAGAAGGATGTATTTGCGCAATTGAAACGTGAAGATGAGGTGGATCCAGAGAAACGTTTGGTTTCATTTAATAAGAAAGGTAGTCCCGATACAACTACTAATAGTGGAACTTCGTTTGGTCGTGCTCAAGGTAATTATGAATACGATGAAATGGTGATCCCTAATGCCAAGGAGGATTCATGGAATAAAGTTGGTATAGAATTTAACAAAGAAAAACAATCTTCCAAACAACATAATAATGATGGTGATGATGATGTGGAGGATTTTGAATCCGCTACAGATGAGGAAGAAGACGAAATAAGTAGTGGTGGTAATAGTAATAGAAAGAAGAGTAATATTGCCACAAATGATGATGAAGATAATACAGAAGATGATGATATAGTGGAGGATGAAGACGAAGATAGTGAATATTATCCAATTACAAAATCTATTAATATTACACATTTGTTACATTCCGCTGTTGATGATGATGGAAATTCTACAGAACAAAGTGCAAATAAAGCTCAATTGTTATCTCAAATAGAACAGATGTTAATAAATAATGCTTCAAACTCGTCAAGATCTGGTTCTGTATCGAATGGTTTACCAACGTTGAAAAATAGTAAGACTGGACAATTAATTCCAATGGCATCTCCAGTAGAATTATTAGAGATTGAACGTTTAACAAACGAAACATTCGGAATTACAACTGGTACAATGAATGAAATATTTGGTAATAATGCATCTTATTTGGTGAAACAGACTTTGGGTGGTCCAACTAGACTCACTGTAAAGAATACTAACCCGGAGCCACTGATTGTGGTACTTGTTTCTGATATGAATAGATCTGGTATTAAAGCTATTGCATTATCTAGATATCTATGTCAGTTGAAACAAGTGCGTGTTGTATTAATGTTTTCATGTCCATTGAATGATATTCAGGATAAATATGTATTGAATAAGATTGAAATCTTTAAAAATAGTGGGGGTAAACTTGTTAATTCTTTAAAGAATTTGAATGCATTATTGGCTAAATTGAATAGTCCCGTTGAATTAATCATTGATGCTATGCAAGGGTTTGATTCTAATTTAAGTGATTTTACACTGTCAAGAGGTGCACATCAAAAGATTCTTGAGATTGTTAATTGGTGTAATGAAACCAAACGTAACAAGAATGTTAAAATTTGGTCTATCGACTTACCATCTGGGTATGATTCCAGTTCAGGTCTACAAAACTTTGACGTTTGTATCAATAAAGTCGATAAGATTTTGTGCTCCTATTCGTGGCCTCTAACCTGTTTGAAGTTTATGGATAAAATATTATTGGATAATGGTAAGACAGCATCCTTACAAAACGGTTCAAGTAGCAGTAGTAGTAATAGCCGTAACGGTGCAGTTGATAGTGTTATTGTCACTGTAGACTGTGGTATCCCAGCCAATGTATACTCACAGAAGAACTCATTAAGAAAGTTCAGTGCAGTTGATACTTTCGTCAGTTCTGGTGTTCTAGGTCTAACAATGTAAACTACTCTTTTTCAACATATGTATTTATTTTCTGCATTGGCCATATAATACCTCCCCATTAGTATAAGTATTATTATCAATCAAATATTTTGAACATACCATCATTAAGTTATGAGTTCCAAATCATATCAATTATATATGTGTGTACCTCTATATAATTAGCCGCTCAAGTCGGTATTATCATTTTGCACCCTCATATCGTGTTTCACACACGCACATACGGGGAGGGTAACATAAATTCGTTCACAGTGATAATCCCTTCACCATATTAAAATAATCCTTTTCGTGTGTATGCGATTAGATGAAATTTTATTGATACACGGCTTTTTTTCTGGGAGGAAAATGATAAATTTGAACTAAGCGAGAAAGGGAAAAAGCAGCAAAGCAAATTATAGAAACTGGAAAGGGACTTTTGGGTATTCAAATTAGGGTGAGAGAAACGCTACAGATTTTTCCAATTGCAGAAGGTTGACATATTTTGTAAGAAGTCATACTTAATCAATATTTGGTTTAGAAGTATAGTATATATTGTCTCTTATTATTTAAAATATAAGAAAGGAGATCAATTTTAGAACGATTAAATATTGTTTGTTGTTGTATTTATTTACTATTTTTTTTTTGGTTTTGTTCCCTATAAAAGAGCTGTCAACAAGTAAACACGTTTATCACTAGATAGATAACAAAAAAAAAATCAAGATATAAAAAAGAAGGTAACAAGAGGACTTTGAAGATACTTACTAAAGTTGTATTTGTTTATTTTATCTTGGGATTAAGACAATTATACATCTTTTTTTTATTTTATTTTATTTGTTGTTGTTTTTACTGATTAAATTTTTTTGGTTAAAGTGAGGAGGTTCTTTGTTTATTGTTGAAGTAATAATATAGTTATGGGTGCATGTTGTAGTTGTATGAGGGATACTTCCTCAGCAGGTTCTGCCACAGGTGGTTCTGCTAATGGGATAAATTCTCAAGATGACTCTTCAATTTTACCGATTGCTGATAATGAAAGAGAAGCAGTTACTTCTTTATTAGGTTATTTAGAAGATAAAGATAATTTAGATTTCTATTCTGGTGGTCCATTAAAAGCATTGACTACTTTAGTATATTCAGATAATTTAAATTTACAAAGAAGTGCAGCTTTAGCATTTGCTGAAATTACAGAAAAGTATGTGAAACCTGTATCACGGGATGTGTTGGAACCAATATTAATTTTATTACAAAGCAACGATCCTCAAATTCAAATAGCTGCATGTGCTGCATTAGGTAACCTTGCAGTGAATAATGATAATAAATTATTAATAGTGGAAATGGGTGGTCTTGAACCTTTAATTCATGAAATGATGGGTAATAATGTTGAAGTTCAATGTAATGCCGTTGGCTGCATTACAAATCTGGCTACACGTGATGATAATAAACATAAGATTGCAACTTCCGGTGCATTAGTTCCGTTGACAAGATTAGCTAAATCTAAACATATTAGGGTTCAAAGGAATGCTACAGGGGCATTATTAAATATGACCCATTCTCATGAAAATAGAAAAGAATTGGTTAATGCAGGTGCAGTACCTGTCCTAGTATCATTATTATCATCTGCTGATCCAGATGTACAATACTATTGTACTACAGCTTTATCTAATATTGCTGTTGATGAAGAAAATAGAGAAAAATTATCGCAAACTGAACCTCGTTTAGTCTCAAAATTAGTTGCTTTAATGGATTCAACTTCTTCTCGTGTAAAATGTCAAGCTACTTTAGCTCTTAGAAATTTAGCTTCGGATCCAAGTTATCAATTAGAAATTGTTAGAGCTGGTGGATTACCACATTTAGTGAAATTGATTCAAAGTGATTCTATACCTTTGATTTTGGCTAGTGTTGCGTGTATTAGAAACATATCTATTCATCCATTAAATGAAGGGTTGATTGTTGATGCTGGTTTCTTAAAGCCGCTTGTGAAACTATTAGACTATAGAGACTCAGAAGAAATTCAATGTCATGCTGTATCTACTTTAAGAAACTTGGCTGCTTCATCAGAAAAGAATAGAAAGGAATTCTTTGAGAGTGGTGCTATTGAAAAATGTAAAGAACTTGCTTTAAGTTCTCCAATAAGTGTTCAAAGTGAAATTTCTGCATGCTTCGCCATATTGGCTTTAGCAGATATTTCTAAATTAGATCTTTTAAATGCTAATATCTTAGATGCTTTAATTCCTATGACATTTTCTCAAAATCAAGAAGTTTCTGGTAATTCTGCTGCCGCTTTAGCAAATCTATGTTCAAGAATCAATAATTATAATAAGATAATTGATTATTGGAATGAACCAAAAGGTGGTATACGTGATTTCTTATCTAGATTCCTAAAGAGTGATTATGCTACATTTGAACATATTGCATTATGGACAATTTTACAATTATTAGAAAGTCACAATGTGAAAGTTGTTGATTTAGTGAAGAATGATGAACAACTAATAGCTGGCGTTAAAAGAATGGCAGATATAACTTCAGAGAGAGTACAAAAATCAGGAATTAATATTAATGGCAATGATGAAAACACCAATAATAATAATAATAATAATTCTACTGGACAACATGGTGATGGAGATTCGCGGAATTCGGAACCTGTTGAAGATGCAAGTTTGGAACTATACAACATAACGCAACAAATCTTGGAATTCTTAAAATAATTAAAAAAATAAAACATTAAAAGGGAGTAATGTTCCCCAGTTTTTCGTATCCCTTTTGCTGGATCAAACTGTTTTCTGAAAGATAATATGCGTACTCTAATAGAAAACTAGAACAAAAAAACATATGAAAATTAAAATAAAAATAAAAATAATAGTAGGGACAGCATAGATCTGTCACCTTAGGCACATGTGATATATACATATACATATACATAGATATTGGCGTATCTGTATATTTATATACTTATTAATAAAGATTAAAAAATAAAGATAATTTAATAACTTAAGATAAAATCTACGTACTTTGAACTTATTTGACAGATTGAATAAGCATAAACTTAGCCAGCTATACAAAGACGTTAGTTATATGTTTACCTCACAATTGTTACATGTAGTATATTTTTGATATCTTTTGTCTGGTACAAAAGATTTCACAAATTTATGCTACGTAAAACAAATAATCAGCCACATTTTTTCAACTGTTAAGTTGTATATATAACAGGTTGTTTAAATGTTGAATCCATGTTGATGGAAAAGGTTCATTGCTTGACTGTATATTATAATATAAAAACTTTCCAGAAAACTATAAAATGAAAGACTATGGGAACATTTTCGATTTCATGATAATACCTATATAGAAATAATAAGATATTAAAGGACTGCAATATATGAGAATTATATTAGGTATTGATAAGTTTATTGTATTCCAGAATTATGTGTCCGTAGCCCATAGCAAAGTTTTCCACCTCCCTCCCTTTCTTCCAGGGGAAAAGAATCAACTATGTAAAGGTCGAAACTTTACATACCATATTGAACCTGTATACCGAATACATATATTACACATAATTTAGTAGTCACTATCTCAAAACAACATTTTGTACTGTATTGACTGAGGGAAACTATAGGAAACAAGAATATCTAAAATATTTTGTAAATAATATGAAGTTTCACAATATTGGGAAACGACGATTGCCTAAACTATTTTAAAGTAATCTCGTCCCATTCTATTATATGAATGTGATTAAGTTGACGTGCTAGTTTGGACTTGACCCAATTCGTTCTGTGCAATGAACAATAAACAAAACATGACACACAAGATTTAAAAGGTCAACAAATAAAATGTAAATTATAATTGAGCCACCACACTAAACCTCTATTCCCCAGTACCATCATTTTATAGTATTCTCTCTTCCTTTACCCACTATGCTATCTAATTTAGCTTCATCATCCACTTTATAGACAATATTTCCAGTACTTTTTGGATGAATTCAATAAGAAACCATTACTACTTAGAGGCAGTGTAACAAGCGATAATTTAGTGCATTCACTAAGTATTTTTCAAATAGTGCAATACTTAATACTCCTCTTACACAGCATTTCAAACCTCTTTCCATCTACACCAAGGGTGGAGTGGCAGTTATGAATAAGCTCAAGACTATCATCTTAGGGTTGAATTTTCAGTTTAATGATATACTCTATTTTTGCAAAAAAAATCAACCATTTTATGGTTGTATAGTGTAGTGGTTATCACTGTCGGTTTTGATCCGACCAACCCCGGTTCGAATCCGGGTACGACCTTTTTTTTGTTCGGTTTCTCTCTTCATTACAAAAAAGACTATTCGGTTATTCAATTTATTATTACCATGAGGTCATTATATTGAGGTCAATTTTTCGTATCCGTTTTTTAAGTCTTTAAAGTTTTGTGTTTTTTTTGTTTCCACGATGACACAATATAGCAAACAATTTGCACTGCTAAAGAAACAAAAAAAATTGGAGATAATATTGGTACTTTATATTGTCATGTATATCCTTATACATATTACGATGATTCGTTGTTCATCGTGTGATAATAAACCTAGTAATAATTGAGCTGAATCAGACATATTGATGTTAGATTCGGATTGGTTTTGCATATTAAATAAGTATTGATGAGTAATGAAGATTATTACGGTGATAGTAGGTTGTAAAGCAAATGTATGTGTTACTTTTGTTCTAAATTTGTAAGTGATTTCTTATTTCTTTTTTTTATACAGAACGAATAAATTTAAACTCAAATTGTGAGTTCAGATTAACTCGTATTTATATAATTTTAATTTCTTTTGATTACCTTCTCATCTATTAGGTAATCTTCCTTACGTGATGGTTCATTAGTAATACGCATCTATTTTTGCATTATTAATGTGATTATGTAACATCTTATTAGGTAATTTTCTACTGCGTAATTTTCTCGTGATCTTTCTATGTTATTGGTAAAACATTTTAGATACACCATATCATATTATTTCTGTCAATAATATTTTGATCATAGAGATTGGAATTCTTTCTTTTTATTAGGGCATTACTGTTATTGTATTTAACATGTAACCGTCTAGTTTGCTTGTTTAATAAAAATAAATGAAGTGACTAAAAATAGGATACAAATTATTTCTTACTAGCACTAGTTACCTCCTTATGTATGTTGAATTTCTGTTATCGTGATTGGGAAAATATCTTGATTTTAGTAATAATTGTTTTCAGGTAACTCGTGGTGCAATTATTGTCGGAATTTACATGATAGAAGAATGACGTCAAGAATATAAAATATAAGAATAAAAGAATAATAAAGATTGTCAGATTTCATAATGTTCAATATTTAACAATCAAAATGAGAAAAGATAATAATAAGACGCATTTAGAAACCATGCATAATTTCTACAATGCTAGTATTGGAGATTTATAATCACGAAATGTTACCCAATCCAAAGGTATATAAAGGGAACAATATTTCATGCATTGGAATATTTTATTTCCCTGATTATTTTGTATATTATTTATAATTTGTATACTAAAGAAATCAGACGACTATACGTTGATTTCTAATAAAATAAATTTTGTACCATATTAAAGAAGTGGATTCCTCTAATAATTCCAAAATCCAACAATTATTCTGTATGATTTCGTGTATTTAATATTATTTGCTGAATTTAATTTTAAATTATCATTAAATTCTGACACTTTTTTGTCGGAAATAATAAGGTAACGGAGTTATATGACTATACTATGAAATATAGTAGTCGTTGATAATGACAAAGATCAAAAGCCATCATTGCTAACCCTAACTATGTTTTTGAGGCACTATAATAAATCTAACTCTTTCCTAAAAAGGAAACCTTTAAAGACAGAAAATTTTTCAACATTTCATTGATTGGTAAGTGTCATGATCATGACACTTACCAATCAATGAAATGTTGAATATATATGGAATGATAATTCAGACTTGAATTAAATAATTTCTATTATTTAAATGTATAATATTATGTAAATTAGAATTAAAAGAAAGGGACGACAAATTTCAGTCTAAACCTTTCAGAATAAAAATACTGTATGCTAAATAATTAACAATGAGTAGTCAAAACACTAAATTACGTTCTCACTTTCCACAGGATATTGTTGATTTTTCTATTCAAATTTTTTGCCTATGTGTTTTAATAAGATACTACCGTTTCTGGGGGCGTAGCTATCCCAAATAAGTCAATAATTAGATTTTTATAGATTTTTCACTACATTTTTCAGTATGTAATGTATCTCTTAAGAGGTCGGATTTTTCAATAAAATAGGCCTTGTTGGCGCAATCGGTAGCGCGTGTGACTCTTAATCACAAGGTTAGGGGTTCGAGCCCCCTACAGGGCTATTTTTTTAACAAAATTTCAGAATATTTTATTCCTATTATGTATTGTATTTTTTTTGCCATAAATATTTCACATACTGTTTTTATTAAAGTGATACTTATATTACTTATGTTACTGATTTTATTGATAAATAAACTTTTTAATGTTTCGATTTTATGGTATGAAATTGAATGGAAAGTACTGTTTCGTCCGAAATTATCGCTGTATCTATTCATCAAGTATTTTACCGTTTATACAGTAAAAGAACGTTTTAACTCACAGTTATATATCAGGATGCTGCTATTTTCTTCATTTCTTGATATTATAACTGTCACGGAAGCTAGCAATTCAAATGCAATTAGCTAAAATCTGCAACATCCAATTCCTCGATGATCAAATTTTCTAATGGGTCTTCGATTAATTTTCCAGTAGTCGAATCAAATTCCAGTTTAGTTGATGTGGTACCAAATGTACTTTTTTTCAAATCTATCTCTTCTATGATTAGATTCGAATCTGAACAGACTGTTGTATTAGGTTCCTCATTTTGAAGAAGATTCTGTATCTGTTTACATCTTGCAATTTTATTTTGAGATGTTATCGATGAATCAAGGCTACAGTCTAGCAAGTATTGTTTGCATTCATCTAAAATTATCGTTCTAATCTCTTCATAGTTATCTAGCGATTCTAAGAATGAGGTAAATGAAGTTTTCCATTTCCTAGTCATCGTTAAGAAATCTCCGATATATTTGTATCCGTCAGTGCCTAACTTCTTATTATTCATATCACTTCGCTCATCTACCATTCTATTTCCTATATTTCAGTTTTTATTTGTTTGAGCATTATACTCTCAAGAGTATCGCTTTTTTTTATCTGATTATTGATGTTGATGGTCTGCCAATATGACTTCAATTTTAATTACCACTTTTTAGAGGCATCTCTTTTTTTCTGTCTTCAAACTTTTTCCGCTATATATTTTTTTTTCATTATCTTTTGTACTGGAAATATGTATATAGAAATTTAGAATCTAAATATGATATTATCTAATACTTGTAATTAAATAATGTACAGAGTGTATATTGAATAATATCTTTATCATAGACTGAAATTCAATAGTTCCATGCTAGACTTGTCAATGCTTTCATCTTCGAATTGAGCCCACCTCGTTAATAGTTTATGACTCCTAGAAACGACAAACTTACTTGGAGGCACAATTTCAGGTTGCTCTTCTTTCTTGTTCTCATCCTTATCTTCTCCATCCTTATCTGGATCATCATTTAATTTGTCTCCATCTTCACCTTTTTTATCTTCATCTTTGGATTCCTTCTTATTGTCGTTACCTTCTACCATGTCTTTAATTTTCTGTTCTTCAGCCACCGTATAAACATTCCAGTCCTTTATTTGTGCTAGACATTTTTGTATTAGATCATCTTTCATTTTGCCCTTTAAATCTTTAAAATATTCAATCAATATATCATCATACTCTATTGGGATCTCTTCGATATTAAAGAAATGTTTAATTAACCAGTTTTGTTTTGATTTGGCAAATTTCCAGACATCGACAACCAAACTTTGTGGCTCTTTATCCGTATCCTCAACATTGTGGCTATAGTTCATCTTAACATTTTCCAAATTTAATACACTCTTCGGAATATCTTCGGATACTTTTGTCTTATAAAAATCCAGCAAATAACGCAGTTGATCCTTCAATACAACATTTTTCTTTTGCAGTCTTTCTTCTCTGGATAATTTTAATTTTTTCTTATCCTTCTTTGTCTTTGTAACTTTATTTTTACTCTTACCAAGATCAGGATCTTTGTTAATGATACGCTTCTTCTCCTTTCTGGATAAGGACCCAGTGGAAAGATGTGTAGTCACATTCAATGGGTCTTCCGTACTAAAGTCATCAGTGGCATCGTTATTTTGTTTTTTAATTGCTATCCTCTTCCAAGCAGGAACATGTGTATTTTCCATTTCTTTTTTTGTTGTTTGAACTATACTTTGAGAAAAGGAAACAAAATGATTAACGTTGTATGTCTTTAGTTATAGATTATCGGGGATACATATATGTATATGTGAATTCTTCGTTTTTTTTGTAGATATTCTCTAAATGAATAATTATCACATTCGTTAAGCAATGAAAATTTTCGATGAGCTCACAGTTTGAAATTTTTCAATTATTTCTTCCGTGAAATTTCAAGTCTGCGCGATTCAAGAGGAATATTGGGATAACAAAAATGAAAAAACGTATAGTACAATATTATTATAATAAAGGAAACTGATGCTTTTATCTTATAACAACGTAACCAACTGTGTCATTTTCATAATCAATTTTGCAAGATTTATTTAAAATTCGTATTGTTATTTAATACCCTTCATCTTGATCAAGATGTTCAGGAATATTTTAATTTGTGATTTTGATGAAACAATTTCAATTAAAGATACTATTAGTGCATTTGCCAGATTGGCATATCTTGTGAAACCCCCCACATTTCCAAATTGGTCTCATTTTGAAACAACGTATATGGAAGGATACAATCGTTTACAACCTAAATATTCTCAGAATAGAACCTTACCATTGCTTAAAAACCTTGGTTCGAATAATAGAATTACCGAAGAAAATTATAACGTGTTGTTCGGATTGGAAATTGAGTATCAAAAACTATGTAGGAATATAGAGTTGAATAGTATCCAAGAGATGGAAAAATATGATCTATTCAAAGGTATTAGTCTACGTGATGTATCAAATTATGTGGGAAGTTTGTTGAATGGAGAAGTCAATTCCATTATGAGAAAAGGATTTACTGAATGTTTAAGGACCTTAAAGATTGATATCGATAATCTTTTTGTAATATCAATCAATTGGTCTAGAGAATTTATCCAGGATACAATTACAAAAGAATATATTTCATCTTCAAACATTTATTGTAATGATCTCCTGTTAGATCAAAAAGAAGACACGAAGTATGTATATAGAGGTGACTTTTCCAAATCATTATTAACTGGATCAGATAAGATACGAGTATTAAATAAGCTATGTGATGATAAAAATGAAAATCAGAAAAATCTCAATAAATTTTGGTATGTTGGTGATAGTGAGACTGATCTTCTTTGTATTTTAAATCCTCGAGTTAATGGGGTATTGTTATTAGATCCTCAAGAGGATAAGAAGAAATTTCTTAAATTGACAATGGATATATTGGGACTTGAAATCGATATCATAAACAATTTCATGAATGATTCAGATCTAAGATCCTTGGTACTTGTAGAGAAACAAAATGGTAATCTTTCATACCTTGTCAAAACCTGGAATGATATAACTACACTTATACAACAAAGTAATACATTATGAAAAAAGTCATTTAAAGAAAGTTTAAAATTTTTATGTCATTAAAAGAGGCATTATATATTCGTTTATATATACTAAAAGTTCGAAATAAAGAAGTTAAGAAAAGATAGAAAGAATCAAACATATGTAAGTGTGTAATCAAACAAAATGAAAAGACGAAACAGGAGAATCTTTTTCCTTTTCTATAAACTGTTCTTCTGCTCTATTGTAAGATTGTTTTTGTTCTTGTTTAGAACAAACACAAACGTTTATAAGTTTAACTCAAAGAATTACATCTTATTTTACTTATTTTTTTTCAGATAGGAAAGCAACACCTGGTAGTTCCTTACCTTCTAGTAATTCCAAAGAAGCACCACCACCGGTAGAGACATGGGAGATCTTTTCAGTAGCACCGTACTTCTTAGCAACAGTAGCGGTATCACCACCACCAATGATAACGGTAGCACCATTTTGACAAGTCTTGACGACTTCATCTAATAGAGCCTTAGTACCAGCGGCGAACTTTTCGAATTCAAAGACACCTGGTGGACCGTTCCAGACAATGGTCTTAGCCTTAGCGACAGTGGCAGCGAATAGTTTTCTAGATTCTGGACCACTGTCTAGACCTTGCCAGCCAGCTGGAATACCTTCCTTGTCGGTGACAATCTTGGTGTTAGCATCAGCAGAGAAAGCATCAGCAATGACGAAATCAACTGGTAGGACGACTTCGACGTTCTTAGCCTTAGCCTTAGCAATCAACTTTGGAACGATTTCAGCACCAGCTTGATCGAAAATAGAGTCACCAATTTCAGTACCTTCAATAACCTTCTTGAAAGTGAAAGCCATACCACCACCAATGATAATGGAGTCGACCTTATCTAATAAGTTTTCAATCAATTGAATCTTATCGGCAACCTTAGCACCACCTAAGATAGCTAAGAATGGTCTTTCTGGGTTTTCTAGAGCCTTACCGAAGTATTGTAATTCTTTGGTCAATAGGAAACCTGCAGCTCTTTGTGGTAAATCGAAACCAACCATAGAAGAATGAGCTCTGTGAGCGGTACCGAAGGCATCGTTGACGTAAACATCAGCCAAAGATGACAATTGGTGTCTGAATTTTGTGACATCTTCAGCAGAAGCCTTAACCTTCTTACCATCGACCTTCTTAGAACCTTCTTCTTCGATATGGTATCTCAAGTTTTCTAATAAGATAACAGAACCTGGAGCAGAAGCCTTAACAGCAGCATCAACTTCTGGACCAACACAATCATTTAAGAAAGTGACTGGCTTACCTAATAAAGTTTGTAACTCTTGAGCAACTGGAGCCAAAGAGTATTTCTCATTTCTTTCACCATTTGGTCTACCTAGATGAGAAGCTAGAACAACGTATCTTGGGTTATGTTCTAGAACATATTTGATAGTTGGTAAAGCAGCAACAATTCTTTGATTAGAAGTAATTTTCTTACCATCTAATGGAACGTTGAAATCAACTCTAATGAAGACACGTTTGTCTTTTAAATCTAGATCTTTAACAGATAGTTTATTGGATAGAGACATTTTACTGGGAATAAAAGTTCTTGATGATTTATTGAAAACCAAAAATTTAGAAAAAAACAACTTTGAAAAAAATAACAGATTAACAAATTAATTGATTGAATTCAATATAAATTGTTCCACCTACTTACTTATATATATATAAATATAAATATATGCAATTGTATGTATATTATTAAGGGGATTCTATTGAATAAATAAGAATATAGTTTGTTCAATAGGGGCGTAGAAAAGACAAGACATGTTGTGAATATACCACGTACCACACAACTAAGACAAAATATTAAATTGTTATGTCATCTTGAGATTAAAAATTGTTCGATATATTGAAATTTTTTATTAATGGTTTTAGTGTGTAAGAAAAGATGTTTCTAGAATGAAGATAGGTGGGTGTCATATGACATTATGTAAAATATTTATTTGTACAGATATATTTCAATTGCGATTGACTTCCAAATTTGAAACTATTATTATTTATGAGAAGTCCGGGCTTCCCTAATCTGTATGTACGTGCTTATAAAAGAAAGAGAGATTTATTGAGCTAACGACCTGACTCCCCCTTTAAAAGAATTAAAAGTAGTCAATTAAGATTACAGAAGTTGTTTTTAAAAGGTGCGTCATTTTCTTTCCTCTTAAATAAATTTTTAAACGTATTTTGTTTGTGGATGCTATATGATAGTAAGTACTACTGCACAAGTGCTGTGCATTTATAACGAGAAAAAACAAAACTATTAGGCAAATGTATACATTATTTTGGTACCTTTATTTCTTCCTCTGAATGTTGTTTGTTTTCGTTTTAAATGGTATATAAGCGAGGAAGCCCACAGTAAATACGTACCTACATATATATATTCATACTTTTACTTGCGCATTGACTGTGTTAAACTTGGCACAAGGAATCTTCAGTCATTTTTTTTTCTGGTTTAAACAAAATGCTGTGAGAATATTCAAAGTACGTTACGTACGGTTAGAATGTCTGCGATTCTTCTTTTTTTTATATATTGCTTCCTTCCTTCTCTCTACGCATACACAGATTAGAGGAAGCCCTTTTAATTGGAAAAAAAGATAATTGTAATAAAATTCAATAAGTGTTTATAAAACCGGGTCGACGTAGTTAATGATAAAATTTGAAAAGAGCGAGAAAAATTGAAAAAAAAAAAAAATCTGACACACGCACACATACATATCTTAGACTGCACAAATAAAATATCCCATGTTTCATTATCGCATAAAAACGAGACATACAGTTCGTTCTCACGAAATATTTGTCCCAGTCTTAATTTCTTCATATTTAATTTGTATGTGGTATTTTCCGCAATAGTAACCGACATATATATTCATGTAGATTAAATAACTTTCGCATACGTACATACATACAGACACACCCAAAAACAACAGGGAAGACCACGAAAAATAATTTAGTTTAATATCGAGAAGCGGGATGAAATTATTAAAAATTATATATATGAACCGTGGTGTCATATTTTAATTTTGCTGTTGCATAAATTGATATACAATTTAATTAAATTATTTCAATTGCGTATATCCAACCATTAAAGAAATACTAAAATCGGGATTATATCCTTTTTCAATGTAAATTTATCAGATTTTTAGAATGGTTTTCTTCCTTTAATTGTAATTAAACCGGAGTTTTAAAACAATTAATCACTTTACTATGTATTTATTTGATTTTCCTATCTTTCCCCCTCCGGTACCTCCTCCCCCCGCATCGGTTGAATGGAATCAAGCAACAATATGTCATTTTAAATATAAAGATATGTATATGTGTCTCTGTCTGTGTCTATACAGGTTCTTTTTAGAAGAAAAAACACATAAAAATTGTTTGTAAATCAACCGATCAATATATCACTTTAAAACAAATTCACGGTTTTTTTGGAAGTACATTTTTTTTAGTAGCCGTACATATTATTAATTATGAAATACAAAAAAAAGAACGGGTATTTTTTTTTCTCCTCCCTCCAGAAATTCGCTGAGGCAAAATAGCATGAGACAATTGATCCGTTATACCGAACTTTAACGCAACTCGAAAAAAAAATGCTTTTGAAAAGAAAAGAGATGATCATCGAACGGCTCATACATTACATATGTTATTACAATACAAAAGAAACAAGGGAGATAGAAAAAAAAAATATCTATTATATTTGATTGGAAGAGAAATTTTATAGAGGGGACTTCGAGAGAGAGAAGAACATATTATTAATTCTTTATTAATTAATAGAATATTAAAGAATATTTTAATATTAAACGTGCTGTACTTCTCTATATTTGTTCTTTTTTTAACCCTCACTTGTTTTTATTTTAATGATTAAATCGCTTCTTATTTCTTATTATATGTACTAGTAGTGCACTAAGCACACAAATTAATGATATTTTGTGAATGGCAGGTAATAATTACCGTGGAATATTATTTGTTTCTGATGTATGCTTAACGGTGTTTTGTTGTACCTTAAGATGATTTCAATTTGTTTAAACCTGTCTTGATAAACTTTTTTCAACTTTCTTTAGTTCCCTCCTCATAAACACCTTATTAGAAAGTTTAATTTCGATGACGATTCTTCTTATTTTTCCACTTATTATAGTCATCTATCTATCTATATTATAACTAGTAACAATATTTCTATTGTCTGATTATTTTTTCATTGTTTGTTTGTTTTTTAATTTAACTTGAATAAACTGTAAAATGAAATCCTGTTAGAATTTTAGATCTCATATATATAGATATGTAAAACATTTATTCTCTTATTTCGATTTCCTTTTTCTTGATTTTCATTCTTTCTATTAATTTATTATTTCTCTTATATGTGTCAAAATATACACGTGGAAAATACATTTATATATATTAAACACACACACACACACACAATATAATGTCCCATTCTCCTAGATCATCTATAGAGGAAAGTAGTGGTATAACAGCTTTAAATTCTGTTGATTCAGAAGAAAATAATCCAATATATTTAAAACATGAAGATATAATCTCAAAAAAGACTAATGATAGAACAAATAATAGTTCAATGAAAGATACATCTGATACTTATTCAAATAATGATTTACACAGTGAAGCACAAAGTGAAGGATCTTTATTAAGAATTTTTACAACAGGTGAAAATAATCAATATGTTTATATTGGTAGACAAAAATTTTTAAGAAGTGAATTATATGAAGCATTTGGTGGTACCTTGCAACCTGGTTTAGCACCTGCTCCTGTGCATAGATTTGCAAACCCTGCTCCTTTAGGACTTTCAGCTTTTGCTTTAACAACATTTGTTTTATCAATGTGTAATGCAAGAGCTCAAGGTATTGAAACTCCAAACATTGTTGTTGGTTTAGCAATATTTTATGGTGGTTTAACACAATTAATTGCAGGTATTTGGGAGATTTCTTTAGAAAATACATTTGGTGGCACAGCTTTATGCTCATTTGGCGGATTTTGGCTAAGTTTTGGTGCAATTAATATACCATGGTTTGGTATAATTGACGCTTATCAAGGTAAAGAAGATGAATTAGCAAATGCAATGGGATTTTACTTACTTGGTTGGTGTATTTTCACTTGGGGAATTTGTACATGTACAATGAAATCAACAATTGCATTATTTGCATTATTTTTCTTATTAGGCCTAACATTTTTATTATTATCAATTAGTGAATTTACAAGAAATGATAATGTTAAAAGAGCTTCTGGTGTTATTGGTACAATTGTTTCATTTATTGCTTGGTATAATGCTTATGCAGGTGTAGCAAATAAACAAAATTCATATATTGCATCACATCCAATTCCTTTACCAAGTAATGAAAAAGTCTTTTTTTGAAAAAAAAATAACATTAACGAAAAGAAAGCAAAAAAACATAGAACATGAATATAAATAATAATTACTTAATGACATATATACTCAATTTTTAAAAAATATAAATTTTTTATTTTATTTCTTGAATTATATTATTTGTATGTGTGGCTATTTGAAAAATTAAGTATAATCCTCTAATTATTAAAGTAGTAGCAGTAGCATTGGTTTGCGCGCCTTTTAATTCATGTGTGGCGCAATGTCAAGAATTGACAAAAATGATTCAAAAATAATTAATAAATTAAAGGAAGGAAAGAAAAAAAAAGGGGAAACGAATCTTCGTTTATTAATGTATCTCATTAGATATATATAAATGAGTTGTTTCGAGAGGAATTTTAAAATATTTCGAATTTCCCATCTATTACTTTAAAAACAAAGTATTACATATATGTGAGAGAGAGAAGAAAAAGAAAAAAATGAGTTGGGGTGGTTTTAAAAAAGCCGTTCAAAGAGCAAGTAATACAGTAATTATTAAAGATATTGATAAAATTAATGATAAAGATTTTGAATCTGAAGAAAGAAAATACCTTACATTAAAGAAAAATTGTCAACAATTAGTCACTGAATCAAAAGGTTATTTGGATTCTTTTAGAATTGTTTCGTCATCACAATTAAAAATTGCAGAAGTTATTCAAAATTTAAATAATGATAGTAATAAATCCCAACATAATGCAAATGATTACTATTTACAAACTGTTCAAGATATAGATTCTCAAGTTATGAAAAAATTGGATGAACCATATATCGAAACTGTAATGAACCCAAGTTTAAAATTCGAAAGATATTTTAAAGAAATTGATGAAGCTGTACAGAAAAGACAACATAAAAAAAGTGATTATGAAGCTGCAAAGGCTAAAGTTAGAAGATTAACAGATAAACCATCAAAGGATGTTAATAAATTACCAACATCTGAAAAAGAATTGCAATTAAGTAAAGAAATTTATGAATCACTTAATAATCAATTAAAACAAGAACTTCCACAATTAATTCAATTAAGAGTACCATTTTTTGATGCATCATTTGAAGCTCTTGTAAAAATTCAATATAGATTTAGTACAGAATCATATACAAGATTATCTCAAGTTCAACAATATATTGATCCACAGTCGAGGAATAATTATATGGATGGTACTTTGGATAGAAATATTGAAAATTTATTAAATCAAATGAAAAATTTAGATATTTGTACATTAGGTTTTGCAAATTGATACGTAGTTCTTAAATATTGATAATTTTCCCTTATTTAATATATTTTCAATTTGCTAAATAATTAATAAAGCTTTTACTTTAGTTTTACTCTAAAAAAATAAAAATTATTCGACAGCCGCCGAAACCAAAAATAATGGACGAGTTGGGAATCGAACCCAAGACCTCTCCCATGCTAAGGGAGCGCGCTACCAACTACGCCACACGCCCAAATTATTTATAATTTGTTGTTGTAATTTTTATTCTAAGAATTACATTAATTTTGAAATTTGTGTGTATTATTGATCTTTAATCGATTTATTAGTGTTTGTTCTTCTACTTTAATATTTAATTGTGTCAGATATCAATTCATAAAATATAGAAATTATTATAAGTATGATAGAGTTGGCCATATGCATGAGTTTGACCTGAGATTATTCGTTTTATTGATTTTCTCTTTTGAGACTCTCTTCTTTTACTTTAACTGGCGTCTGGGTTCTTCTTTTTTTCAACTAGAGGCGACATTTATTCTGGAATATAATTTAATCTATGTTGTTTCTTAAACATATTAAAAGTTATTGTACTCAACGTATATTCCTTTTGTAGAGAATCTGAGTTAAAGTTTTTTCTCTCAGTTGATTCTTTAATTTCTTGTTTGTTAGTTAAATGTAATTCGGACATTTTTTAATATGATAATTGATCGGTTATTTTAAATTATATAATCTTCAAATTACTTAATCATAAATATTTCTTATTTTACAATAATGGCTTTATATATACCATTAGTTTTTCTTAAACAACTCACCTGCATATATTGCTGGTTTGTTTTTGTTTTTTATGTTTTGTGCTGGTTTAAATATTTTTGCTGGTCTCTTACAATATTTTTGGACTAAGTGTCACAGTAAGTTACCCTTAGTTTCTGACACCTTTAACTTTATTGGTCTATAAAATATAAAAGTTGTGATTGGAAGAATGGGAAACAAAAATAATTGCCTCTTTACACGTTTATTAGTTTATTGTCACAGTCATTAATAATTCTCACTCAATGGTAGCACTAATATTTGTGTTTCGAAATCTCGGATGGTTAATGTATGTTGTTCCGTGGTATTCTATTAAGCACTGACAGGTGTTAAGTATATATTTACATTAACTTTCTCTATTTCTGTAGTAAGGATAATTTTAGTGTTTACAAAACTTTTCCAAGAAGGTACATGTAAAAATACTGCTTTAGAGGCCTTCTTATTACCTCAGCAATGATTTGTACAGTTATACACTTTAGAGTGACTCCGAGCTTCCGACCGCTTATTGTGTGTTTTTCCTACATTTTATTAACCGTTACCGAGGAGAAAGGAATTTTGATATCACATTCAATCAAAACAATCTAGTCTCGAGTTTTTCAGAGTACCTCAATGTCTTGATCTATTTGTGCGTTAGTTCTTTTTTTGCCAACTGAAAAATTTACATAAAGATTAAGAAAATGCGCAACAAAGATTTTTTACCCTTCAATAAGGACAAATCAATTTACAATCAACAAGTTCAAAATGCTGGAAGAGAGAGTTAATGGTAGAATATCCTTCTACCTGAAGTTTATGTGAAAGACTAGTCAAAAAAAAAATTCACAATTCCAAACCTTTAATATTAAAGTACTATGTTGACAGATATAAATAAAGCTGGATAGTGGTTACAAACACGCTGGCTTAATTGACAGGTGCGTTAACTGTAACCTAATAATTTTGATACATCCTAATAACCACATGTATTAAGTATCCTATAAGAATACATTCTGGAGCCAACATTGTGAGGTGAAAGAGAGAGGTTTCATACTCCTTCGCACAAAATACACCTTTTTCAATTTCGCATTTCATACTCACGTTTTCGTGTACACAACAACTATCTTAATAATATACGATTTAAAATATGAGTACGATTATTTCACCAGACAGTTAACGAGCAATTGGTGACTATTTTCATTTACTATGTTCTATTCGTGTTTCTTTACCTTTTTTCGGTATACTTTTGGTTAGACCCTATCCCCCGCAGCGGGGCTAAAAAATATGACACAAAACATAAACAAAAATGTGTAGATCCTATAGACCTGGAAATGTGACATCATATGGAAAGGTAAACATAAAAGATGTTAAATCTCTGTAGAAGGAGTGCTTGGCATCATGAATTCTAGGTGTGTTTTAAGAATATTCTATCGGTTTTTATAATACCTTGTACTACCTTTTCTCAGCCCATCATATTAATTTTCTTGCCCATTGCTAAAAGATATACTGAAACATGACTAAAGTGACTTAGTAATAACTCATATGGAAACATCCTACTCCCATTTTGTAGACACCCAAATACCCTTTTGATGTGTATAGCATTTATTGGTACCTAAATTAGTTTTCGTGAGTCGCATGAAATAGATAGCGATGACTATGCATGATTCACTTGTAGGTAAAAAAAAGAGTAATATGTCAGATTTAGTTCTTTTTATTAAATGGCAATTGAAGGTAAATTTTTAAAATCTTAAATAAAAGAAAGAAAATACCTTGTTTTTTTATATGATTTCCTCCGAAAGATATTATGAAAAGACACTTTCGAACACCTTTTAGATATTAGTAAATCATTTCAATAAAGACCTTTCTAATCGTTTACAAAAGATGATAGTTGATTAAAATTAATAATTTTTAAATTATATAAAAGTAAGAGTAGGTTCCTATTATTTTCAAATTAATTACAATTGCTCATGTCACACTTTTTATTTTATTTCTCCTATTGCTAAAATCAAAACAGCTAACAATATCAATAATAAAATTATTATTACTTTTATAATATACATCAAAGCAATCAAACACTTAAGAGACTTTATTACAGGATGACTTCTGAATTTAATAATTTTAGTGAATTTTTATCGTTAGAATGTGAAGAATCTAACATTTTCTTTGATGGAACGAATACTGAGACATTAGATATGTTCATTAATGAAACAAACTCCGAGATTTCTAGCATGCTCATTAAGGAAACAACCCCTGAAGAATCTGACATCTCTGTTCAGGGATTAAATAATTCTAATGATCTATTTAATGTTTCAGCAATTGTATCACCGGATGATAGCTCTTCTAATTTTGAATCTGATAATAGTAATATTTCAGGTGATTTCAATTTATTGGCCGACAGTATGATTGCAGATATGTTGAAAATAAATGATGATATTTTCTCCTCTGAAGAAAGTGTATCAACTGTTGTCCAAGAAGAGAAAGTTGATCTTCCAGTTCTTGAGAATCAAGAGAGTCCAACAGAAAATGGGCGTTCTATGTCATCGTCATCGTCATCGTCATCGTCGTCATCGGAATATATATATACTGTGGAAACAGAAGATGGAGAAATAATCGAATCACTTTCTGGTGTCAATTTTGAAATAAATGGTTATGAGAGATCTTCCAAAAAAATTGATAGTGGTGAAATATCCCAACAAAGAAATGTGGATGAAGATTCACAAGAGGACTGTATAAATGAGACTTCACAAGAAATTAAAGAAGTTAGAGTATCACAAAGAAAAAGAGCCAAAAAGACCATGTATATTGAAAATATGGTAAATAATAGAGGAGAAAAAGTTGATGCTAAACAGAAAAAACTCTGGAAGTGTAAACATTGTCCAAGGATGTGTCAAAGTTCAGCGCATAGAAAAAGACATAGTAGAAGCTTACATTCTGGTAAAAGACCATACGGTTGTTCTGTTTGCATTGTAAAAAGGTTTAAGAGAAAAGATCATCTCGTTAAACATTTGAGAGCAGTGCATCGTTTAACCGGTGAACAAGTAGATGCCTTAAATATTCAAAAAGATGTCAAAGGGAAAAAGAATAAAAAGAATAAAAAAGAAAAAAGGCAGAAGAGGAGTCATAAAAGCAAAAAAAGAAACAGTCATAAGAGTAAATCAAAAAGTTATAGAGCATAATTATAAGTACTATGCCTGAGTATTGAGTACTGTCTTTTGTAAAAAGAAAAAACCCAGCCTAAATTAGTTGATCGTCATATGAAAAAAAAAGCTTTTTAAAGAAATAAAACCGATTTGTGAAATATTTGGTATTACACACCTGATAGGTGTATCAACCATACTTTAATTTTTAATTCTAATGTTTAATTTTTTTTTCTTATTAACCTAGTGGTTAATTTCAATTATATCATATTTTATTTTATAGATATATTGTTTTGTATTATTGTAACTTTCTTATATATAAAAAAAAATAGCATAAAGAAATTTTCTAATTTGTTAGTGATTCATATAATTATAATAAAGAGAACTTCTGTTTTCTTTGTTCCAGTCAAGCCAAGGATATCTCTGTTTTTGGTTTATTTTCTATATCTTCAAAAGATATACGTCATTATTAAACAAAATCTAATGGGTATCACTATAATTACTAAGATACATGGTAGTATATGATATATGATCATTAACCCTTAAGAAGGTTTAAACATGTATGTTATCTCCTCTCTTTCTACCCCCCGCATTAATAAAATTTTTAACACCCTCTCTCTCTCCTTATATATATATATTAAATAATTATTATGATATTTATTAATATTGCTCGCTTACTCTAACGCCGTTCATCCATTTTATTTTTGGTAAAAAAAATTAAAAATAAAAAATAAGATAAATAGAGATAAAGAACCAAAAAATATTATTATCATAACCCTTTTTTAAAAAAATAGATTTAAGATATATCAAAAGGGTAGAACTTATTAGGCATAATAAGAGAAATTTTGAAAAAATTAACTACAAATATACATATATACACACAGGCATACATACAAAAGGGGAAAAAATGAGTGGTAATCCAAAGAGAAGAATCGAAACAGATGTAATGAAACTTTTAATGAGTAATCATGATGTTCAATTAATTAATGATAATATGCAAGAATTTTATATTAAATTAATTGGTCCAAAGGATACACCATATGAAGGTGGTTTATGGAGATTACATGTTGAATTACCTGATAATTATCCATATAAATCTCCAAGTATTGGATTTGTTAATAAAATATTTCATCCAAATATTGATGTTGCATCAGGTTCAATATGTTTAGATGTAATAAATTCAACTTGGTCACCGTTATATGATTTAATTAATATTGTTGAATGGATGATACCAGGTTTATTAAAAGAACCGAATGGTAGTGATCCATTAAATAATGAAGCTGCAACATTACAATTAAGAGATAAACAACTTTATGAAGAAAAGATAAAAGAATATATTGATAAATATGCAACAGAAAAGAAATATAAGGCAATGTTTGGTGATTCTGATGATATGACATCTGATGAAGATATTAGTGATGATAATGTCGATGTTATAGTAAACGATGAAGAGGAAGAGGAAGAAGAAGATGAAGATGTAGATGTAGATGGTGAAGAATTATCTGATTTAAGTGATATTGAATTAAGTGACGATGAAGATCAAGATCAAGAAGATAGTAAGATATAGCCATAAAGATATAAATTTATTATCATTTTTCATTAAGATAATAATAGTTACTACCACAATATATTCATCCTCTTAAATATTTAGAAAAAAATATTATTACATACATTATATACATACATACATACATACATATATACAACTCAGCATAATCAATTTTCGACTTATTTTGTTCTTCTTTTTTTTTTGTTTATTACACTTCAAAATATATAAATTCTTAAGAATTTTATCGTCATAACAAAAAATTATATATATATGGATAGGATCAATCAAGAGCCTGACTGCAGATAGTATAGTATTCATTGAAATTAAATGAAGAGGAATATATGTCACATTTCGTGCCCAGTGATGTGTATCTGTATCATAAGATTAATACATCTCTCTACGCTGTAAAACGCTGACACGTCTGGGTAGTCTTGTAAAGTGAGAATGCCATTATAAAATAGTATTCTAGCATTATTAGTAGTAGTAGTAGTACAGTGTTATTGAATGTGAAATCTGTTGTTTTATTGTTGTTACTAAATAAGCATGTGTGTGTGTCTGCGTAATGTGTTAACTGTATAACCATGTCCGGGGATTTTAGATTTTAGATATTTCCTATAACAACTCACCAGCATTATTGTTATTACCACCACGCAACGGGGACTTGGACCGTTCCGCCACTCCTATATTTGCACTGCGCAAACCCTCTCTGTGTCTCTCTCTCTCGCTCTCTCTCTTTGTTTGTTTTGCAGTTTGCTTGCCCCTCCTTCTGCCCTGCCCGCCCCCCCTTAATTTTCGGTTTCTACTGCGTTACGTAGCAGTCTAACACAACATGCCGTGCAAAAATACTCGATTGCAGGTATATAAAAAATATAAACAACAAATACATACACACAAAAGACGTAGAAACAGGAGGATACCATATATTATCTGGTGAAATATATTTTAGCCTTCTTCTCTCTTGCTTTATGTTGCACTGTTCGGTCTTCTTCTCCGGCCTTCCCGCCTTCCTTCCTCCCCCCACCCACTCACTCTCTCACATCAAAATCAGTCGAATCAACCCACCCAAATTTTGCATTTAATAACCCCTTAAAATTGCATATTGACCGTACTATACTCATATAAACGTGTAGCAAATACAATAACAGTGTGAATAATATGTTAAAGATACTGAGTTAATCAGAATAATTTATATTTTTTATTATTACAAAGTAGAAGAAGAGATTAAATTAAAAAGTGGATGAATTAAAAGGTTTTTTGCTTAAATTAAAGAGTAAGAAACTGTATCTCTCGTCTCCATATAGAACCCCTCTAATAATATTAATCTAACGATGTATGTATGTATGTAAATACATAAATTTCAAAGTTTTGTTTTGTTTTTCGTACTATTAATTTACACGCCCCACTATTCAACTTTAAATTTAATCTCTTTTTTTTTTCTTTCGTTTGACATGTTGTTTCATAGGAGAAAACAGGGAACTTGTACTTACTTGGTAATAATAATAATAATAATAGTTCTTAGAAAATTATATATTCTGCTTGTTTGCAACCAGTAAAAATATTTTAATATTAAAGTAATTAAATTGTTGAGAGACCAATTTAATTAATTTGTATAAATAGTTAAGGTGTATTCTAATTTGTTTTATATTTAATTCATTTTTATCTGTCTCTCTTTATTTTCACTTATTTTTCATCTTATCAATAATATATTTGTTTACCTAACTTTTTTTTTTTTGTTATAGAAAGAAAAACATACTCAATCGATTAAAGATAAAAGAACCAAAGAAAAAAATAAAGGATTATAAGATCGTTTTATTATTATTATTATTATTTTTAAACAATTATGTCTAATATTCCAGAAAATGTTAAAGGTGCAGTTGATATTGATCCTTGGTTAGAACCTTATGCTCAAGTTCTTTCTGAAAGGAGATATCTAGCTGATAAATGGCAATATGATATTCAACATTCAACAAATGATGGTTCAATTCAGAGTTTATCAAAATTTGCAAGAGATTCTTATAAATCTTATGGTTTACATGCAAATCCAACTACAAAAGAAATTGTTTATAAAGAATGGGCACCAAATGCAAAGAAAGCTTTTTTGGTTGGTGAATTTAATAATTGGAATCCAGAATCTCATGAATTAAATGAAAGGGATGAATTTGGTAATTTTAAAATTATTATTCCAAAGGATCCAATAACAAATGATTTTGCAATTAAACATGATTCAAAAATTAAAGTTAGATTTGTTTTAAATGATGGTTCAGATATTTATAGATTGCCTGCATGGATTACGAGAACAACTCAACCAAATAAAGAAACTCAAAAACAATTTGGTCCAACTTATGAAGGTAGATTTTGGAATCCAGAAAATCAATATATTTTTAAAAATAATAGACCAAAATTTAATTTATCAAATGATTCATTAAGAATTTATGAAGCTCATATTGGTATTTCATCACCTGAACCAAAAATTGCAACTTATAAAGATTTTACTCAAAATGTTTTACCAAGAATTAAATATTTAGGTTATGATGCAATTCAATTAATGGCAATTATGGAACATGCTTATTATGCTTCATTTGGTTATCAAGTTACAAATTTTTTTGCAATTAGTTCTCGTTATGGTACACCAGAAGATTTAAAAGAATTAATTGATACTGCACATGGTATGGGTATCTTAGTATTATTAGATGTTGTTCATAGTCATGCATCAAAAAATGTTGAAGATGGTTTAAATAAATTTGATGGTTCAGATCATCAATATTTCCATTCAATTTCAGGTGGTAGAGGTGAACATCCTTTATGGGATTCAAGATTATTTAATTATGGTAGTTTTGAAGTTCAAAGATTTCTTTTAGCAAATTTAGCATTTTACATTGATATTTATCAATTTGATGGTTTTAGATTTGATGGTGTTACTTCAATGTTATATTTACATCATGGTGTTGGTGCAGGTGGTGCATTTAGTGGTGATTATAATGAATATTTATCAAAGGAAAGATCAGGTGTTGATCATGAAGCTTTAGCTTATTTAATGTTGGCTAATGATTTAGTTCATGAATTATTACCTGATCAAGCTGTTACAATTGCAGAAGATGTTTCAGGTTATCCAACTCTTTGTTTACCACGTAATATTGGTGGTGCAGGTTTTGATTATAGATTAGCAATGGCTTTACCTGATATGTGGATTAAATTATTAAAAGAGAAAAAAGATGAAGATTGGGATATGGGTTTCATTGTTCATACTTTAACTAATAGAAGATATGCTGAAAAAGTTGTTGCTTATGCAGAATCTCATGATCAAGCTCTTGTTGGTGATAAAACTTTAGCATTTTGGTTAATGGATGCTGCTATGTATACAGATATGACAGTCTTAAAAGAAACAACTCCAATTATTGATCGTGGTATTGCTTTACATAAAATGATTAGATTGTTAACTCACTCGCTTGGTGGTGAAGCTTATTTAAATTTCGAAGGTAATGAATTTGGTCATCCAGAATGGTTAGATTTCCCAAATATTAATAATAATGATTCTTATCATTATGCTCGTAGACAATTTAATTTGATTGATGATAATTTATTACGTTATCAACATTTAAATGATTTCGATAGTGCTATGCAACATTGTGAAATGAAACATCAATGGTTAAATACTCCACAAGCTTATGTTTCATTAAAACATGAAGTTGATAAAGTTGTCGCATTTGAACGTAATGGTTTATTATTTATCTTTAATTTCCATCCAACGAATAGTTTCACTGATTATAGAATTGGTGTAGATCAAGCAGGTTCTTATAAAATTGTTTTAAATACTGATCGTGCTAAGTTTGGTGGTCATGATAGAATTGATGAAAATTCAAAGTTTTTCACTACTGATTTAGAATGGAATAATAGAAGAAACTTCATTCAAGTTTATATCCCAAGTAGAGTTGCTTTGGTTTTAGCTTTGGATAAATAAAAGGAGATATATTAACTAAATCTTTTTTTTTCTTGCGCCCCCCCTAATAGAAACACAATTAGTGCTTTGAACTATAAACTAAACTTATTATTAGCTTTATGATGAGTCTTTTACTTACTTGGATAATAATTAATGTATGCTGGCATTTTATTTTTTATTTCATATTATCTTCGTTTCTAGCATTGAAACAATGAACAAGCAAACAGATCTGATATATTTCATTTCAATTCATATAATTTTCTTTTCTTAAAATATTATCTCTAACTCATTCATTTAAATTATATTAACTACTTATAAATATTTTGCTTAAAAAAAACTTAAAATATAGTAATACTTTTCCATTTAGAACACCATTTATCAAAAAAGATTATGATGTTACCACGTTTATGAAAAATTCGAGTAGTATTTCACNNNNTATATATATATATATATATATATATATATATATATATATATATACGAAATAAATAAATAGCTCCAAGCCTGATGATGGTCATTTTGTAATATTACAATTATCATTAATCAAAATCCTCTACATCTTCATCAAGATCAGGTAATGGATACTTCAAAATACATGCAATACCTGTCAACTTTTCTAATTCTTCCCCAGAATCATGCAATGTACTAAATGTATATACTGTTCCACCATTATGTTCAACTGTATCCATCATATCAAGATATCTTTTCCTCTCTTTCACATTCCCGGAATGTAATTTAGCATCAGTGATTAGCAATGAAGCAATAGCACCTAATTCAGCAGCTTTGAAAATTTCAAATTCACCATACCAAGATTTATAATCATCATCATCTAAATGTTTTAAGAAATCATCCATTACAACAGCCTCCTTAGAGTATTTGGTGTCACTTAAACTAGATGTGTATGCTGGATCCTTCAAGACTTCATTTATACCTTGCATATAACCAGTGGAACAATGAGCAACTAAAAATCTTGATCTATTATTTAAAATTGCACTATTACGCTCTTCATTCGCATACTCTAATACTTTATCCATTAGAGTCTTTGCATAAAATCCAGGAGAGCACAGAATAATCATCTTCAATTTTTCAAAATCAAAATACTTATTCATTGCTGCATATATACCTTTGTAAAACTTATCAGTTTTTTCATCATATTTCATAATATCGGTACCACGTTTCTTCTTGGGTAAGCTATATTCTATTTTTTGTTTTAGAATGGTAGATGATGGTGTTAAAATACAAATATGGGCAATCCCTTCTTGCAATACTACAGCTGCTGTATCAGATTTACCCTCTGGGTTACAAGCTTCGTTTAATAACTGACGAGAGTGTTTGTCAAACGTTTCCTTAATGATGGTGAATGGATAAGAGTAGTTCACTGTAAAACTTATGAACTTACCAACAGGAACTTCAGCATTGGCCCTTCCAGTATCATCAGTAACTGTTTTACCTTTATATCTCAAAAATTCATCATTAATGTCAAACTCACTTGATACAACTTGGATTTTAAGTAAAACCAAGTCAGTATTTGTCTTCTTCGAATCCTCATCCTTTCTAGACGAAAACTTCTTTTTAAAAATCAGTTCATCTTCTTCGTCAATGATCTGATATAACGTGAATAAATCTTCTTTATCTTCTGGGAGTAAGGATATCACAGCACCTTCCTTGTTAACAGAACCTTCTTCTATCTTTAAAATCCTCATTGATGTTTAAATTCCTTAGTATTTTAGATATATGAATGAATAAACTAACAGGTTCTGAATCTTTAAGACTATTTAATTACAGTTGTTGCTTATATTTTCACAATAATGAAATTTTTCATTTTTTTTTTTTTTACATTTAGTTTGGTTCCTGTTTTTTAATTTATTTTTCTTTGCTTCAAATATTTTTCAATCATTTTAGAAAGTAAGTAATTTAGAGAATAGTAGCTGAAGAAGTTATTATGAAAAACTCTGAATTAAAAAACTAAATAATTTGTTCAAGTCAGGGTCAAATTTTCAGCCTATTTGTCCTAACTCAATCAGATTTATATAAAATATGTACAGGCTTCTTTCCTCTTGCATTTATATTACGTTCTAGCCCAGCGGCTAATAAAAAGTGAGAATATTTCTTTTGAAAAGAGACAACAATTTACTAAAAGAATCTTATTTAAGAGAACGACCTTCAATAACTTTTACCGAATAAATTCTACAATTCACTCATAATTATCTATTAGTAATTACTTCATTTAGTTTTACTGACTTTTCTTTTAACAATAGTTCAACGTTTCTTTTTCTCACCTTAGTTTCTCTATTACATTGAATATTTTGAATTGGGATCCACTATTTCTTGTGAATGGTGCCGAACACATTTGGGATGCCCAACTTCTGTCATAGCAACCATTTCTCTCGAAGGTATTACTCAAACACGACGATACGTACGAAGATTACGCATATACTATGTCTGTGCTAAACTGAAAAAAATCTGTAAAATGATGAATGAAGTATTTAGTACATAATTTTACACAATTATAAATCAATGTAGGTGTCTGTAGAGTTGAAGAATATCAATATCATATTCAAAGATACAGCAACTCATTATTTTTGGGAGTTATATTTCTTCTTACCAATATCAAGTGGGATATATTTGTATTTAACCATATGCTGGATTTGTCTTCTCATAGTTAATAAGAATAGCATAATGAAATACATCAACAGGATTGGCCAATACACAGGAATATCAAAAATAGAGAATAAGGTGGCCAGCAAAGATGCAGCTGTTGCTCTGAAGGCGTTGTGCCAGAATTTAAATTCTGGTAATCTTCTAATGAACGGACGAAATTCATCTGTTCTCTCCCCTGCTTCTAACTCTTGGTTAGCCTCGTCTTGTTGGATAGTCATATCAAATTTTGGTGTTAAGAAAGCTAAAAATTGACTTAATAGATAGATACCCAAAGCATAACAAACAACATACCAACCTTGAGAGGTAACTATACGCAAAACAAAAAGGGCAATCATTACTGTCAATCCAATCCATCTCTCTTTTGTATGAGGTGTTACCTTATCCATATAAAACTGGTAGTGAGCCTTAGTTTGTAGATAGTGCTTCATTACAGGGTTTGAGACTGAGGCCGACCCCAATCCATCGTCATCAGTAAAATCCATTTTGGTTCTCTTGTATCAATGTCTTTCGTAAAAACGTACTTACTTGGTACTGTTTTGTAAGTTTTCTTAAATGTATTGCAAGTAATAGCAACCTTTTCTATTGCTTTACGTGTCTTGCTCTCTTCGATCAAAATAATCATTTGGCTATTTTCGTTTTTTTTTTCGAGCGTTGCGGTTTTAGGCCATTGAAGCCAGAAGAAATGGCTACGCCTCTTTGCAAGTAATAGAAGACACCAAAGAATTAACGTCTACAATAGAAATGACAGCTAAGAAGAGATATATAATTGGGATAAGTACGAATGAAATAAAAGGCGTCAAATAAACTATTCAAGCTCTAAAATGATTTTGAAATTTCTAGTTTTGTAGATAGAATACATTGTCATTTCTTTATTTATACCCAATCAGCAGTATCCGTATCTTTTGAAAAGATATTATTCGAACAATCTCAACTGGTAGATCTTCTCTATCCTGGTGAAAAGTACCTTAGTTATTTAACCTTCCTATCAAAAATGTTGTCGTGGCACATTCTTTTGGTGGTCAAAAGAATAAGTTTCTATTACACGTAAAGCAAAATATTTTCCTTAAAGAATTCCGTTTTTTAGTGAAAGGTATTTTTTCTTTGAAGTTATTATATATATGACAAACAGAAGAAGGAGAGTTAGTAAATTTTAATTACCATTAGTATTACTAAGCACCTCACCATAGCGTGTTATTATTTAATTGCAAAGGGGCAAAATTATTAGGCGACACTAACTATCTCTGTCATATAATTATTTAACAATTATGATATTCACGTGATAAATAAAAAAATATTATATAGATATTATAAGATTTTATTTTTTATATTGTACACGCTACCCGAAAAGAATAAGTTATAACTAAAGTACATAAGACATGGATTTCGGGCATGAATTTTTCGGAAAAGTAAGAGTTTGAAAATGAAAAGGACCGATTATAGAAAAGGCGTAAGATTTTCCCAGGGATAGACAGTTAACAAATATCGGAAAAGCAGTAAAAATTGATCTTTATGAGGTATAATTTACCTATCTATTACCGGTTAATATTGTTTTAAGTTTTCTTTCAATCATGTGCCTTACATGACAGGTTTGTAGTTTCGCAAATAATAATGTATTGGATTGGCAGTGTGTTGATACAGTTATGTTCCTAGCATAACCGTCCTATTATTGGGAGTGCCACCAACAAATATCGTCCATTCCAATAGTGGTATGAAAAAAATGATATTAGTTGTTAGTCTTAATTTCTTATTTGTAAGAAAGAATGTACCCAACGAAATGTAGCAATATGCTACACAGAGATTAATGAGTTTCAGAAGAAATGAAATGGAGTTCGAGAAGAGTAAATCAACCAACTTTCTTATAACTTGATTTAGGTAATTGTAGATTATAGAACATTCAAACTTGGTCACTTAAATTTGTGAATGTGCCAATAATAGTGTTATTTGATTTACATGAAAGGTGAGGGACCCCAAAACAAAATTATTTATGTTCAAAGTTTCTAACGAAAAGGCTTATACAACAGAAGCTAATCCCAGTAAGAAAAATGAGCATTTCTTGTCACATTCCTATTAAAAGTTCAGTTGTGTTCCATATTAAGAGGTTACGTCAAGTTAAGTGGGAAAAAAAATAAAATACTGTGTAGAACAATTTGAAATTAACTTTATGCAGGTCTACATATTTTTGATATTTAACAAAATTTAACTGGAACATTGTTGTTACAGCATAAATGGAATGAGATTTGATTTGTGGATCTAAGATAATATTTTACAGAAGCACATATATCATAAGTTAGTTATGTTTTTATGACAAAAAATGTTGTAAAATAAAATCACTCAATACGATGTGCATTTTAATTTTCGCTCGAGAGAAGTTCATATGCGTAAAATCAACGTGAAAGTTTAAGGTAAAAACTATATGAAGAAAACGATTTGGTTTATAAGGATGATAAATAAAACTTTCTTTTTTAAACAGAAAAGCTATTTAAAACTAATACTTGTTCATAAAAGTAGATTTTCTAAAGTGTCTAAAAACGTATTAATTCATCTATATTTACAAAACGATGTTAAATGGAATTATCCCATTCCAGTTAAACAAAACAGGGTTTCTCTTTACCCAGATACGTACTGCTACTAAGAAAGCAGCAGGTTCTCGTACATCGATGAAGGATTCTGCCGGTCGTAGACTGGGTCCAAAGAAATACAACGGACAAGAAGTAAAAACTGGACAGATTCTAATGCGTCAACGTGGCACAAAATTCTTCCCAGGTGAATATGTTGGTATCGGGAAGGACCATACCTTATTTGCTTTGGAACCTGGTTTCGTTAGATATTACTTGGATCCATTCCATCCAAAGAGGAAGTTTATAGGTATTGCGTTGAATAAAGATGCAACTCTACCTACTAGCCACTTTGAGCCTACTCCAAGGAGATTTGGTCATACCTTACTAGATAATTCAAAGGCGGCACAAAAAGAAGAGGGAGCACTACCTAGAAAGGAATACCTGGCATCTGAAAGTATAAAAGCTGAAATGGAAAACCGTACTGAAAAGAGAGCAGCCTTAAAAAAGAGTTATCAAAAATTATTGAAAAAGTTAGAAATAAAGGTGGACGATATAAATTTGGCTACTGACTATCTTGTTCGTCTAAGAAGCTGTTTAAGAAATGGATTTTTATTAGGAGATGCGCAATTCTATTCGAAAAGATATATAGAAATGGAATATCAATTGAAGGCTGAGAAAGAAGGTACCGATAAGGATGCAAGAGCTACCAAGTTACAAGAGATTGATTCTACAACAGCATTGTTAAACTCGTCCGTATCATTTGGGAATAAGTTTGAATTGGGAGCATTTATGACGGAAGGTGATAAAACAGATGCCAGAGAGAACTTAGTCAAAGCACTAGATGAAGTTCACAACAATTTAACTACAAAGAAAGACGTAAAAAAATTGAAAGATTTATTTAAGGACGCTAGTAAATTTTTGACGTTATCAGATGAAGTTCACTTACGTAGAGTATATTTGAAACCAGTTCTTTCGGAAGAAGTAAGTAAAGTTGAACAAGTTCAAACAGATGAAAAGAGTAAAACTAAGAGTAAGAGTAAAAACGTGGTATTCAAGAGATTTAACTATGATACATCCAAGGTTGATGTCATCACCAGGGATAAAAAAGCTTTCCTAAGCAAATTGTGATTATACCTAATCTGTATTTATTAGAAGATATTGTCTATTTCGAATTCATGTATATAAGGTAGATTAGTATTTAGAGGCGTATATCATATAATTGAGTTTATTTAAAATATTCTAACATTTAAGAAAGAAGAGAAAATTTTGTTCAGTACAGACAGGAATAATGAAAAAAATTATATGTATATATTTAAGTTAGTACGTGGGTGTGCGTATATGAGTATGTATTAATGTGAAGGAATGGTCTTAATGAACTGCGAGTATGATAGGGAAAGGTCTTCTGAAATTTATCGATTTGAAGGATATAAATTAGATAAATGTATGCATATTTTATGTTAGAGAAAAAGGACCAAAGGGAAGATGAAAGATAAATAACTATACCATCTATCCGGTAAGCAAAATATTCAACGATTCAATTGATATTTACCTATTCTTTTTTCTCTTTTATTCCTTACAAAAGAAATTCAATGTTTCAATTGGGTGTTTTTTTTATTGTTATTTTTTTTATTGTCATCAACATCATTAATAGTAGTATTGGGGAATTTTATGCAGTCTTTTGTAGCCTGTCTTTCTTTCTTCAGTATGAAATTTGATATGAAGAACTTCATACTCATTAGAAAAAAGCTTTTTTGTCAATCGTTATAAGTCGTTCGATAAATTGGAAGAAAAATATCTTATTACGATGTCACCAAATAAGTGTAAAGTAGGTTTAGAAAGTAAAAGAAAAAGAAAACATAAAAATGTTATTCATTATATTTGGATTATAATTTTCAAGAATTAACTTGAAAATGTAACAGCTTTTGGATCTAAAGGTGTACCATCAGATGCAATATCATTGTCACCAAATTTCCTTTCAGTGAAAATCAATCTAGCTTTATCAAAACTTACATTTTCTGATACCATGATATCTCTGATTAATTTCTTTGATTCGTCATCTAAGCCAGCCCTAGAATCATCTTTATTGTGAGTTATGATATCAAAATTCGACGAATGTAACCCACTCTCCAAGTCATCCCTGAAGGAACTATTTAGATCTGCAGATCCACCTAGACTCCTTACCCTTGTGTTAATCTCATGAAATTTATATGACAGACCATCTCTTCTACTCACTGCTAAATATACTGCTATCACAGCTAGTAACCCCCAAAATATGAGTTTTAAATGTAAAATTTCTACGGTCATTATTATGATTTACGATTGTATAATTGGGTGTGTATTTCTTTGTTAGCTTTAATTTAGCAATTTACCGAAAGTGATTGTTATTTAAATGTATTAACAAAATGAATTGGAATAAATATCAAAACATTTAAAAAGGAATAAAACTATTAAACGAATTATGTATAAAGTAGAAAGGAAATGTGGTTATGATGTGCATAGATGACAAATGACTTATATAATAAAAAATAGTCAACGCCGGCCCTTTGAGGACTTTTTTTCAATATTTTTTGGTTTTTTCGAATGTCTGTCTATTTCGCATTAGGTCATCGTGTCGCACAGAACTATCCGCACAGATCGTCTAAAAAACTATGTACCGTAGAAATCCAAATAAATTTCTCTATTTATTTCCCGCTCCTTTCCCTCGTTTGGGTTCACAAATGAATAAAATAAAGGGCAGAGAAGTCGATGATGACGATATGATATACGGGAGACGACACATAAAGTGTGGAAACTTAAACAACCTAGCAACCAATTCAGAGAGATAAATGCGGTGGTATTGCTATATTAGGTTTAACAATATAAGAGAAAATTTTTAGTCGCCATGTTTGGGAGTTTTATTGTAGTTAGAATTGTGCGAGTGTTTCTTTGTCGCCGACATTCCTCTCGTATGTGTGTCAAAAGGACTAATTATGTAAAATAGCTATTATAGATATATATTAATAGGTAGGTGAGTATCTGATGAGGTTGCCACCTTATCTAAATATTTGTAATAAAAGGAAATGAATCGGTAGAAGTTTACAGCCTTAGTTTTCTAGTATTACAGAGCATCAGATTAGAAAAACATAAAAAGATTTGTCTTTCAGTTTCTCGATCTTCCAGTGTGAACAATTTCCATCACATTTCCTAGTTAGATGAGGGGGGCTATAAGTATTGGGGTTTACCTTAACTAGTATTTTATCATAATATTTCTAATTATAAAAAGAAAAAACTTTCGGGTAGATATTCCACTCACTTACACACAAACCAGCTTAAACTAATTAAATAAAATATATGTAAATGTGTAGCATTTATTCAAACAAAAGTCCATCTTATTTGTGTTCGTTCCAACTTCTAGCAGGAAGGTTACTACATTTTACTGCTCATACTCGAGGTTTACCATTATTAAAGCAAAAAATAATAGTTCTGTTCAATCACAAATAAAAATAATGAGGGGAGCTAAGCCATATTTAAAGGAGTGGCAAAGAAACAAGCGAAATGTCCTCATGAACTGGGGTAGTGTGTGGCTATAATTACGCATACATCGCTATGTATTTGTTTGTGTAGGTACATATTTTTATTTACCTTTCCTCAGTACGAGACACGCATTGCATAGAAGGAATATTAGACTACAAAAAATAAGAATCTAAGGCTGTTGGTATTCGTATATTTGTAAACTGGATTCGTATGGCTTTACTTTATAATAAGGCTTTGTTGTTCCTGCTTTGGCAGTGACATCTGATCTTAGAATTACTATTTTTTTTTTGAGTCGTTCCAGCCATTTATACGAAAAAGAAACGGAAAGTGGTTCATCGTATAGAGAAAGCATAACAGCCAAAACAGAAATAATCATGAAGTATGACTACATTTTTTAAACTCTTGTATTCAACATAAATGAAAAAGTTGATTTGGTCGTTTGTAAATTTAAACTAAGAAATATCGATCATTAGTCGTCTTCTTTAATTGTAAATTTATTCCTTTATAACAATTTTGAAGTTACCATACATACAAACAAACAAGCAAAAAATGTTACATTCAATAGACCGAAAAGTTTATATACGTAATGACACAAAACCATTGTACGAATTTTCATCTTTTCAGATGTTACACCTTTCTCTTATTTTTATTTTGCTTCTTTAATCTAACAATAATTTTTCTTCTTACCATTATATAATACACACGATATCTGATCTGGAAATGAACAGTCAGTAAAGTTAAAAAACGATATTATGAATTATCATCTCTTTCAATTTTGTACACATAAATGATTATAATGATTGGCGATTTATTTAATTTTTTTTTCCCTATTATCTTTTAACAGCATAAGAAATTTGTAAATCACATCCACCATAATTGTATTTATCCAATCTTTCTAGGCAAACATCAGCATCGTTAATGTTTTCATATTCCACAATAGCAACCCCTGTAGGTTCATTGGTAGTGTTTCTCTTTAACTCGGCGTTATTTAATTTACCCATAGTTTCAAATAGGTCATATAGATCCTTTCTATCAGTAGATTCGGGTAAGTTACTACAAAAGATAAAGTTACTACGTGGACCATTTGCCTCATAACCAACGGTACTAAATGATGGAACTGAAGTAGTAGTAGTATCACCATTAGTACTAGTGTTATCATATCTATTACCAGGTTCAGATGCAGGACCAGGACCAGATATTCTACCTGGCTCAACATTTAGAACACTACCTTCTATCTGATAACCATTGTAACGTTTAATAGCATCATCCATATCAGCTTGTGTCGTTAGAATAACTTTACCTACACCAGTAGAATATCCGTTATTATCCAACTCCACATCAGCTCTTGTAACAGTACCACACTCTTTAAACATATCCTTAAGAGCTTGCCAGTTTATTGAACGAGGTAAATTGTTAATAATGACTTCAAACGATGGTAACCTTTGTCTTTGTCTTGGATTTTGTTGCTGTTGTTGTTGATATTGTGGTCTTTCATCCTGTTGTCTTCTTTGTTGATTATTTCTACCATTGTTGCGTTCACGATTACTCTCTGGTGGTGGATTATCTTGTCTGACAAAAATTGGACGATCCATAAATTCCGAACTATCAAACTTACGAATGGCGTCATCAACATCCTGTGGATTGGTATACTCAACAGTACCCATCCCTCTATGATGACCTCTTGAAGTAATAATATCGGCACGAACAACTTCACCAACAGAAGAGAAAAAATCTCTTAAATCATCTGGAGTACAATCATAAGTAAGATTCCCAACAAAGATACTGTTTGCATAATTTCTATTGACTTTCTCCTCGTACGTACTATCTAATTCTCTAGCTAATACTGGACCATAATCACCTTTCTGACTAAATCTAGGATTTCTTCTATCATTTTGATAACTTCTACTGGAACGACCCCTGCCATAGTCGTTACGGCCTCCATATCTACTGTTATTATTATTTCCATGGTCATTATCATTATATCTTCCACGAGTTTCATTGCCATTATTGTATCTGGAACCACGATAGGAGTCATTATTTTCTTGTCTTCTTCTTCGATTGTTGTTATTTCTTCTGTCATTACCATAGGAATTACGTTCGTTGTTGTTGTTGTTGTTGTTGTTATTATCGTCGAAGTTATCATTATTATTACGACGACGTACAGGAGATCTTGATCTATCTCTATTTTTCTAAATTAAAAATAATAAAAGATTAAAGTTATATGTTACCTTTGTTATCTTTCTATGAAGCATGATGTAAAAAAGAAAGATGAACAGTAAAAGGTTAGCAATATAATATTTAAAAAAAGCAGTATTAGTAAAAGGAAATTCATTCAAAAGAAAAGAAAGAAAAAAGGTATTCATGTCAATTACATCGGTTGTACCCGTATTAGGCAAAAAAAATAATCACTTGAATAACAAAAATAATAGAATGCATTTTAAACCAATATAGTCTCCAAAAGAAAGAAGCAACGTAAAAAAAAAAGCAGCCTCTTTGGGTCTCATACCAGAATTACCATGCAAACATTAATTTTATGGTACTTACGTATTCGGAATTCCTCTCTGAACCTGACATATTTTGGTATTATTTATAGTTAGGTTGTTCTAGCAAACTCAAATTAGGTGTCTCTAATCAAAATTTGTAAAAAAAAACTTCGAGAAAGAACAGTAAAAATATAACGGAAATATTAACCTAACTTAATGTTCAGTATCTATACCCTTATTTCTAATAGATAATTGTTTAGTATACGTCTGTACAGGTTTGTTTCATTCATGAATGTCCAATTCTGTAATATGTTCTTTCTTTTGCTTCCAGTTTACATATTTTCGCCTCTTTAGGTTGATCTTCTTGTTTTTCTACCAAAAAAGGCGTTTTCCAAATTTAAAACTTTTTTTTTGGATTTCTACGGAATTATTGTGAGTAATATAATATATTAAACATTATCGTCTTTTCCGTTTGTTGCATTTTTATGTATGGGAGTGAATTTTTGTTAAATTTTGGCACCGCATTGAAATTCTTTCTGTCTCATTTTCAGGTAGAGAGACACAGAGAGAGAGAGCCGGAAAGAGCAATTCGTTCGTTAAGAGGTTGAAGTTAATGCCCAGGTCATACTATACGACACCTATTTGACGGTTTGTCCCCCTAGTTGGACACAAATAAGATACTTATGGGATTGAGATATCGATATAGTAATTGATACTCCTAAAATAGTGGTACAAAGTGTAAATAAGCAAAATGTAGTTCTTTAAAAGAAAAGTATCTTCGTTTGGTAAAATAAAGTGAAAAATACCCTCTTTGAAAGTATTCAAATGTTAACAAAATATAAAATTATCCAATGGTAACCCCCTAATGTGAAAAAAATGCAAATTTCTATTTATAAAGGGAGACTAAATATACTTATTATTTACTGTAAAGTTGCTGTATCTTCATCTTTGGTGGTCAACATGTAATGTACTGACTCATAGACCCCAAGGAAAATTGCTCCACCAGCACTAATCCACATAGTTCTTGGACCAATACCGCTTAAAAAGACTAAAGGACCTTCTTCTTTCAAAATTGTACGTACCATAGTACCTACAGGTTCAGATTTAGTATGTAACATCATTCTAGTCTTAAGGAAATCTAATGGTGTAGTTATTGCAGCTGCAATACCACCAGCAATTGAACCACAAATTGCACCTTTCCAAGGTACTAAAATGTCAGAACCTTCAACCATTCTCCACCTTTTCTTCATATATTCATATAATGGAAATTGTATACAAGTAAATGGTATTTCACGCATAATAGTTGTTGACCAACCTCTATAAAGATTTCTTCGAATACCTTCCCCGTTGGAGTTTTGTAAAATAACCTTTAATGTTTGATATGATGAATGAGAAGTACTTGTCTGCGTACGTTGTTTAATGACCTCAGCTGGTACTCTAACGAGACATGCTGCAATTTCACCTAATGTTGATGCAAACATATGTGTCAATGTATCAACAAATTGTTCTGAACTATTTTTACCAACTATTTTATTAATATATGGTCTCGATTGAATCTTCATAGTATCATATGTAACAAAGAATAAAGACGCACCAGGTGCAGATGCCACGATGGCACTTCCGACACCTCTATATATATTATGATATCCCCCAGTCTTAAAGAAACCTCCTTTGGCTTGTAATCTCGTCTTTATAGTATCAATTGGAAAGAACACTAAATCTGTCGAGGTACCTGCAGCTGCACCACTCAGTAAAGATATCACAAATGAACCACCAATCATCGTTTTTGTTCGAAACTTATGTTTACAGGTAGTATTGAACTAATGCACCAATAACAAAAAAAAAGGTAGAGACTATCAAAAAAAAGGGAAATTACCTTGATGACTTTTTGTCTTCTTGTAAAAGTAACGAAAACAGTGTCTATTTTGTTGTATACTTGTAAAATTCCATGTTTGAACTTTAATTAGTATAATGTTTTACATCTAGATCATACTAATGCAACTTTCTTTTTGTCTCATCATAACTAATGCCCATTATACCTTATCTTCCCATTGAAGTTTGATCGGGTGCAGTGCAGTGTCCAGGCGTGGAAAAAAGGAAAAAACAACAACGAAGAAAGTGGAAAATTGCAGCTTTCTCGAGTCATTTCATAATAAAAGTGTCACACGCTTCAGAGAAATAAGAAAAAAGTCTTTCGATTTAAAGGATAATATACGTATATGATATATTTTTGCTATAGGTTTAAAATTAAAAAGTATTAACTTTACTGTCACAGAAATGCGGAATATAAATAAGGATTATTAATTATGTATCAAACACTAGAAATACTTCAAAAACCATTGTATGCAACAGTTTCAAATTTCTAATTTAGCAAGATTGAATTCAAAATTTTGACTATATCCTTTCTTGATATTTATATTTTATAAGAATTTTTTCAAAAAATAGCATGAAGAATAGCACTATCAAATAATTACTATACATATGATATATTTCACGATTAGCTTCAAAACTGGTAAATATCCAAAAGTATACAATAAACGGGTTCCGCAATTTGTTTATTAAGTTATATGGCAAAGACTATGTTATTCACATCCACCAAGGATAAATATAGGCTCTGGTACCTTAACAAAAAAATTTAAAAAGTCAACTATAATAATCTGATAGATCTCTGTCTCACTGAAGGGAAGAATGCACGCTACATATATATGTAATTTTTTTTAATTATTGTCACAAGTGTCTAATTTGCAGAATTAGTTCATTTAAGAATGTTTGAAAGAAATAAACTTTAAAAATGATGTAAGGATTTCGGAATATTCAGAACCTAGTATTTATAACAAAAATATACAAGCAATTAGAACTTGCCAAAAACGAACCAGCCAACACCCAATTCGGAGAACAACGACACATGACAATTCAGATATTTTTAAATGAACATGCAAAAAACAATATAAAAACACGAATTCTGGGGATTTTAAAGTTATTCTAATGACAATAGTTACCAAAATTACAAACAAGAAAACTGAAGTGTAAATAAATTTTCTGCCATTGTACTACTGAAACAAGACAAAACTTACAAAAAATTAAAATCAGTTTTCTGGTGACAAAAGCATGATTAAATTACCCAGATATATCATCTACCATTTGAAAAAGACTCACATCTCTTTACTGAATATTGTTCAAATGCTTTACACATACAATTAAAAATCAAGCGCCCCTTTCGTGATTCACAATACTAATACTATTACTAAGTGTGATTAATTATAAAAACAAATGGAGATAGAAGGAGTCTCAAAGAAAGAACTAATCCCATTAGAATAATTTACTCAGGTTTAAAAAAATTCTCAAAGATAGCAGTAATATGTATTCATGTAACGTGTTTGGATTTTCTTCAAAGCATAGTTATGGGGGGGGAGAAATTTGGTTTTAATCGTTCAATGAAAGAAGTCAAAAATTAACTGAAAATCGAAGCAATTGGTAAGAAATAATTCATTTATTGAAAAATTCTACTAGATGAAAGTGGGGCACAGAGAGGGACGAGGAAGCAAATTGAGCATATATAATATTGTTTTCTGAAAATAAAACAAATTTGTAAAATAGATTTTATTATATTAAAAATGGTAGTATGCCTATCGTTAGGAAAACTGACAAACGATTAAGAGAAACTAGAGATAAGGTGACGAATAAGAGTACCCCGTGATAAGAGAAATTATCAGGTAAAACACTAAACAATAGAATTGAAAGAAAAATAAATGTTATGATGTCCGACAAAAAAATAGGGTAACATAACGGAAGCAATAGAAAACAATAAAAATCCGTCAAGATGACTTTAGTAACCATCTGTTTTTCTTTCTTTTCTTTGACTATTATTTGAATTTGGGCAAAAATTATTCAGATAAGGAACAAACAATGGCTAGCCATTTTCATAATTTTAATAAATGAGACTTCTTTTGAATTTTTTCTTTGTTCTCCTTCAAGGAGAAAGAATTGAGAAAACAATTGAGGGAATGAGGTTAACTTAATAACTTACATTTGAATTATAATACGGAAAAAAGCACAACTTAAATGATAAGCCACTTCCACTTGACAAACTTCGAAGTTATTGATACAAAAATGATACTACGGATAATTAAACATAAGTAAATCTTTTGTTATGACAGTTAATATAATTTGTCATTGTTACTTCCAACAATAATCACTTTAATTTAATAACTGGTCTAAATTTTGTTCTACATAATTTTTATGTTTAACTTCTATATATTTTATAAATATTATCCTTTATTGCTATTAAAATAAGGAATTGAAAATAGCTCATAATAGTAATGACATCAATCATATTTTAAATGAAAAGTGATAAACGTCAATAACTATGAATAATAATAATAAGTATTGAAATTGAGAAATTTCAAGACAAAAAATACATCCAAACAACAGACATAATCTTAATCGATTACTTTATAATTTCATTATAATTTCTGCTTATCAAATATGTAGTGTATGTCAATAGTATTCTAGAAATCCAAACTTATATAGAGGAATAATTAGCAATAATACTAGTTAAGCAATATCCTATTATTAGCCTTCTAAAAGTGTGACACCACGTGTATTTAAATATTTAATAATTGAAAAAGATAGTGAGTCTATAGATACAATTAAAAATCACTGAAATGGAATAATTCGAGAATTTTATGTAAATATTTTAAAACAGATCTATAAAAAATTCATTTTGTTTTATTTTCCGTGGATTTTAACTTTAAATAATAGCAAACATAAAGATTCAGTAGAAGAAATAGTACGCAAATCCCACTTATCCTTCTTTGTTGTAGTGCTATTCTACCAAATTACCATTTATCATAAATGATCTCTTTGTATTTATTCCATGATAACTATCAAGATACGTAGATACAACAACCATAAGAATAAAATTCCATATATAATAAATAGAAAGTAGAACAGAAAAAAAAAATTCGATAACTGGAAAGTAAACATAATAAAACTTACAACAATAAAATTAGTGAAATATACTCAAAATGATACTAATATGTCCAATTTCGGAAAATGTCTCTAATTGTAGATGTCGCTATTATTATTACTATTATTATTTTTAATTGTTTTTGCGTTATTTTCTAAGGAAGCTGGCATTGATCTGTTTGAGAATAGCTATTTTCGGAGTGCATTTTTTCTCTTATGTCACCACCAATGAATCATCTGCAAAAACAATGCGGTACTTTTGAAATATACGCAAACACATTCTCTTATTTATCCAGTCTGTAACATATAAGTATCATACAATACTAGCAATATTTACAAAAAAACAAGGGAATAATAATGCAGCATATGATATATTGCTCTTAACTTCCTTTTACTACCCCTCAGATACTTATCATTCAAGTCTCATTTATTGCTTTTTCTAATAATGAGAAGATTAGTATGCAAAGAAATTACGAAAAAACTTGTTTCTTAATACACAATATAGAACCCCAGAACAATAACAGATATGTAAAGTCTTGTTGATAGAAGAAGTGCGTACTACAAAATTTCTATTAAATGCCAATAACAATAATATGCCTAGACTACCATAATGTAATATACAGATTCATTAAAAGATGGGGAAAGAAATAAAACTTTCTCCGCAGATAATTAATAGAAAACTATTCAGTTCTTTCCTACTACCATATTTTCTTTCTTCCATGTTATGATTTACTACCCAAACCTTTTGCAATCTCTCTTGTTCTACCTTCTTATCTCGCCTCACTTAAAGCTTTATTTGTGTATGCTTTGTTAAGATTTCTTTGCATAAGGAACTTTGAAGGAGGCCTGCGCATTAATAGTACAACTATTAATGTTACTGCAGTAAGAAAGTTAAAATTTGATGAACTGTGACTAAACAAATACGGGAAAAAAAAATACACGAAAAAAATCGAAGATTCGGCGAAATAATGGTAAATTCCGAAACATCACCATCATCACCAGTTGAACATCTTAAAAATAAAAAATTATCTTTGGTAATTGGTAGAAAAAAAACTGAGTCGTCGACAACAACCCTTTTTCTCCCTCACTGCTTTCCCCACAATTGTACTTCTCCCATCAGATGTTAAGGGAAATAACAGCTGAAACGGTAATGTGGAGAACCGGACTTCTTATTACTAGTAGTAGAGTAAATCAAGATCAAGAATAGGTTTAAGATATATGTAGGTGTACAGGCTTGACATTAAGACTCAGAGAAATAATATTTTCCATTTTTACAGATTCTCCTGTTTTCAGTATTGGCTCGTTCTTCGTATGTTTTTCCCAAAAAAAAAACAGTGAATGAATAACAATAGTAACAATAGTAATGGCAAGTGTCAGTAATTTAAAGCTATTGTTATTTCTCAGAAGTCATATGGTTGGGAACTGTACACATAATATAGAACTTAGACAAAACGGAATTTTCGCATGAGAAAAAACTTGTAAAACCATCTTTTTCTTATTTTTATCTGCAGGTGTCTTTCTTTTAGACCGTTAAATATAACAATAGCAAAAAATTGAGACCGAGGCCCTAAACAATATTCTTAGTGATGTTACGTAACTAACATCTCAACAAACTTGATTAGGCACAAATTTATGCCTTGACAATCATACTTTCGTTCTTTCCTCTCAATTTTTCTTTTTTTGCATTGTTATTATCAACTAAGGTCCCCACGCTTCTCGTGATAAAACAAATTTATCTAAAGGGACAACCTGATTGTTCACCATTTTTTTTTCTCAGGGCCTCTGAATTTCATTCTCTTTTTAACTCTTGGTAAATTAGTTCTGTTTCTATAATTTACATCGTGTTTTGGTGCCCATTTTTTAAAAATACCTTTTGATCCTTCTCTTCTTTTACTTCTTTTTTTTGAGTTTTTGTAACAAGATACAATACTCACAAGGGGAAAGAACCTCCTGTACAAGATAACAACTAACAACAACTTATTCTTGATTCATTTTTTTATTTCACTTGGTTTTCTTTTTTAATTTTTTGTATTATTTCCCTCGACCTGGTGATATACTCTGCCTAGTTTTCTTTTGTTTTGGGTTTTCTTTATATCTTTCGGATCACCCTTTTCAAGTCTTCAAATCGATTAAGATGAGGATGATGATCATGTTGTATTATTATTATTATTATTATTATAAGATAGTCATTCCTGTTTTATTTTTTTATATAAATACAAAGTCACTTCCTCGAAACCTTTAAATTGATAATCATATGTGTGTATTCGTTGACTAATTATGAATAAGTATGTACGAATTTATTCTTTATAAAAATATCTTCTAAACTTATTTTCTTCATTTGTAAAATAACAAATTATAAAAGAGAATAATTTTTTTTAATTGTCAATTTTCTAAAATAATAGGAATAAATATTTGTTCTTTTATTACTATAAATTTTTTATTTTGTTAAGTATACATATTCTAATATCTCTGAATAATTAAGATCAGTTACAAAAAGAATACTATCAAAATAATAAAAAAGAAATAATTATAATTATATTTAAAATACAATATTCTAATGTTAAGTGCGTTACAACAACAAAATTTTATTAAAATGGAACCTACCCAGACTACAATTAAAGATTTAGGTCCGTCAAATAATATGGGTCCTTCACCTACGTTCCAATATGGTACTCAAAGAACGTTCTCTAATGGTCCAATATTTAATAATAATAATAATAATAATAATAATAATGGGAATAGTAGTAATATTGAATTTCAATCAAGTTCTTCAACTTCATCATCTTTGGTAGCAACCAATGGTAGCCAGTTTAGTTCTCCTCAATTTAACGTTTCTAGAAAAACGAGTAATAACATTCAAAATAATTTATTATCAACTGGTAAAAATGGTAGTACTAGTAGTAGTATATCTTATAATAATATTTCAAGACCAAATGTCACAAATTACATTTCACAACCAAAAATTACAGAACAATCTTTTTCGGTTCTATCGTTACCTCAACCATATAGATTATCTTCACATACAGAAGATAACACTACTAATTCAAACAATTATTATCATTATTCTACTAGCCCACCTTCCACAACGCATACGAATAATGGTAACAGTGATATAAGTATATACCCCATGGGACCCACGTTCCATGAAACTACAAATATTGCTCAAGATAGAAATTTTTCCAACAGATACTTACCTCCACAACAACAAAGCATCCCTCAAGAAAATAAAACTGCTTTCATAGCACAATATGGTGCAAGCCAACCATTTATTACTAGAAGTTCATTTCCACCATTGTGGATGAGGGCTCAAACCAATGATATACCATCGACTTCCACATATAATGATTTTAGAAAAGATGAAATGAATGAGCTAAACATAAAGCCTAAATCGCACTCTATTCCTAGTCCACAAGGTTACAATAGTAGTACAACATTACATTCTCAATATGTTATTGAACATAATACTGGAATACTAATGAGAAGAAATACTCAAGAACAAATTGCTAAAGCAATTGCAGAAAAAAATATTCAGGTTCCAATTGAAGAATATGCCAGTAATGTAAGAAAGGCTGAATTAGCTGTTCTTGAGATGAATGATAATACTCATAGTAAATCTGCAATTCAAAGAGCAGAACAAAACAGAGAAAGAGAAAAACATGTCTATGCACTATTATGGCTAATGAAGAACTGTAAAGCTGAAACAAACTCATATGTTCCTCGCAGTAGAATATTTTCACAATATGCTGCCTCCTGTGCAAAATCAACTTTAAAACCATTATCGCAAGCTACATTAGGTAAATTGATTAGAACTATTTTGCCAGATATCACTACAAGAAGATTAGGGATGAGAGGTCAATCTAAATATCATTATTGTAATTTAGTATTATTAACTGAGAACGAAGCGTCCTCTCGTTCAAGTTTAAATGCTGAAGGTATTTTAAGTGACAATTCAAGTATAGACACTGCTGATTCAAATGTTGTTACTGATTCAGGAAATGATTCCTGCAACGACTCTGGCGTAGCAGAATTATTTAATGAAATTTTCAAATGTAATGAGTTGTCCTTTGATTGCTCTCTACAATTACCACCAATCCCGTTAGACGAAATATCTTCAAAGATTGATTCTGATATTGCTTCCTCTCTGGAGTCCCTTTATCATGTTCATTGTCTATCAATTTATGAAAATGTTCTTTTCATGAAATTCGGTGAATTGCCAACTTGTTTAAACTTATCAAGTAATGGATCTTTATCGCCCCAAATGTTTAACCTATTGATATCTTCCAAGTTATACAATTGGGTCTATGAATGTGACTTGAAGACTCATGCGGTTATTATCCAAGAACTTGCCAAGAAAATAATTAATGAAGATACAATCAATGAGAATACGCTAGACAAATTGAAAAAATTTATTCAATCATACAGGGATATTGTCACTAGTGCTTCATTAGATTTACCAATTCCAATGGCCGAAAATAAAGTTACAGTGGCAAACAAATTTTGTTTAATATTGAAAGAGTTAATCAAGTTATTGAATTATTCAAATGCCTTCATGGAAAATTTCCCAAGCTATAAGAATGGGATGGTTCACGATTGGCAAATGCTGGTAAAACATGAAAACTTCACTGATTTAGCTCTAAATATAAATTGTTATGATGGGAAAAAGTCCGACGTGGATTTGAAAGCTGCAGCATGTACCCTTAAGTCGAAAATATGTTATGATATTTCTACATTTCTAGAGTCTACTGAGACGAACAAATTACAATTGAGGAAATTAATTGAACAATTTTGTAAGTTTATTACTTCTAAAGGTGGTTCAACTTCCCATTCTATTGCTAATTACTATTTACAATTTTTTGGTGGATTAGTTGGCGAATTAAGTCTTAAGGCATCTGAAAATTTACGCTGTTGGTTATATTTTAATAATATAATATATCAATTGATTACATACAGTGCAGATTTCAGAAATTTAATTGATATGGTCAAATGAGGAAACAATAAAAATTATACATTAATCTATACATTTTTATAAAAAGTTTTTGTTTAAAGATTATATATTTTATATTCTTTTGTTATCAAAAAATGAAGTAAGCAGAAGTATATTGCTTGTATGAATGAGAAAATAATTGGAATATTTGAGTTTATTATATGGGTCCATATCTATATATATATCTATATATCTATATATACATTAAGAAACCAAAAAAAAGAGAGAATGCGAAGAGAAATACATACATATATAGCCATTAAACATCATTTAATGCTACACATACCGTACCTTTATGATGACCACCGTATTGTCTAACGATTTCCCTTGTTGAAAGATCCCATAATCTAACATAATGATCTGATGAAGCCGTTACTAAATATGCACTATCTGCACTAAAAGCACAATCCCAAACCCATCGTTGATGTTCATCTAAAGTTGATTCTAATTTATAATTATCTTCTACAGACCATACTCTAGCAGTTTTATCAGCAGAACATGTTGCTAAATGTTTTACATCTGATGATAATAGGATCCTCGTAATATAATTTGAATGAGCTTTAAATTTTGTTACAGGTTTTAAATTTGACGCATCTGTATGATTTGGCATATTCCAAACAAAACAATTCCCTTTACTATTTGCTGCCACTAAAGTAGATCCATCACTAGCAATAGATAATGATTGCAAAGGAGTATTATCTTCAGGTGTTAATTGATGAGTACATTGGTTTTCACCAAGATCCCATATTCTAATATTACCATCTCTATCACAAGAAATTAATTCCCCTTGATTTGGATGTATTACTACTTCATTAACTGGTGCATTATGTTTATAATTTCTTGGTACGGATGGAGATCTAACATCCCAAACTTTTATTGTCCCATCTTCACTTGATGATACCATCCATTTATTATCCTGTTGAAATGCAACAGAGGTAACATTACCTTTATGACCTTCAAATGATGCTACAGGATTTGGATTAGTTGTCTTTATATCGTAGAGTCTAATATTTTGATGACCTGCTGCGGCTAATAATTTTTTATCATTTGTAATCTGTAATCTATTAACTTGGGAATCTGAATGTTGTATAGTACGTGAACAAACTCCTGTTAGAGCTTCCCAAAATCTAATGGTATGATCATAACCTGCTGAAACCAATATAACCGACATTATGTGTATAAAAAGACGGTAAAATAGATAATGTGAGTAATCTATAGTAGAGTAATAGTAATGGTAATAGTATAAATGGTTAATGATTATTATTATTATTACCTTGTAAGGAGTTAAAGATACAAGTGTTATGTAATGAGTTAAGTTAAAATATATGTATTATGTACGTGTAATTCTGTATAGCTAAAAAGTGAAAAATTATACGGGAGTTACCCGGCTGCATCTCTTATCGATACCCGGGTAACACCGGAAAACGCATAAATCAATGCAGTTCCTTTATCATTCATGGACAGACACACACACATATAGAAATAATCTAATCTAACTGTATAACAACCACACCCTTTAACAATGCAGTGAAGTATAATATGTGCTCACCTCATATAATATCTCGCATTGGTAAATATTGTCGAAACAACAATGGTCCAGCATAGTGTTACTTCCTCCCCACTTACGACAACCGTCCCAATATATATATATATATATATACATATAGATATATAACAATTTAAAAACCTGGAAAGAAGTGGACATCACTGTGTTTCCCCCCATCCAGTGGACCATCTGAATACAGGGAGAGGGAAGCCATCTCGACCAAAACCGGCAAGGCTGACGCCGCCGCCCGCTCGCCGTGACAGACAAAAAGACGCGGCGAGGCGAGCTTCAACGGTCACGTGATCGTTTTTTCTAGAATTTTCCAGAAAGAAAAAAATTCTGGAAATTTTTCAATTTTTAAAGCCAAAAAACCGACGGAGGAAGAAAGGGAAATGTCTCATAATTTAAAGCAAAAAACGTTTTGATAGGGGGGGGCAGGCAGTATTTGAAATTAACTAATATATATATAAGGACAGAGAGAACAAAATATATAATTATTAATCACTCATTATATTAGTTTCTTTATTTCAATTGCAATTTGTTATTTATTATTATGCAAAAAAAAGAAATATTGAAACCTATCTCTCAAACAATTATTGAAAATAAAAAAATATATATATAATGGTTAAAGAGACTAAACTATATGATTTACTTGGTGTATCACCAACTGCAAATGATGCAGAAATTAAGAAAGGTTATAGAAAGGCAGCTTTAAAGTACCATCCAGATAAGCCAACTGGTGATACAGAAAAATTTAAAGAAATTTCAGAAGCTTTTGAAATTTTAAGTGATAAAAATAAAAGAGAAGTTTATGACCAATATGGTTTAGATGCAGCTAGATCTGGTGGTCCACAATTCGGTGGTGCTGGTGGTGGATTCCCAGGCGGTGCCGGAGGTTTCTCAAGTGGTGGTGGGTTCCCAGGTGGTGCTCATTCTTTCTCAAATGAGGATGCATTTAATATCTTCTCACAATTCTTTGGTGGTAGCGCAGGTGGTGGTGATGATTCAGGATTTTCTTTCTCTTCTGGTGGTATGCCAGGAGGTCATCGTTCTCAATTCGGTGGTATGCCAGGAGGTATGGGAGGTATGCCAGGCGGTATGGGTGGAATGCCCGGTGGAATGGGTGGAATGCCTGGTGGAATGGGAGGTATGCCAGGTGGATTTAGATCAGGTTCTGGTTCACCTTCAGGGAGTCCCGAAGAAATTGTTCAAGTAAATTTACCTGTATCACTTGAAGATTTATTTGAAGGTAAGAAAAAATCATTTAAAATTGGTAGAAAGGGTCAAAATGGTATTCCAGAAAAGACACAAATTGATATTCAATTAAAACCTGGTTGGAAAGCAGGTACAAAGATAACATATAAAAATCAAGGTGATTATAATCCACAAACTCATGGTAGAAAGACCTTACAATTTGTTCTTCAAGAAAAGGATAATGCAATGTTCAAACGTGATGGAGATAATTTAATTTATACTGTACCTTTAACATTTAAAGAATCATTATTAGGATTTCAAAAGACTGCACAAACCATTGATGGTAGAACATTACCGTTAAATAGATCACAACCAATTCAACCTTCGGAAAATTCAGTTTATCCGGGACAAGGGATGCCAATTGTGAAACATCCAGGCCAAAGAGGTGATTTAATTGTTAAATATAAAATTGACTATCCAATTTCATTGAATGATGCGCAAAGAAATGCAATTGCTCAAAACTTTTAAATTAATCCTCGTAAACTCGAAATAAATAGTGCATAAACAAACATACACATACACATACACAAACTTACTTACATAGATATACATTAATCCCCCCCCCTCCATAGAAACATCCATATATATATATAAACAAATAGAACCAAAAAAAAATAATACAATACAATAATAAGAATACTAAAATAATTGAAAAGAAATTTTATTATCTATAAAAATTAAATACTATTATTATTATATATATCGTCTTTAATTTTCCATTAATTCAGAAACAGTCTTAGTACCAGCTAGTACTTCTTTCATATTAGCTAAAATATCTTTAAATGAATCGAATTCATGGAATGGAACATTTTGTCTCTTACAGAAAGTTACCAAATCTTTACCACGTTTAGCAAATAATAAATCACATTCTTTAGCGGCACTTAAATCAGAGATACCATCACCACAATAGAAATAAGTTGGTCTTGATTCACCTGCAGGTTGTTTAGCTTCGAATTCTTTCTTATAGATATCAATGGTTCTAGATTTGTCATGACCATGACCACTTTCATCTCTGTAGACAACGGTCATCTTTTCATTTGAATCTAAATCCACGGCATTAGCAACAATATCAATTTTTTCAACTGCGTCAGCACCTAATAGTTTAGTTAATAAAGCTTTAATAATTGGCGCCATACCACTAGATACAACAACAATTGGAACATTATTAGCTTGAGCCCATTCAAAAGTTTCTTTAAAACCAGGATCCAATTCAATATTTTTCTTAAGAATATCTAAAGATTCAGATAATGGAGTCTTAACAGAATCAATCATACGAGTAAAACCATCTCTGAAGGTAGTAGTACCATCAAGGACACCTTCAAAGATTTTACCTCTTGCTTCTTTACCAAAACCATAGTTATCAGTTAGATAATCGTTAGAATCTTGTAGAGTGACTGTACCGTCAAAATCAGTAAAAATAACAGCTTGAACCATGTTGTATTTTAATATCTTCAGTTAAAAAAAAAAAAAGAAAATAGAAAGATTATATTTCTTGCACTTCCTGCTGTCGAATACCAACAATAATATAAATATAGAAAGATGTCTTCTTCTTAAAAGATATCAGATTGTTTTGCAAAAGAGTACTGGAATTTATCAGATATCCATCTCACTTTAATTTTTCAGTCTTTGCCTATACTGTCGAGGAAAGTACTAACAAAAAAATATTAAAGGGCTTGTCGTTAAATGTGATAAGAAATTACACAGAAAACCGAAAAACATAGCAATTTCGCCCCCACGCTTAAGACACCTTCACCCCCACGCCCAAAAAACATAGTATCACTAAGAACTAAAACAAACATTCAGGGACTCCATTGAATGGTAATAATTAACAAAGAAAGATCCCAGATTGTGTTGTTGCTATTACTATTATCAAAAACACACATGGAAAACAGCACTCCGAATTCCTAGTCTGGCCGAGAGTGGCTCAATGCATGGTATAACACATATATATATCTTTACTCAAGATTCTATTAATAACTTTCATTACATAATCAAAAAGAATAAGCAAACCAAATTGAAAAGAAAATGATACGTAACCTCTAGCCCATCATCAGTTCAATCCTCCATTCTTGCAAGATGCAAAATAACCACTTCTTTGCTCTTGAAACTTTGTTGTTGTTGTTGTTGTTGTTGTGAACACGTAATCCCTCAAGTCATTCTTGTAGTTTTAGCCGTTCTTCAGTTACAGATTCGTTATTGTGGGGGGGCGGAGGGAGGGAGGGCTCTTACTGTTCTGTGTAGTCTTTACGTACGCTTCTCCGGCATCTTCTTACTCGCCCCTTCCTGACATTAAACAAAAATCACAAAATATGTAAATAAATATAATTTAGAATAGCAAAAAGTAATATATATAAAAAGAAAGAGTATGAGAGACAGCAAGAAATAGCCGCTATTGAAGAAGAAACTAGTACAATCATATACACACAAGTATACAATTACTCAGATACAACATATACATACACATACGTTAACATGACAGGTCAAAATTTTAAAGTTGTTGTATTTTCAGGTGGTACCGCTACTAATTCTTTAACTCCGTGTTTTACTAATATTGCAAATATAGCAGGTTCAGAAGTCACTTATGTCTTACCAATCTCGGATAATGGTGGTTCAACAAGTGAAATTCTAAGAATTCTTGGTGGACCTGCTATTGGTGATATTAGATCAAGAATCATTAGAATTATGGAAGATGAAACATTAAGTAAATTATTTGGTCACAGATTAGCTGATGATGCATTATTAGCAAAACAAGAATGGAATGACATTGTCGAAGGATCTCACACTATTTGGAAAGAGGTACCGGTTGAAGTTAAGGAAATGTGTAGAGCATTTATTATTCATATACAAGCTGAATTATTGAAAAAATCAAAAAATTCTTATAGTTTCCAATTTGAAAAAGCATCTGTCGGTAATATGTTTATGACAGGTGCTCGATTGTTTTTAGGTTCATTAGATGCCTCAATAGAATTATTAATGAGAATTGGAAGATGTAATCCAAATACTTTTGTTATTCCATGTATTAATTCAAATCATACACATCATATTTCTGCATTGTTAACTAATGGAGATGTCATTACAGGTCAATCTCAAATTTCTCATCCTTCACCAATTCAAAATTCAAACAATACAAAGAAAAGAACTACAAGACAAGCTAAAAAAAATGATTTTTTACATATTATGAAAGAATCTCAAACTGCTGTTGAACTATTAAAAATGATGCCTTCTTCTTCTTCATCATCTTCATCTACAAATGCAATGGTAGATAATTATACAGTTGCCACTGGTACAACAGCTGCAACTAAATTAGAACGTGAATTAGATTCAATGGTAGAAGCAGAAGAAGCAGAAGAACAAGAATTTGCTAACCCAGTTTACATTTTACCTGAATTGAAAAATTCACAACTTCATTTTGATAAAGTTGATGAAAATAACCATTTACCTGCACCAATAAAACGTATTCTTTATATTAATCCATATGGAGAAGAAATTAAACCAATGGGTAACTCAAGAGCTATTTCAAAATTGAAAAATGCTAATATGATTATTTATTCTGTAGGATCTTTAATGACAAGTTTAATGCCAATTATAATCTTGGGTAATTTTGCTGATACTATTGCCATGACTAAGAATGCTCACAAAGTTTTAATCGTTAATAACCAATACGATAGAGAAACTTCTGGGATTTTTGGTGAAGATTATATTAGAATAGTTGTCGAGTCAATGGCAAATGCAATGGCAGATTACAGAGAGGCAAAAGGTTTATCAATTGACCCAACCACTATTAAATGGAACTCATTTATTACCGATATTATATATTTAGAGAGAGGTGAAATTCAAATGGATTGGGATTTAATTTCTACAGTACACAATATTAAGTGTCATAAAATTGAAGCTGATTTATTAGAAAATGAAACCTTACAACAAGTGCTAGAGATGATAACTCAAACAAGTTTGTAAAACAACATATAAAATATAATATAATATATATTTATCTGGTTTGTTATTATAGTTTATTTCCTGATCAGTATATTGTGGCCGGCTCTCGTGAAGAGTGATATCCCGGGTAAGACATCTCTTGAATTATTTAAAAAAGAAACCAATCATCACCCATTTTAATATATATTTAAATAGCAACCAATTGAATTAATAGAAGTTTATACATACATATATATATATCCTATAACAGGTTAGAGGTAGAAGGTTTCAAGATACGATTGTAACAATATTTAGGTGGGGAGTAGTGTTATTCTTTTGAGCGTTTTTTTTTTTTTTTTTAATTTAGGTCTAGTGGGAAAGTACATATGTTTGATTATAAGATTGTGATATAATAATAAATATCTAAAGAGTGAAAGTAAGAAAAAAGACATATAATTATTGCTCATTTATTTACTTTTCCGATGCAAACACATAACAATCAGGGATCGATACCTCCAGAATTGATTAAACAGGAAGAAATTTCACTTATAAATAATAGTAATCATAATTCGGATAATGATACTCGACAGAGCAGTAATGCTATTAATAATAATGGTAGTAGAATAGATGAGATAATAAGACGAGAGAGTGATATAATACAATTGATTAGACAAGGTGATGATTTATTGACACTCACTGAAGGAGAAAGCGGTGCTACAGGAAGCATTAACGTTGATACTGATGTAGATGCAAAATATTTATCACATATAAGTCCGATTGGTTCACCTGTACACCGTGAACGAGTAAGTGATATGGATTTATTAAGAGATAAATTCGATGATGTTATAAGGCAATTTCATAATGAGGAAGCTACTAATAACGATAATAACAACAATAATAATAATAGTAATAATGTTAGGGGAGGAGATGATAATATTACTAATAAAGATGAGGATGATGAAGATATTGATGATAAATTTGTATTAGAGGATCACCAGGGAAAGAGTAAGAAATTTTATGAAGAAAATAATAATAATAATAATATTAGTGGTAATAATAAAAATGGAACATCAAGTTTTAAAGAAATGATCCCGCCTGAGAATTTTAGTCATGTTGTTGGTGAAATATATAGAAGCAGTTTCCCAAGAGTTGAAAATTTTGATTTTTTAATGAAAAGATTGAAATTAAAATCCATATTAGTATTAATCCCAGAAGAATATCCTACAGAAAATTTAGAATTTATGAATCAATCAGGTATTAAATTATTTCAAGTTGGTATGAGTGGTAATAAAGAACCATTTGTTAACATACCGTCTAATTTATTAACTAATGCGCTGGAGATTGTATTAAATCCAGAGAATCAACCAATTTTAATACATTGTAATAGAGGTAAACATCGTACTGGTTGTTTAATTGGATGTATTAGAAAATTACAAAATTGGTCATTAACGATGATATTTGATGAATATCGTAGATTTGCATTTCCTAAAGCTCGTGCATTAGATCAACAATTTATAGAAATGTATGATGATAGTGAAATAACTAGAATAGCTGAACAAAATAAATGGTTACCATTACAATGGTAGCCGTAATACTAAATTCAGAAAAAAGAAAAGGAAAAAAAATGAAATCATTATTATTATTGTTTTTAAATATATATTTTTTCTATTATACAACTGGGTTATCAAATTAAGAATAAAAGATAAACACCATATTTTTTATTTATTTATATTTTATTTTTTGTTAACAATAAAACGTGCATCTTAAAAGATATGTTACTTTGCAAATATCAAATTAGTTTTGCGATGAATATATATGAGTAGAATGCCAAAAAGGGATGAATATAGAGAGATAAATTAAGATTAAACAATAATCTTAAGATCTTTCACCTCTTAGTCTTCTAGCTAGCTTAATATCCTTCTTTTGAATAGTAACTCTCTTAGCGTGGATAGCAGCCAAGTTAGTATCTTCAAATAGAGAGACTAAGTAAGCTTCAACAGATTCTTGTAGAGCACCGATAGCAGAAGATTGGAATCTTAGATCAGTCTTGAAATCTTGAGCGATTTCTCTGACTAATCTTTGGAAAGGTAGTTTTCTAATCAAAAGTTCAGTAGATTTTTGGAATCTTCTGATTTCTCTTAGAGCAACGGTACCTGGCTTATATCTGTGAGGCTTCTTAACACCACCGGTAGATGGAGCAGACTTTCTAGCAGCCTTGGAAGCTAATTGTTTTCTTGGTGCTTTACCACCAGTGGATTTTCTTGCTGTTTGTTTGGTTCTAGCCATTGCTAATGTATTTTGTTCTGGAGATCTGAGTATAACAAAAATGAAAACCTATAAAATAGAACAAGGAACAGATACTAAACTTAATAGATTTACCAGTCTCTTTTTATACCTTTTTAATTTATTTATTTAAGTTCCAAGTTATCTTCTTTATCCACCACTTCCTTGTTATTAATTCCTAATTTTCAATATTGATTGTTTATTTAACTGTTCCAGAATTTACGCGCACTATTTACCATATAAATACTATGCACACGCGCGTAATTCTCAGAACACACTCTCGCATCTGACCACACAAAATCGTGATAAAATGATTATTGATCCAAATTTTTAATTGTTATGCCGTTCTCATTTGTTCGGGGTTGGTAACCAATTTGTATGATACGACGTTCTAGAATGTACGCTGTAATAAGAATACAATCTGTATTGTTTACAAACAAACAAACAAACACACACTCTTTTGATTACAGATAGGGAGAGCAGTCTGTATTTAGAAAATATTTTATATATAAATAAGGAGAAATGTGAGCCTTTTCCTTGAAGTCTAGTATTACTTTCTTTCCTCCCCATCTTATAATATTCTTGGTTATACTAGTTATAATTAATAATAATAATAATAACAACAACAATATATAAATAAATTTAAACAATGTCCGGTAGAGGTAAAGGTGGTAAAGGTCTAGGTAAAGGTGGTGCTAAGCGTCACAGAAAGATCCTTAGAGATAACATTCAAGGTATTACAAAGCCAGCTATTAGAAGATTAGCAAGAAGAGGTGGTGTTAAGCGTATCTCTGGTTTAATCTACGAAGAAGTTAGAGCTGTCCTAAAACAATTCTTAGAATCTGTTATTAGAGATGCTGTTACTTACACCGAACATGCTAAGAGAAAGACTGTTACTTCTCTAGATGTTGTCTACGCCCTAAAGAGACAAGGTAGAACTTTGTACGGTTTCGGTGGTTAATCAAATTTATATCCTTTGGTAAACATTCCATTTGATAAAAATAAAAACAGAAATCAAACTACCTTATATAATGATAATATTAAAATTTTTAAAAAATACAATCCCCCCACTCATTCAAATAAACATATACGTATGTACATATACTCTATTTAATAACGAATAAACACAAAAAAATACGAATAAAAATTAAACAACAACATTATTTTTTCATTATTTAGTTTTTCTTATTAAAGTCTTTCTTCAATGCTGATTTAAGTTCATTATATTCAAATATTGGCTCGCGAAGCTTATTTGGATTATTATCTTTTATTAAATCTATCCATATATCTTGACAATAAGATTGATTATCTTCTAATTCTGCACTATCAGGACATTTACATCTACAGCCACTACCTGTTTTAATCCCTTTATCATAATGATTTTGCTTACCTTGTCTTTGCCAACGTTCATCTGTTGCAAAGTATGACAATTCACCATTATAAACATTGTTTGGACAATGTTGTAAAGTTGAATGTTTATAGCCAATATCTCTAAAATAATGAATATCACTAATATTTAAAGTCAATGATAATCCCAACGAATGGACAGGTGCATCACCCCAACGTTCTTGCCAAAATCCACCTGATGCATCTAAATAGTTAAAATAATTTTGGTATATTTCATTATCAAATACATCAATCTTGGCAATTTCAAAATTAGACCAAAAATGACAAAGATTATATCGCAAATCAGAAAATTTATTTATTTCTAATGGTACCTTGGTGTTGGATCTACTTAATAATTTTTGTAAACCAAGCATGGTAGTTTCATTATCATTTAATCCAGTATCTAATAAATATTCAATAGCAATGTCATCTTCTATTTGATTTATAATTTCATGAGGATAATTTATTAATTTATCTAATATTGTAGTCAAATTACTTACCAAATGGTAATCTAATGTAAATAATTTCCAAAGTGAACCAACATTTATTTGATTTTCTTTAATATACGATAATGTAGAACGAAATAATGTTGGTATAGTATCAGCTAATTCAGGTATAATAACAGTAAATCCATATTTTTTACCTGACTTTGACATTTCATAAAAGGGATCATAAGTTAAATCACAATAAAACTCAACAGCAGGTTCAAGACGCCAATACCATTCGTATTGTTGAACCAATTCATGTCTATAGAACCAACCTGAATAAAATCGGCACATCTTATGATATGATGGATTATCACCATATAATATATCTCTATCACCTTGCAATTGTATGTTTTCATTCAATTCAACTGAATCAGTTAAAGTCCATTGTTCTTCGTTCAATATACCAAATGATGATTCTGATGAAACTAAATTTTGAACTTCTCTTTTAAATTCTTCAGTGAATGGTTCATCATTAAGAAAAACATAAGGATAATGAAACCATTGATTAAAATGAGATTCAATATTTTCCAGTGTTGATAATACATCGGTAAGTTCGTTATTTCTTGCTAGCATTATAAAAGTAGCATTTTGTTTTTGATACACTGGATCTATCAAATATTCTTGAGTATCAATACATCCAACATGGAAAATAGAATCTGTAGCTGTACTCCAATCTTGTCTGGATTTTAATTTACCCATTTCTTCCTCAATAGAACTTTTTAAGAAAAAAATAGTAATTAAGCAGGCTAAAAATATAATAGGATAAAGTGGATTTACATCTTCTAAGAATAATGAAAACCCTCTTAATAATGCCCCCAGTCTCAATTTTCTCAAGATCCTCATTTATCTAACTCTACACACCCATACTTTTAGTATGTTCTATATTATTTACAAAAGACTACTAATAGCTTGTAGGTTAATACTTCCATGGTGACTTAATTAAAAACTATCTAAAATAAGAAATTCATATCATGTCAAGATCGATTAGCTTACTTCATCCATAAATTGAATCTAAATTGAATTTTTGAAATTATTACTCAGAAAATACCGCAGAACACAGCATTTTTCTTTCCAATCTTGGCAAAAACAAAAAATATTTCAAACTGAAAAATCAAAAATTATTTCAATTTCAAAGAAACAAAAAAAAAAATAGTTGCGAAACATTCATTGTCATCAATCATCGATATTCCAGGGTGGGTTTATTGCTGTCCTCACTAACGAATCTTCAGACATCTGTAATCATGCCTTTGGAAATTGTAGCTAAGGATCCTGCGACTATTAAAGCTATCAAGACTGCTTTGGAGGCAGACTCGTTATTTGTGAAACCTATAATTAAAGAAGGTACAAATCGGATCATTCGTACTTCAATTGATGAACCAAAGCAACTCCTAACCAAGTTCCCAGATGTAGAGTTCAGAGAGTACCAACTCGATCTTAGTAAAAAAGGGCAATCTGTGCATGGTAGAGATATACTGAGTTTCCATCGTGAATATTTTTCCTCGTACATTAAGGATTTAAAAATTCTTGAAGAAGAATTGTTATTTTATCTTCCAACAAAATATAGCATATATCCACCAATGTTATTATTTAATAATTCAGAGAAGAAATCGTTATTGCATGAAAAAGTACAACAATTTTTCACTAATTATAATATAGATCGTACGAAATATTATAAACATCTACTAAATGATTTTGCACCTTTTAAAGGTTTAGAGATTATTGCAATTAACAAACCTATCCTTGAGGAAGATACATTGAGACAACCTCATAACTTGCAACTATTATACCGTAATGATAATCGACCATTAAATGAATTTGACGACATATGGTGTCAAGTAATTCAAAATGAAATTATACAAGTATGGAACCCGATGTATACGATGTTTTCAAGGGGAAACATCAAGGAGAAAAAACGTATCCTAGATACTTTCAAAGAAGTAGAAAACAACGATGTTGTTGACTTATACTGTGGTATTGGTTATTTCACATTCAGTTACTTAAAATTAGGTTGTCGTAATTTGTTTGGGTTTGAATTAAATCCATGGAGTGTCAAGGGCCTCTGGCAAGGGTTTAATGCTAATAATAAGTTTAAACCAACTCTCAACAATGGAAAATGCATTACCACAAAACTGCATCGTAACGAAGGAGAATATTGTCACATATATAATGAAAACAATGAAATGAGTAATCAAAGACTTCAAGAATTTCGTGACCAAAATATGGCAGGTGAATTACTTAAGATAAGGCATATTAACCTTGGTTTATTACCTTCTAGTCAGCAAGGATGGCCCGTAGCGATATTACTGCTTGATAATCATAATAATTGGGGAGCATGTCCTTTGTCAACGTTACATATTCATGAGAATGTCTCTATACAAGACATCAACGATGGTAGTTTCATCAAACAAACACTATTAAAGTTGCATACGCTAGGAGCATCTCGATATCAGTTCAATAGCACTCACCTCGAAAAGATCAAGACGTTTGCCCCTGACGTTTGGCATATCTGTCTCGATGTCGATGTTACCCTGGCACCCACGCTGACCTAAGCTCATTACTTAATATAAACCCTATATAGATCGAAGTTTACATAAATAATACAAACTAAAAGGAGACTATTGCCAGAGAACAGACAATCAATTCAGAGTGCCCTTGCAGAAGAAACTTGAAATGATCAGACCAACCTTATCAAGATACAGAGACACACTTTTAACAGCCTTCTTGAAGCTGTGCCTCGTAATTGCGCAGCAGCTATGGTTGCATTAGAGCTTCGCCTCGCTTATGGGGTGGTACACACCGACTCTTCATCTCTTTCTCTCCAGAGGGCAAAGCTCAAGGGTAAGCAAGCACACTCAGCTTTAGTCACATCAACTTCCCTTACGCTTCCCTATCTACCTGAACTGCCGACTATAGTGTCTTGGATCTCCCCATCTGAGAGAGAGGTTTTATACACCTCTTATGGAGCTGATTGCTTGCTATTCTCTCTGCTTCTTCGTACTTGTACGGTGTTTTCTTAGTGAAATATCCCATCCACATTTGGAAAATTTTCAAAATTCTGGGAAAATAAAAAAAAAATGAGAAGAAAGAAAGCATTGCCATTCCACTCTCATCATCACCATCAATAATACCCCATCTACAACAACAATAGTAAGGACTAACAGACTACAGTAGACATATAGGATAATATATAGAGAGAGATTGAAGAAACTCTCTATTTTTGAACTATCCCACGGAATTAGCAAACCATTTTAGCACATTTGATTACCGTTATAGGTATATATTTACCAGATTTTACCAACTATTTTTAGGGAAGTTACTAAGAAGAAAGTACACATTTATATTCATTTAGAAGGTCGTTATCAGTGAAACAGAAGATACACACAAACATATATATAATCGGCAGTGTGTTATAATTAGAATTATATCTCATAATCAGTTCACCTTTTTTTTTTAATATCATTACTAATCTATCTTTCTTCGCCTCTAATATAACGAGATAGCGATGGAATTTTACAATGAATCTCCAACCACTGCTAATAGTAGTAGCAGGAGAAATAATAGCGAACAACTAAGGCAGGATGCAGTTCAAGATATAAATCTGATGATAGAACAAATGACAAACAGATCTAAACAGAAATCTGGTAATAATAATGCATCCACTACACAGCCACCAGCACACACACAAATGCAAGCACAACTTTTCGGAGATATAACAACTAATCGTCATATTCTTACAGATGATATGGAAGAATCTATATTGAATCAATTATTAAACTCAGGGGATCCGAATAATGATATAAGGAGCCCTACAATGAATAGTAATATTACACCTGCTTCGGATTCAACTTCTGCCATTGGTATGGATAGATATCTTCCGACGGATTCAAATATGACTTCCGATGCATCTCCACAGTTAGTTCAAACGCCGACTTTGCTTATCAATGATATCGATGATCTTTTAAATCAAGAAGGTACCGCTTTAAGTGGTTCAGCCACGACACCGATGACCCAATCACCGGGATATATGAATGATATAAATATAAGAGAAAATAGTAGTAGTAGTAATACTCAACAATTCTTAACACCAAATCCTGGAAAGAGAACATTTTTAGGTTCCACTACAAATAACGATAGTGATCTTAACGATACAAGCTCAGCAATTTCATCACAAAATTCACCTTATTTAGCACCCCAGGATACGTATTTGAATGCAAACAATCTAATGCCTGTATCCCCTGGTCCAATATCATCGCCATCATTCACTAATGATTCTGGACAATTAGGTAGTAACAACAACAACAACAACAATGACGATTTGTTAAGTGTTTATTCCAATAACAGTGCTTATTCAAACAGTAGTTTTAACTCGAATATCTTATTACCTGTCAATTCTCATGGTTATAAACATATTAGTAACATCGATGATATAGATATCTTGTTAAAGGATTTAAAACAAGAAGAGATACCGTTTGATAATACTAATGACCAAGGGATTTTGAATACTAATTTAAATGATGAAATTAATATGAATAGTATGATAAATACATCAGTGGCACCAATTATATCGGTTAGTGAATTTGAACAATCTTTAGATGTCGAAGTTAGTAATATGTCTCCACAAATTAAGATAGAATTAGATAACAATAATTTTAATTTTAATGATCAATTCAATAATGGTAATATGAATGCCAAGGTTGAAGAATTCCCATTTGGAATAAAATCATCCCCATCTCCTACAGATCTAGCTAATGGTGCTCCAAACTCGAATTTCTTATTACATCCATCCAATAACAATGCAGATGTAAATATGGAAAGACATAACGAGATGGTCCAAGGTCGTAAAGAGAGACGTAAAAGTCGTGGCAGAAGAAGTAGTACTACAGTTCCTTTGAAGAATCGAGATACAAGTAGAAGTCACAGTAGGAGTAGAAGTGCCAGTAAACAGAGAGGTCGTAGTGGTCCTGATGAAAGTTCCATATATAGATCTTCTTCAATTTCATCAAGGAGTACGAAACCTGTAAGTTTTGATGAAAAGGCAAGATCCATTAGTCAGAATAGAGAAAAATTATTGGAGATGGCAGATATGAAAGTTGAAGATGATGAGTCCTTTTCACAATCATTCCCTGACAAATCTGATAATAGTTTAGATTTTGGGGCAACATTTTCCCCTAATGTAAATTCCGCTACCGATGATATCGATCCAGAGACTGGAATACCGAACAAAATATCAAGATCAGGGTCTCAAAAGAACGCTGCTACTTATGCATGTGAACTATGTGATAAGAAGTTTACGAGACCTTATAATTTGAAATCTCATTTACGTACACATACCAACGAAAGACCATTCATTTGTACAGTTTGTGGTAAAGCGTTTGCTAGACAACACGATAGAAAGAGGCATGAGGATTTACATTCAGGTAAGAAACGGTATGTATGTGGTGGTAAGTTGAAGGATGGTACACCTTGGGGTTGCGGTAAGAAATTCGCTAGAAGCGATGCCCTGGGGAGACATTTCAAGACAGATTGTGGTAAACGATGTATAGCACCATTATACCAAGAGGCTGCTAGCGAGAAGATGCTGGAGTAAGTTCGTCATATATATATAAATATAAATATATTATATAGTCTTAATAAGACAAATTGTAACCATCTTTTGGTAAAATTTTCTTTGCTGTCCCTTCTTCTTCGCATTTTTTTGGCTTTTAAATAAGATCCATAATTGACATCATTTATTTTTTTATGATTATTCGGTTTTTGACCAACTTCAGTTTTAAGAATTGAATTATTTTATATAGTTTATATAGAAGAAGTGTAGGGAAAACAAATAGAGAAAGAGAGAATAGATATATCAATTAAGATTAAAGTATCATAATTGAAACGATCAAAAGACAACGTTTTATTCACTTCCAGACAAATGAACAAAGATATTGACTTTCTTCCAGCTAATGGAACTGGAACTGGAGGCAAAGTTGAAATATCTCAACAATATATTACACAATTACTTTTAGAAAATCAAGATATCCCAATTAAAATCGTCAACGTCGAAACTGTCCCAACTACAACAAAAAATTGCATTAATGATAAAACCTTCGAAACATTTTGTAATGGTACACTATATAAATGTGAAAAACTATCTGATTTACAAAAACAGAGTAATTACTTGATTACACGTTTACATCAATCTAATTTAATAAGTGCAATAATACCGATTTTTGAAACAGAAAAATCTAAAGAAAATCCTCATGAACTAAAAGTTCCCTTACCAATTACAGTAACATTTAGGTATCAACCTAAGTCTCATTTTACTGCAAAGACAGGAACAAATATTACCAATTCTGGTCAAGGTGACGCATATTTGACATTTCAAAAACGTAACTTGTTAGGATTAGACGAAACCATAACCTTAGACCATAGAAGAGATACCGGAACAAATGCTGGTTCTAATGTTTCAATGATGTTTCCATACATTCTACGAAATAATGCTTTTTTAACTGGGAAAATTGACGTCTTTGATATGACTAAATTTTTAGGAGTCAAAGATCAAGGTATTTCATTTACCGGAAATACATGTTATATTGGAGGTTGGAACCATAGTTTAACTTTCGAAGCATTGAAAAGGCAGTTCCATTATCCAGATTATGTTGAATCCAGAAAGAATAAGAACAATTGGGTCTCAGAACAACTATTAATTCAAGAAGGTGATTTCTTTAAAAATAATTTAAAATTAACATCTGTATTAGATGAAAGAAACAGTACTATTGCCCCAAGTAAAGGTTATTTGTTGAAATTTACTAATGAACTATCAATGAAGTTCCAGAATTTTCAATTCTGGAAAACAGGTATGGAATTCAACTGGGTTAAAAGTTGGTTTAAGAATGATTTTATCACTTTCAGTAATACTGTAAAATTTGGCTATATTAGGAATTTAAACCCAGAAGAGTCATATATTCATTTCATTGATAAATTTCAAAATGGTGGACCTAATGATGTTAGGAGTTTTTCGCCGATGGGCTTGGGTCCAAGGAAACTAGGTCACTCTTTAGGCGGTGATGCTTTTGTAGCTTATGGTGCAAGTGTATTTTCACGTCTACCAATAAGTATTCTGGCAAATTCAGGGTTCAGATTACATGGGTTTATTAATGGTGGAAAATTAATTAATCATAACAACACTCAATTTCAAGATACAATAAGGCAACTAGGTCAAGAACATTCTACATCTATTGGTATTGGTTTAGTACTAAGACACCCAATGGCTCGGTTCGAATTGAATTTTGCTGTACCATTAACTACACACGAAGATGATTTAACAAGAAAAGGGTTCCAATTTGGTCTTGGGTTTGAATTCTTATAAGACTAAAAAAAATACCATGAAAGAGAGGTATGACATTAAAGTAAATAGAATATATCTGTATATATGTGAATAAGCATTAAATAATAATATAAAAAAAAAACACCACGAGAACAACCGCGGGGTTTCTATTCATATTAATGTTGTATCCACGAATCATGAATATTTATGACTTCTGGAATTATTAATTCCTCAATTGTAGTCACTTCTGGATGAGTGTCTAGATTTATCATATAACCATCCTTCTGATCAGGTGTAACAAATACAACTTCTTTACTTCTTGTTTGTAATAGGTTACCAATGACTAATTGATGATTGTAACGTTCTAAGGCGTACTGAGCTTTATGAATCAATATAGATTTATCTGTCTCTAATTTGAAAGAGACAATCATAGATCTGCTGGCCCAAGAACTAACCAGACGACTTAAGAATTTTGGCACAGGATCTAGATTGACAATTAATTTTCCATCTGCTGTGGTAGTAGTATTTGTCTCAGTGTCCTTAAGGTCCTCAGTAGAGTTAGTTCCATAATCTCTACTTTGAATCTTATGTTTTGGTAATTTTGAATGTGGAACAAAAAAATCACTTACCGCAGCAGCTAAATAGAAAAGGCAACCTTTAAAATTCATTAATTTACCAATAGATTTAAGAGACCATAAGTATTGATTCACTGTAGTGAATGGTAACATCACCAATCTTCTCTCTTTTTCAAGATATTTATCATATAATTCTTTATTTTGTTTAAATTCAGTCATATATTTTGACTTTAAAGTCCCATCATCTTCAAGGTAATCTAGGAATAAATGATTACTATTATTTGTAAATTTTCTATTAAAGGGTGTTAAAGAAAATTCTCTATGAAGGAAGATTACACTATAACCATGTGCCAGAAATTGTTCAGCTGATGCTGCACCTCTTGTACCTGCTGAGAAATTATCAATAAATCTAACAGTATTATTCTCCAGGGGAACAGTAGTACCACCAGAAGTGACAAGCACAATCTTGTCTCTACCTTGTGAATGTTGATACTGAATGAATTCCTGTGCTTCATTAATCAGTTCATCTAGATAAGGTGGTCTTGGATTAGTTACGAAGTAATTTTCTTCTTCTGAAGGTGTTTTGGCAACTGGGAAGAACTCATCCTTTAAAGAACGGTCAATAGCATGAGAAATATCTGTGATAGATGTGTGAATGTGAGCTGGAGGTATCATATTTTACTCTTTTCTAGCTGGTTGCAATGTCTTGTTTTGTTTTAATTCTACTTCTCTGAAGTGTATATCTTTCAACGAATTAGTGGGTCGTTTATATGTAAGATGAGATCGTCAAGATTGAAAAATTCCCAAACCAAAAAAAAAAGGATTAGTCATTAAAATACATAAACATATATAAGTTTGCAAAAGGAATGATTATAGAAAGACAAGCCTATTTACGATGATGCTTGCTGCTGTTGCTGCTGCAGTTGTTGCAATTGTTGTTGTGATGATGAAGATTGGGACGGCTGTTGATTATTGCGCAAATATAAAGTATGCAATAGGAATTTAATCCATGGTTCATGATATTTATCCCAATGATCATATAAAGTGATTTGATCCTGTACAGCACCCATAACTTCTTGTAAATCTACTTGAGATCTAGCCATAAAATCATTAAATGTACTAATTGTATTTGTGTTGTCTTGTATTGATAATGTGATAAACATACAAGCCATTGCAGTAATATGTGGTGGATAAACTAAATGCACATCATTAATATAACTATCATTAATTAAAGACCAACAATTTTGAATCTCTTCAGGTGATAATTCTAATGAATAAGGCTGTTGTTTCAATACAGTGACCATTTGTTCCATTGATTTATAAGGATGATGTACCACTAAATAACTTTCCAATTCTTCAATCAGATAGAATTCAAATTCTGTAACTTTTGTTGGATCAGGAGGTATAAATTCAGGCCATAATGATCTAGCTTCAGAGACCAAAGATCTAATATATTGTGGACATTCTTCTACTTTACATGCTAAATAGACACATGTAGTCACTAATAAATACAGATTGACTTCTCTAATGGATGCTCTCAATAAGAATCGAGCTAAATATACATGTGCGGTTGCCAATGCGACTTGTCGTATATTGAGTCTTCTTCCTAGTTTCATTATTAGGAAATAACAATATATACGTAGATTGTAATCCTTATCGTAATGCAAATCTCGATGCAAGATTGGAATATTCTTTACCGACGGGTGATTGTTGCCGTTGCTATTGTTGTTAACATTACCATTAGAAGAATCCATTACGATATTTAAACCCTCTGGATACAGCTGACACTCCAGGACCCATAACTTCTGTTTCTCTTTAGCCAGTGCAGCCTTCGAGAACTGCCACTGCTGTCGCTGTGTAGATGTCCAATAACTTCCACTCATATATGTAACGAATCTTCTTGTATGACTCTAAACCCAGTCTTCCAAGTCCCTACACACATACAAACACTGAAACACCAACAAAATAGTCCACAACACTGCCCCTTCCATGCTTGCTCATCCTGTTCTTATCCTTTATCCCAACCAGCTCCTAAAGCCCTAATTGAAATTGTATTCATTTTCATTTTTTTTCGTTTTTCTGTGAAAAATTTCCCAAAAAATCAATTTGAACTTTCTTTCAGAGAGGAAAATTTTTTTTTTGTTTCATTTAAATTGAAAGACATCAGAACAAGAAACCTTTGACCATCTGATATATCTTTGGTTTATATGTTGTTTTGCTTGTTGTGTTCTTCTTTTGTTCCCAATGTCCCCAGTCCATGGCTGAAGAATCGTCAATAGTCGGAGCTTGCAACAAGGAAAGCAATTTTAGTTCTTTCAAAAGTATGCTCTGGGCATGAAAGTCTCCCACCTGATCGTATGCGGAAAACGCAGTGAGATTTAAAAATTTTTACAATGTTTAAATCAACTCACTTGGATGTATCTGTTTACCACCTCATTTTGTCTCTGCCTCTTGTAGGGATTTATGAAGTGGGAATAATTCATCTAATATTGTCCTGGCAAGTATTCATACTTGACAGTGTATATTTCGGTACTGGGACCTTGTTAGGTCCTAAACGATAGTTATGACGATTGCCTACTGTTCTCTTCTCATTGTAGATGGGGAAAATAGGTAACCCAATGGAGCTTACTCTTAGCTCATGGACTCACCCCCATTTTTTTTTTAATATTTTATTATTAAGAAAAAAAACCACCTTCTTTGAATCTCAATTGGAGAATGAGAGTATTGCTATTAGCATATCTTAGTGCAGTCAAATGCACGGAAGGTTCCTCTCCTACAAACTTATGTAATTATCTCCTTTTTTCTTTCCACTGTTTGTAGAAAGATGGGTGTCAAAGGTTGATAGTGTGGTCACTACCGACATATTGACACTCACATAAAAGGGTACATATTCACATAATTGTTTCCTGCCTTTTGCTTTTTATTTATTTGGGTATGATGAAATACACATGCAACATAGAGTCAAGCTCTGAGCTGGCTATTCCCATCTTCAAACTATACGGGAATAGCTGCATGGGAAGAGACTTGCTATTATATTCTGACCCCTTTTATTTAAAATGTGATTATGTTTATCTTAGTATTATTATTTTATATTCTTGCATTAATATTTATTTATACATTGTACTGTACTTTACTTATTAAGTATTTAATGAAGACTAAATGATCTTGTTTAATATTATTACGTTCACCCTTTGTCGTTGTTTTGATTGAACTAACTTTGAAATTGGTTGAATGCTACTAGTATGCATGCTAATGACACGTAAGGTGACGCACGTTCTCCAATACGTGCCATCTTCCAGAATGCCCCTAAAGCTTCATGATCCTTATAACGATCCAATATTGAAGGCCATTGTGAATGAACATATGTACTTGAACATATCAACAGTAATATCACTTGTATTAAAGACGAAAAATTGAATAATGCAGACATCCTCGTGGTTTATAATCCCGATCTATACCAGTCTATAGCTAACTCCCCCAATAAACCTTGTTACTTATCCTGTAGTTTTTCTGTTTCATCATTCTTTCTCTCTCTCTCTCTCTTTAAATATAAAATTTAAATCTTCAAAATTTTTCGTTTTCGCTGCCCAGAAAGAAAAAAAAATGTCACCAAAAAATGAATTTAAAATATAAAAATGAACCATCTCTGAAGATAAAATGTGACATCAAGCCTTGCTTAATATATCATCGTCTATATAAACATGCTTCTATTTAGTTGTGTGGGTTCTTCGTACCAGCTTTAAGAGATGTGTACGGTTCTTTAAATACTGGGAACGTCTTGAGAAATCAGTTACCTCTATGACATCGAAATTATGCTTGATCCGTTTGAAAAATTTCCAATCAGCTTTACGTCGACGGCGGTAAGTCATTAGTATCATAGGTTGGTTATCTTCTTGGTTTGTTAGCTCTAACAAAGTTCTTTCCAGTAATGGGAAAGCCGCTTCTAAATATACACAGTCGGCAGCAAGAACAAGATCTACATCTCGATATTCTTTTGCAAGTGGTTCCCCCCACATTAATTCTGTAGCATTAGTGTTACCACTAACTTTGTTGGCATCGATATTTCTTTGCATCAATGGTACCAGTCCACCGATATCCGTGATGCTAACATGTGTGTCTGTTGAAAGATTATGTTGTTGTGCTAATAGTGAAACACAGAGACCTACTACTCCAGTACCACTACCCAACTCTAATACTCTGGAGATGTGACAATCTGGTGAGATGATCGATCCTAATAGCTCATTATTGGGGCTCTTCTCTAAGATATACTCACAAAGTAATTCACCTGCCACCCAGATTTTACCACCACAACCTGAAGCACCACCATCTTCGACAACTTTTAACGGTGGTTGTAATAGTCCACCAAAGGAAAGATCCTGACAACCTAAATGCTCAATGGGACGCTCTGCAACAAGATTACCAAATGATCCAAATATACTATCCATAATTTTGTGCACTTTAGTATCCAAAGTTTTCGTTAACAACAAGATAGTATTGTTCTACATATTACATCAACTCATCTATAACTATTAACCTTACACATATCCCTTTATATAAGGCAAAAACGCCATGTCTCTATTCTCAACTTTACATCTATTCACAAAGTAGGAATGCATTCGAAATTGAGTGATTTAAACGAGACTGGTTTAAGTTTCCTTTGGTTACTAATGTGTCCCAATGCAGTAATTAAATATGTTGATTATGTAAATTATTTAAAAAAAACAAAACAAATTTAGAAATTTATAAAGAAAAACCAAAAAAAAAAACTTCCATGAAAAAAGGCTCAATTCAAAGGTATCTGGGACTTAAAAAAATATATATTTCCTTCATTTCTCTTTCCCTTTTTCTTGGCTTCACATGATATCTGAAGATACAGATTCTTCTCTAGAGCTGTCAACTGTTTCTTCTATTGCCTGTGGAGTGGTGGTGACAGGGGTGTCAGATTGATACATTTGGGAAATATTACATAGCGTCACAGATCCAGCCACCAAATTATCACGACATAAGTATTCTACATGAGGTAATAATTGTTCCATATCTCTGGCACAATTTTCAGAGACACTGGCGTAGGCAGCAGGATATACAAGTGCATATCTTGTTTGAGCATTATCCTTTTCCTCATATATACGGAATTGAGGATCATTAATTAGCGTTCCTTCAAAATATGGCCCCAACATAGCAGATAGTTCCTCTTCTGTAACACCGTCTGCAATATCTTGAAGTTTAAACCCTGTATATTCTGCTTCAAATGACGACGACGACGAAGATAAGTTGAGCGATGATATATCTGCCGAAACATTAAGTAATGTTGTCGTTCTCTTAGACTCATATTCTTTAGCCTTACGTTCCTTTTCAGCTTGCTTAAAGGATTGATATAATGGCACAACATCAGCTAATGACAATGTTGGTTTGATAGAACCTAACTCCTTCTTTACAAATACAGATCTCTTAGGCTCAGGATCCTGAGATTCCGCATAGAGACCATAAGACTTGGCCAACTCAACGACAAAATGTCTTGCTGGAGCTCGCATAGGTTTAAAATGTACACTTCCACGAGTCTTATCATCTAGTAATTTATTTAATACACTAACAATTTGTTCGCACCATTCAGGTTGACGTGCATATGTAGACACTGTACTCTCTCCATAAGGTAATTGTAGCTCTTCGAAACTCTGTGCCACATTGGCTAAAGAACGTAACTTGTCCAATTCAATACCGTTAATACTTGTTGGTTTGTCGGAGATACCAAATGCCAACTTCAATTGTTCATGTCTCTTAACAAGTTCACATTCTTCATCACAAGGTAATTGGGAATCACCTTTTTCCAACACTGTACTTGGTTGTGTAGCTGTAGCACCACAGACAACTTCTTTAATACGTCTACCACAGGCACAATGGATCTTGATCAAAGCAGTACATGGGGCATCAGGACATTCACTGAAACCATGACATGGTCTAACACAGAAATGATCACATCCGATACGTTTACGATGACATACTTGTTTACATTTTGTTTGACATTCTCCTGGAGAGTGACACTTCTTTTGACACAAATGTTCACAAGTGGATAATGGTTTATTACAAATTTTACCACATGAAACATCTTTTTGGAAACAAACGGTTCTCACTTTATCAACTTTACCACATTTACATGGTTTGAAAACAGTAGCTGTACATGGAGGACATGGAATATCGGAAGGATGACAAGTGTGCTGAACAGGTACATGTCCACACTTGGATTCACCACGAACAACTTTAATACATGGATATGGACATGGAGGTAGTTTGGTACCACAACGTACTGGTGCTTCCACAATGGTCTTACCACAGGGACATACCAAATCGTTAGAATCACTCTCTAGACATGGTGGACATTTACCCGGGTGACATTTACGTTGACATCTATGCTTACCACATGATAACAATAGATTACAATCTTGTAAACAAACATGTTCAGGTTCCACCAACGTTTCATCAGCAAGATCCGCAGTTCTGAAATGAGTTCTTTTTCTTATTTCTGCTGCAGGTCTACCCGAACAACATCTATCTGTACACCTATGACGACGACATGACATTAACGATTCACATTTCAAATTACAACGAGGTTTTTTATGGAGACCACAGGGAACTAAAAATGTACTCTGTTCGCAACTACATTTAATTTTTTCAATTTGTGTACATGGATCCATGCATGGACCATCATGGCAAGTAAATGGACATGTATGCTTACCACATTTTAACGCTTTATCACATTGTGAATCACAGTGGGGGATTGGATCTGTACATTTAGTTCTAGGCTTGGCCAAATTAACCAATGGCGTCTTACCACATGGACAAGTTTTTAGTAATTTTGGTGAAAAAGGACAGGGTTTAACGCCTGATTTAGTTGGAGATACAATACATTTCTCAACAAATGAGTGTTTATGACACGAATATTCTACTGTTCTTATTTCATCACATGCATAAACTCCAAATGAGGAGGGCTCTATTGCGACCTCAGAGTCCTTAGACTTTGATTGTTTACATTGGTTGACAATTTTAACATCTTTACAATGTATCTTGTCTAATTGGTCTGTACCACAATAACACTTGATACTTATACCTCGAGACTCATCTGCCTGTAATGTTTCTGGACATGGTCCACATAGTCCCGTATGACAAACTTTCTTACATCGATGAATACCACAAGGTAATAATAATCCACATTCTTCAGCACATTGATACTTATGTTTTCCCCTGAATTGTTTTGCCTGAGAACATGTAATCTCTCTAGTATGCCTACCACATTTACAACGAATATGCACTGATCTACTACATTCTGGATGAGGTCCTAAATGACACATCTTAGAACAACCATGCACGCAAATGTTTGCATCACAGGTTTGTCCACATGAATTTGGATTCAATTCATTTGGGTCTGGGTTAATTACTTTACCACACCAACATGTTGCTCTATTTGCTGCAGGTACTTTCTTGTTAACATGGGAGCAATTTGGACACTTCCATGTCTTGTCGATAGTTCTTTCAGTAGACTTCAAAGCCCATTCACGTATACAATCGTAATCAAATACTCTATAACAATGATCACAAGCGTACATTTGACACCTGTAATCCATCTCAACGGTACAAATCATGCATGTGTAGATATCACCTTGACGAATTTCTTCTACAGCTCTATCATAATAAGCCATGTTATCCGTAACATTGGAGTTGTACTCAGTATCATCTTCATCTTCATCAGAATCCGATCTGTTCAAGTCAGAACTTGAAACATCTTGTGTTGAAACTGCAGGAGTGTTGCGTAGTTCTTGATCTTCTTCAACTTCTCTGGGTTCTCCTACACTCATAAGTTCGACTCTCGCTATTTCACTTACCGTAATTATAATAAATGGTAAACGACTGATATATTTGTTTATATACTTATTACTACAATAAATAAAAATGGATCTTTTAATAATATTCCTGTAACAATCTTCTCTCTTTTACTTTTGATGCTTGTCATTTCGAATGCATTCATTGCCAAAGGAACAAATTTTTTCCCCAGTTGCTTTGCCATACAAAAAATGGGTTCGAGGACCAACACTCAAATGAAACCAAAAAAATGAACTTATTTAAACAAAAACACCAATGTAAATGGTTGATGCTCAGTATATATTCTATCTTTATTTTTATATTAAATGTATGCTAGAAAAGGTATTATACATGTGTGGTTTGATTATTAACTTCTTATAAAGTTCGCTCGAAACTGACAGCAAAAAATCCAATACCACCATCTTCTCTTGGTAAGGCTCTGATACAACCACCAGCGATCTGTTCACAATGTTCTTGGTCATCCCTGAACACTTCTTGAAACTCTGAAACTAGACCTCTACGTGGCCATGTCGGTATAACTGAGTCTCTTTTACTAACTGTCCAACCTTGTTCTTGAACCTTCTTATCCATCAACAAATCGATTACAACACGTTCATTCTCTTCAGCATGTATGGAACATGTACTATAAACGATTTTAGTGGCTTGAGGGAAACTCATTGCATGCTTAACTACTTGAAATTGGAAAGAAGACAATTTTGCAAGTCTTCTCTCTAAGGCATCCTTCTTTGAAACATGTTTTGGCATACCATTTTCACCAATTTCTTCTTCTTCTTCTTCCTCTACTTCATCTTCTTGTTCATCAGGAATAACATCTTCTTCATTATTACTATTCTGCTGTGATTGAGCTTTTCTCCGATTTAAAGAATCAACATATTTCCTACCAAATATACCACTACCGGAACAACTTGGATCTACAATAAGCCCAGTGACACCTTTAAATGCAGTAGGGGTAGCCAGTTTTGTGAAATCACCGACATTGACCTGTATATTTTGAGAACAGCCAGCTATCTTTACCATCTTTTGCAAGATCTTTGCTCTCTCTGGATCCTTTTCGAATGCAAAGATTTGAGGTTTAACATCACGTGCATTCGACTTAATACCTTCACCACCAAACATATAGGAAGCTACATGCGTAGTCTTATTACCTGGGGCAGCACATGCATCAATAATAATATCCTTAGCTGTCGGATTCAAGATAGTAGCAGGGAAGCAGGAAGCACGATCTTGAATAATAATCTTCCCACGCTTATACAATTCATGTGATGTTATTTTATCATGTGGATGGATACCAAACAAATGAGGAACAAATTCATCATAATATATCGTTCCTGCTTTAATATCTTGCCAACGATCCACTCTAGTTGGGAATTTTCTATTCAATTCGGCTAGAACAGATTCGATGTCATGTTCGGGACATCTCAATGGATTAATTCTAATCCATCTTACAGGTGTAACATCATTCTCCAAGTCATCTTGTTCGAACAATTCGGACAAACTCCGAACTTTCAATTTCAACTTCAATTTCACCATCTCTGCTTTTAACCTTGTCTTAAATTGTAAGACATATGACTTGATGGGATGTTTCCCCATCTGAATTCTCTTGGCTTTAGATAATAATAAATCATGACATAATAGTAACAAAGTCAGTCTAGTATACATTGGCTTACCCTTCCGTTTTGGAATTTCATCCAGGATCCCACTTTTCTTCATAACCTTCTCCAGGTAAGGTTTATACTTCCAGCATGAATCCAAGACGGCATATATATGCTTTGGGTTACTCTTGATCTTATACACTTTGCACGATTTCAACACGAGCGTTTGCAAAGACCCGGAGATCCGACCTTTAGCATCCTGCTGCTCCATATACTCCAGCACCCATGTGGCATCTCTGTAGAAGTCCATTTCCCTCGATCTCAGAACCTGTTCAATCCCCTGAACTCGTATTTTACTAGCTCATCCCATCCCAGCTCATCTCATCTCATCTCATAAGTTTCACATTTATAAGTAAGAGTTATTGTCATCACAAACAAAAAAGTGAAAAATTTTCCAAAAGAGAATTTCGGCCGAAAAGTCAAAAACGAAAAATTCAATTTAGACTAAAAAAGACAATCAACTTTCATTAACTCTGTTTACATATTACAGAAAGAAGGTGGACTAGGTTAAACATTGAACCAATTTCATTTGTAAACTGAAACTAAATTATCAATAACAGATACTCAGTGGGTTTACAATACACTTGGATATACATTACACACGCGTTATCTGTGCTCTCTTTTGTTGTTTTATTACTACCTTTCTATAATTAATACAGTCCGGTTTTTATCAATTGCACACACACACACAAAACAACAGTTTAATTATTTGAATAATGAGTACCGTCGAGAATACAGCTGTGAAACGGGAGTTAGAAGATGCATCCGATGAAGGTATAGCTTCTAATACTAATGGTGGTCTGATGAAGAGACAGGTAATTGTTCCTGTTACAAAACCCCGTATACACTACACACCTCTTAAGACCGGTCTTTGTTATGATGTTAGAATGAGATACCATGCCAAGATATTCACCTCATACTTTGAGTATATCGACCCACATCCAGAGGATCCTCGTCGTATCTATCGTATCTATAAGATCTTAGCGGAAAATGGTTTAATTAATGACCCTATGTTAAGTGGTGTAGACGAAATTGGTGACCTTATGTTAAAGATTCCTGTCAGAGAGGCTACAAGAGAAGAAATCCTAGAGGTTCACTCAAAGGAACATCTAGACTTTTTGGAAAAGACTGAAAAGATGTCTCGTGAGGAACTTTTGAAAGAGACCGAAAAGGGTGATTCTGTTTATTATAACAACGATTCTTTATCGAGTGCGAAATCTTCATGTGGTGGTGCTATAGAGGCATGCAAATCTGTCGTTGAAGGTAGAGTTAAAAATGCTTTAGCGGTGGTGAGACCTCCGGGTCATCACTCAGAACCAGAATCTTCTGGTGGGTTCTGTTTATTCAGTAATGTTGCGGTGGCTGCTAAAAATATTCTTAAGAGTTATCCTGAAAGTGTTCGTAGAATTATGATTCTGGATTGGGATATTCATCATGGGAATGGTACTCAAAAGGCATTTTATGACGATGATCGTGTATTATATGTTTCATTACACAGATTTGAACTTGGAAAATATTATCCTGGGACTGTTCATGGTCAATATGATCAAACAGGTGAAGGTAAAGGTGAAGGTTTTAATTGTAATATTACTTGGCCAGTTGGGAACGTTGGGGACGCTGAATATATGTGGGCTTTTGAGCAAATTGTAATGCCTATGGGTCGTGAATTTCAACCTGATCTAGTGATCATTTCCTCAGGATTTGATGCCGCTGATGGTGATACCATTGGTCAATGTCATGTCACTCCTAGTTGCTACGGTCATATGACTCACATGATGAAGTCTTTGGCAAGAGGTAACTTAGCTGTGATCCTAGAAGGTGGTTATAATTTGGATTCTATTGCAAAGAGTGCCCTTGCCGTGACAAAAGTTTTAGTCGGCGAGCCACCTGACGAATTACCCGAACCTACAAAGGATACTAAACCAGAAGCTTTAGAAATGGTAGATAAGATTATTAGATTACAATCTAAATATTGGAAATGTTTCAAACGTAATTGTGGTAATGCAGGTTGTGATTTTAAAGAACCAATTACAGAAACTATTCTATCTAAGAATTTCCCTCTACAAACAGCTATTCGTCAACAACAATTACAAAACTTGTTACTAGATAATTATAAATTTGTTACATTACCATTAGTAAATCAAAAATTATCCGAAGATACTGTCTTTTGTTCTCAAAACGTCTATGATGCTTCTACATTGGTAGTAGTGGTTCATGATACCCCAGATATATGGGCCGCTAGAAATGTTATTACGGGTACAATCGAGCCTTCTTCATCAATCATTGTCGATAGTGGATTACAATTTATTAAATGGGCTGTCAAAAGAAATTATGGTCTTATTGATATCAATATTCCACAGTCCCTCTTTGAACAAGATAATTACTCTGCAATGATTACAGCACAAGAAGTATTACTATACCTATGGGATAATTATATTAAATTTTCAACAAATGTTCAAAAGATAGCCTTTGTTGGTATTGGTGATGCAAGTTCAGGAATTATACATCTAATGGGTCACAGAGACACTAGAAATAATGTCAAAGCGATAATATCATTTATTGGTAGTAAACAATTAAAACCGTTGGTTCCATTAGTTGATGAATCATTAACAGATTGGTACTTTAAGAATTCTCTAGTGTTTTCCGACAAGAATCATTCATGTTGGGGTGATAATGAAAATAAGAAACCTCGTAAGAAATATGGTAGAGTATTGAGATGTGAAACAGATGGGATTAATAATATAGTAGAAGAAAGATTTGAGGAAGCTACAGATTTCATACTCGATTCCTTTGAAGAATGGAGTGATAGTGAGTGAAACTAAACTTTACCATTCTACCAAATTATCACATTTTTATCTCCCAATCACAACTGCATTTTTATTATTACAACTACAAATGAACTCTCCGCATACCTAATAAGCATTATCAATCTCTATTCCAACAAGACAAATATGTATATATATAAATCGTATCTTCTATAGATATATGTATTAAAAATATAATATTTTATACATTATGAATTTAAATCGTCATATGAGCCAGCATTATATTTAACGACTAATTATTACAACCTAAAAGAAAAAATCAGTATGAGAAGGGTGGAATCTATAACACTTATTTCTAAACTTTATTTACAATTGCATTACCTGATAAGAATGTTGGCTTTGCAGGTTTCTTAGGTTTTAACCTTTCTGGTTTAGGTGGAATAATTGGTTTGGATTTGTCCTTTGGAGTTTGTTTGATTACATCAGGTTCTACTTTCTTAGTTAACGGTTTATCTTTTGAAGCTAACTTGTTACCTGATTGATTCAATTTATCCCTCATTTTTTGTCTCAGCATTTCTTTTGTCTTTATATTTTGTAATTTTTGCTCCTCACTTATCTTTGCCGTTTTATCTTCAGTCTCTAATTGAATATTTTGATCTATCATTGACTCATTCAATTCGTTGGCGATTTTCTTTTTAGGTTGGACATGCTTTGGTACTGTCGGAGGTCTATTAAAGGCTTTAATATTATTAGCAATAGACGGGCTATTATTAGTATCAACTTGATCTATTTTCTCATTTTCTGTCATTACATGAATTTCATTTTCATCACCAAATAAGGAATTATTTTCCTCAATTCTTGATGGTTCCATAATCTCTTTATTTTGCTCATATTCCTTTCGAGATGACTCAATAGCCTTTTTAATCTTCTTCTCTAAGTCAATTTCATTTTGACGTTTTTCAGAAGTTGATATTATTGGATCCATTTTATTGTATATTGGTGCTATATTGGTTTTCCTTCTTGGAGGTAAATTTATCGTTTCTAATATTTTATCTTCATCTGAACTGCTTTCATCACTTGATGATGTGGATACCGGTGACAATACAATCGGTGCCTGTATATTATCTGAAACAGATTTAGAAAGACGTAACTTACGATTCTTATCCAACGTTTGTACACTTTCATTAATATAACCTGGTGAAGTATTAACATCATGAGCCACCACAGAAGATAAATTATCAAGTGTTCTTGCTTGGGTCAACTTACTACGCAATTCATCTGATGTAGCTACATATGGCTGAGAGATTTGAGATACTTGTATTGGAATATGTTGTTGTGCCATGTGAACTGCCATATGTTGTGCTTGCATTAAATTCTGGGCATTTACATTTTGACCCATTATATTTAATTGTGGCATACTAGCAACATGAGGTAAATGATTTCTAACTGCATAAAAATCTTTAATTGGACATTGTACTCCTAACAATTGAGATGCACGTTCTGCTACTTGATAAATATTAGGCCTTTCAATTGGATTTACTAATAACATCCATCTAATAAAATTTTTCAAATTTTCACTATATTGTGGGAATTGTGGGAATTCATATCTAGAGTAAAGAATTGCTGTTTCACCTCCTTTTTCAAATGGTGTTGTGTAATAACATAATTTATACAATAGGACACCTAATGCCCAAATATCTGATTTTTCGTCAACTGGTAAATTTCTATAAAGGTCAATCATTTCAGGGGATCTATATTGAGCTGTTGTATTTTTCAATATATCATGTTCAACATATGCCATTTCTTGTTGTGAAGAAGGTGGTCTAATAATTCCTGAGACAGAACCAAAATCACAAACTTTATATTCATTTTGACTTGATATTAAAACATTTTCTATCTTAAGATCACGATGAATTAATGGTGGATTTAAAGAATGCATTGCAGCAACACCTTGTGTAATTTGTAAAATTATATTAAGTACTTCAAATTCTTGTAATCTATTTTGTAATCTTGTATTCATAAAATCAATTAAACCACCCTTTTCACAATACTCCATTAATAAAAAGACTTCATATGATCCATTATGATAATGTGATTTAGCTGCATGAGAATCGATATATGATACAACATGTGAATTATTTCTTAATAATTTCATTGCTTCTACTTCTGCTCTAAGAACATTTAAACTTCCTTTATCTGGTACAACGACTCTTTTAACACATGCAAAACTTGAATGAATATAATCATCGGGTTTAGATAATTCACAACTATATATTTGAGCAAACCCACCACTTGTTAGGTATTTAATGATACGTATGCTATGAGATCCCACAGTTAAAGTAGTACCTGGTTGATATTTATCCAATTGAGGTTGATTCATCTTATTATAATTAATATATGATTAATAGTTGTTATGTCAGCTTTAATAAGAAAAAAAAAAAAATGGATCCACAAAACAACTATTAAAACCCAATTTCAGTGAAAAAAAGAGAAAAACAACTGGATACTATTCAGTTAAGTTTGAAAGTAAACCAATGAAAACTGTATCAAAAAAAATAAATAAAACAAATGATTAAACCTTATCAAAGTTAATAGAAACTATTATTTAAGTATAGAGTTGAACCTTTTAAAATATATCTGTATATTATTCTATTATTACATACATTTTTCTAACCAAAATGTGACTTTTCATTCGGTTTTTTGTTAAACATTTCCATGCGCCGCAACCAAGAAAATCCCGTACAAACCAAATATCTTGAGCCACCAAAAATATCTAAGTCATTATACACGACTAACAAACATTTAATAAAATGAATAATTGTGTTTCTCAAATCGATATTCCAATAATTAAATGTAGATAGATATAAATTACAAAAATTGATACTAATTATACAACCATATATAAACAACACAATAAAAAAATATGTTTAGTGGCCACGTAACAACGTACCAGTGCAAATAAATATATAAATAATTAAGGGAATTGGTAACAAGGTTAACCCTCTAGCCTCGGCAAATATAACAACTTCGGGTGTCGATTAATCCTTGTTAGCCCTTTACTCACCGAGTATAACATCTTACAACAGAATTATCACATGAGTAAGACCAGTAAACCGTATTAGGCATTACTGACACTTTATTAAACGACATTAGCATCCTTGGCGACAAGGACAGCTAAATGAGAATGACACTCAGAAAGAACAGTTTTGCAAGTACCCACAACTTGGTGAATTACCCAACCCAACCAAACCGACCATGCTCATTAGTTGCGGAGTTACACGGAGGACACGCCAGTATAACGATTCTAAGCAACGAGGGACATGTCCCACTGGACATCACACAGTCAGTTGAGATTGAGAGCACTTCTCTATGAGAGAACTCTGCTTTCTCTCATTGTTGAATCTCTGTCTTTTAATCGAAAGACACCAATCAAGACTAGCAAGAATCAATCAAGTCTAATCAACAAGAAAACCATAACAATCAAGCCAAGTATAGCATCATCCTTAGTAAACGACACATCCTCACACACAAGCATTATATTCCCCCTAAACCTTATAATCTTTTAAATGGTATAAGAGACAAAATTTACTCAAATAGTGCCTGTAGATATCCTTAAGAGGACTTAGGGCTACTCCGCCATACAAATTGATAATCTTAGCATCAACATAACCCTATCTCTTTTTTGGAGTTTCCAGAAATTTAAGGTCCCTTGGCCCAGTTGGTTAAGGCGTGGTGCTAATAACGCCAAGATCAGCGGTTCGATCCCGCTAGGGACCATTTCTCACATATTTCTTTTTTAAGTTTTTGGAAAATTAAAAGCCACTATCGTTCAAAGTGACCGCACTATCCCTTCCCCTTCCCCTTCCACTGTTAATAGTAGTGATATATTGGAGTGAGTGTAATATATCAACTATGAACGTTTAAAATAGCTGTTTTGAGTGTTTAAGGGTTATGTATATATGTATATTTGTCTCAACCCATAGATTTCACATTAGTAGATTGACATCATGATTATGCAAAGAAAGACAAAAGTTTATTTGAAACGGTGGTTTATCTCCACGAGAAACAAGGAAATGCACGCAAAGCGCCGAAGAAAGACAAAAAAAAAGCTATTGACACCCACACCACCACCTAAACTCCGATTTCTGATCCAAAAGGGAGCAGGTGCAGCAATTTCGTAATAAAATTCGAGTCGAGACTTCAAGAATTTCCTAATCTCGAATGATGTAATGATTATTACAAATAAAGGGGGGGGGGCGGGACGAGTGGCGATAACATCCAAATATCATATCTCTACGGCGGCACTGCCATGAAGTATTGGGAACTATTGGAGACGACAGCCGTGCGACCAAAGCCGTGCCATATGCGCAATAAAAAACAAATGCACATTTTTCATATGGGCTGCCCAATAGGGGCTGTCTCGAACATTCCTGTGCTGCGTTTATGCTACCGCAGCTTAATTAATTGTTCTGCGACTCTGTTCAGCTATTTACCTTATGCACCCATTTTTCTTTCTTGATTGTAGGTAGTAGAAAGTGTGACGTCGAGAAATACATTTTGTGTGTGGATGGGAGCATCTATACCGTGCACATAAGATAAATACACAAATAAAAAATTGAATAACGTTGCCGTATGAATTATTTAACAAAAAAAGAGAGAGAAAGAGCGTCGCATACAGTTTCAATTTTTTTTTTCAAAGAGTTTTGAGGGTTAGACCTCTGTTGCCATTCAAATTACCTTTACTTTCTACGTCAAGGTCATCGTATGGCTAAATGATATTTATAACTCCGGTATGTACTTTCTCTGCATCTTAAGGCCGGGGAGAAAATAATGTGGATTTTATTTTACTCCAACTTCTTCATTCTGAGAACAAAACACAGCATAAATGTCTACTTTCTGAGCCTTTCTCGCTTTGCTTTCCCGTTTTCAGACATCGTTTCCAGAATGTGTGTTCTCCTTTGTTTAGACAAAGAACAATCGCCGCCGACTCTTCCCCTAAAAGGACGTCTTTGTACAAGAAGACAAAAAATTGATTAGTCTGTTTATTATATATCTACCCACCCACAGTCTTAATTAGTAAATAGAGTTCTACAATGCACGTTTTAAGGCACCTCTACATTCCTGAAAAGGTAAAACACAGGGCTCCCCTAAAGCCCTCTCCCAAAAGATAAAAGATCTCTCCCCCCCAACCCTCTCTCTCTCTCTCTCTCTTGCTGCTGAACATATTGACAGGAGCAACCACATAGAACACCCAAAGAAACGTCTACGTGTGACACAGAAACAACCACGCAGAAAGCAGAAACAGCACGCCTTTTAAAGGGAAAACACAAAAAGCAAGAAATCTCCCTTAATTAGTAAATACACATTTTAACATGGGTCCTTCTGCCATATTTATATTCGTAACTATGTATATTTCCCCTCTTTGCACCGTATAGTTTAGTAATCACAAACTAAATTTGAGATTTGTAAAAAAAAATATTTTGCTTTCAATTAATTTAAAGGTAATAAGATATATAAATAAATATATTGAGGTAAAAGAAGGTAGTTACATATTTCCACCACTCTCTTCCTCTGGGCTATAAAAGATTTCATCTCAGTTTATTTTGAAGGTAAAGAAACTTTTACTTATATAAAGAACAAACGATTTAATTATAAATTTATTTTTTGCTTTCTTTCTTTCTTTGAATCTCGAAATTGTTTTTAACTACTATCGGTCTCACAAGGGAAAAAAAATAATTATATCAAACTGTGCTCTATATATATATATATATATTTGATTTTTAAAATATGGAATTACAACAACCTCCACCGAAATATTCAACTTTTGATTTTGATATTGAGACTGTTAAATTATCAAATAGTCCACAAGATGATTATCAAAGAATTTTTTTTGCAACATTATTTGAAAAATATTATTCAAATGATGTTGCCAAAAAAATTTCAATTAATGATCTATTTAATCAACAATTAAACATTAAATCAACTACTTATAGATCATCAATTGCAAAAGATCTTGAAAATCCAAATTATTTAACTGACGAAACAAATATTAAAAATTTAAAAATTAAAGAATTTGAAAAAAATTCAGACAGTAATAAAGACATTCTTTCAAAACAATTTAAAAGAAAATCATCAATTAAAAAAGATAAAGGTAATGAAACTTTAAAATGTTTTGAATACAAATTTCCTGATTTAAAAATTTATTTAGATGAATCAACAGATAATAATAATAATAATAATAATAATAAAAAAAAATTTATTATTACAGAAGAAACTTTAAAAAAGATTCCAGTTGAAATTAAAAAAAATTTAAAAATTAATGAAGAATTTTGTTTAAGAAATATGTTAGATGCAAATGTTGTATTTAATGATTTAAATTCCACCGAATCATCAAATATCGTTTCATCGTCTTCATCACCATCAGAAGATGATGAAATTAAATCAATTACACCAAAGGATAATGTTACAGTCGCAATGAATACTTTAACTAAAAATCAACAATTTAAAGTAACTAAATTAGATCATAATGATGCATCAAATAATAAACTTATTAGTAAAAATAATACAGTTTTATGGGAATATGATACCGGTTATGTATTTTTAACAGGTATTTGGAGACTTTATCAAGATATTATTAGAGGTTTAATTCTTTGTGATAGAAGAAATATTTCAAATGAACAAAATAAATTAATTAAAGATAAATGTATTCGTGAATATGAATATATTTCATCTTTTGCATTTTATGAATCGATTAATTTAAATATTGATGATGATGATAAAGATAATGAAATTTCAAATATTTCACAATATCAAGATTCAAATGGTAAACAAAGAAAAAGACGTTCAATAACAAATCCAAGTAATGCAAATTTATCAAATATTGGTATTCAAATTAATGGTAAGCAAAAGACTTCAATTGATGGTAGTAATAAAATCAATTATTCTGATTTACATTGGAATGAAATTTCTGATACTTTATGTGAAATTGTTCGTAATGATTTTAAAAATCATTTAATTAATGATCAAAATATTCCAATTGAAAATATTAATGTTGATGGTAAAAATATTAATGATTTGGGAAAAAGAATTCGTGGTGGGTTTATTAAAATTCAAGGTACTTGGCAACCAATGAGAATTGCAAGAAGAATGTGTTTTAGATTTTGTTATCCAATTAGATATCTTTTAACTCCTTTATTTGGACCTGATTTTGTTTCAGAATGTGAAAAATGGTATAAAGCTATTGAATATCATTCTGAAAAAATGTTTGAAGAAAGAAAAAGAACTGGATTTGTTGGTCCAATGCGTTCAAAAAGATCAATTAGAAAGATCAACAATACCCCAAAAAATTCTAATACTTCGTCTCCAAAAGGTAAAAGAAAAGCTTCTTTTACTTCTTCATCAAATATGGAACCTGATACTAAGAGACCAACATTAAGAGATCCATTTTCAAATAATGGTATCATTTTAACACCAACTAAAGATCTAGTGACTACTCCTCCACCTATAACACCAAATTCTTCTAACATTAATAAAAATAATATTCCAAGAGTTTATATTGCTAATTCTAAACAAAGAGGTACTCAATCATTACCTTCAATTCAAGGAATAATCAGTAGTGTTCAACATATTTCACCACCAAATCAAAATTTACAAATTCAGAATAATAATAATAATAATTATCCAATGCAAGGTAGAAATTCTGTTCCAAATGTTCATTTTGCACCTTTTGGTCAACAATTATCACATTATCCACCTCAACCATTAGTTCCTCAAGTTATCAATCAAAGGCAACAACAACAACTACAACAACAACATACTTACTTACCTCCACCATATCAAACAACTATAATGAATCCTATTAATAATAGAATTTCAATAGATCAATTTAGATCACCAATAATTAGTACAGAAAGATACAGTAATGGAAATTTAATTCAAAGTCGTAATTCAACGAGTAATCAAAGTAGTAATTTAACTACACCACAAACTCCTGATGTTAATATTTTATCTGCTGCTACGAATCTTTATAATACAGGTGGACATAGATATTCTTATCCTCCGAAGGTTAAAGTATCTCAAATTGAACCAAGCAGTAAATATGATTTTGCTCCAGATACACATATGACATATATTGGAACTCCAAAATTAAGTGATGTACCTCATCCTCATCCATCAACGTTTTCTACTGTTACCACTGCAACTGCTACTACAACTAATCATGTTCCTCGTAGTTATAACAGAGAATTACCAAGAATTATTCCTCAAGCATATATATCTGCAGCTCAGTACCAAATGCCATTACAACCACCAGTACAATTTCAACCATATCCACAACCTCATCCTCAACACCAACACCAACAACACTATCAACAACCACCTCCATCTTCACCACAACAGCAACAACATTATTATCAATATCAATTTCAACAACCACGTTGAGTTTTCTTTCGTTTTGTTAATTATTTTTTTTTTTTTTAATTCTTCAGTGACTTTTGTTAAATTAATTTTGTACATTACCAATATTCTTTTTTATTGTTAATATTCTTCCATTATACTACTACAACTACAACTACTATTATATTCTTACATTTTATTATTATTATTATTATTATTATTATTATTATTATTATAGTTTACACATAAACTTTTTATATACATTAATATAACAATATATCGACATTTCTTTAATTATTAATACAATAATATTCTTTTTTACAAAATAGTTTAAAATCAGGATGGTTAGGAATATCCAAGTTGAAAGTTCCACATCACAGGCTCTTCTTCTATAGACGAAACCTTCTTAATTTCTGTCACCTTTTAATATAATTTCCTGTTCTAGCGAGATAGCTGAAAAACGCAAAGAGTGAAAAATTAAAAAAAAAACATTAGTTAATTTCATTTATATATACATATAACAATAAAGGAACTCATCTCAAAAAAAGGCATAAAGCTATTAGAGCTTCGAATCAAGATATAATACGTATAAATTCAATATAATATATAATGGCTGGCTATCAATTGGTTGAAAATGCTAATTTCGGAGCCAATAATTGGTGTATGAATCTACAACCGTTATACCAACATGGCCTATTAACAAGTTTAAGTAATGGGGAAGTTCATTTATTAGATTGGAAGACACATAAGACTATAACAACGATAAAAACTGGAGATGTTCCAATTAATAAATTGAAAATTATTAATAATGATTTCAATAATGAATCATTATTTGCAACTGCATCACTTGATAGTGTGAAAATTTTTGATATTAGAAGTAAAAATTGTATTGCTACATTGCATAATGATAAAAATTCACCATTTTTATCCTTAGACTCTAGGGATGATAGATTAGCATGTGGTACTGAATTAAGTGGTGTGGATGCAGAATTATTCATATATGATATTAGAAATTTTGACATACCTTCAAGGGCACTAGTGGACTCTCATCATGATGATATTACTGACATCAAATTCCATCCATCGGATAAAAATATACTTTTAAGTGGTTCTACAGATGGTTATACAAATATTTATGATCTAACTGAAGAAGAAGAAGACGATGCATTGCATCAAGTTATTAATTATGCGTCAATCCATTCCTGTGGATGGATTTCACCTAGGAGAATATATACTTTATCACATATGGAAACATTTGCCATTAGTGAACTAAATGATAAATCAGATGAATTGAAAGAGCCACAACCACTGGATTTTGGAGATATTAGAGAAAGTTGGAATTGTAATTATGTAGTAGATATATACCCTGGTTATATTGCTACAGGTAAATCGCAAGAAGGTCAAGGTAGTATGACTATTATACCGCTAGTCGCGGAAAATCCACAGATAGAATCATCGATAACTATTAACAATGCTCACGGAGATGATGTAATTAGAGATGTGTTTATTCCATCTCAAGATTCACAAATGATGTATTCTTGTGGTGAAGACGGAAATGTAAAATGCTGGAAGGCCAATACCAGATCATTGACAATACCGGAAGGTTTCTGGGATTATTCAAGTAAATTTAATGTTTTTGATACCGAAAGAGACATCGCTATGGATAATAATGATTCGAATTCAGCCGTTGAAGACACACACAAGAAACACAAAAAGAAATCAAAGACCAAGAAAAACAAAAAAACAGTACATGTACCTCGTTTCACACCATATTAATGATCGCCTCACTTCTTGAAAATACTATAACTAATATTTTAATACAGAGATACAATGCATTTCTTGTTGTTTATGTTTATATATGCTTATATATCTGACAATTCACGTGACCAAAAAACTCTCTAAAATTTAGCACGCGCGTGAAAGGCTTCGGACATACAAAAATAATAATAATAATAATAATAAAAGAAAGAGAATTTCACATTTGTTTATCATTCACACATCCTATTTAACCATCGATGATCTAAAATATTATACCTTTGAGTAAATACTTGCCAGAATAGCATATATATAAATATATCTGCAGTGATCTCTATTTGTGTATAGAGATATAATATCATTACGTTCATATAGGGACCCCCCAAAAAAAACATATCAACAAGATCATTTTAAATTATGAGTAGTGTTGTCAATAAAGGTGGAACTCGTTTTGCTCCTAAAATGAGGCAACGTAGAACTGCTGCTTCAGGCCTACCTACAGTGGGTGCTGTTGCGACTCCTATAACTGCCGTCCAGGCTTCGGAGGAAGTTGATGATGCTGGAAAAGACGAAATTTCAAAGAGTGTAGTAAATGATAGTGCAACTTTAGTTGCTACTCAAATATCAACTCAAGAAGTAGATGTTGATGAGGGCCCATTAGCTAAAGGTACACAAAATGAAGATATAGATCCTAAACAAATTATAAATACTGATGGGAAACGATTATCCGTTTCTGGCCCATCTGATAAGCATCAAAGAAGGTTTAGTCGGTTACCATCATTAAGCGGTACTCTAGGGAGTCCATTGTTGAAACCTTCTCTAACTGGACCAAATAATACTAATAGAAGATTATCTACAATTTCCAAAAATCCTAAAAAAAAGAAAATATTAAGCATTAATAAACTATTATCTGAAAATGAAGATGATGCTACTTTAAATGCGATTAAAAAACGTAGGTTATCTAGAACTGCTCCACCAGCCACAAGAAGATCAAAGTCAGGACGTAAGAGTAGTGTAATCTCTAAAATTTTTGTTCCACAGGAGACTAATTCAGATGGAGAGGAAGATGGTGATACTTTAAGAAATAACAGAGAAAGGAAAGATTCTATAACGGATACAGTGCCTAATGATGGAGAATATTTCGAAACATATCTTGTTAGAAGTATTGATGAAGTACCAGCTGATGTAACAATCACTGATTCTGCTCGTTATTTGGTTGATGAAGACAATTTCACAATGGAACAACTTTGTAAGAAGACTTTGCCTATAGGTCAAATTTCAGAAAATTTTGATAAAGCTAGAAATGCAGAGAAACAAAATCTTTTAAAGAGGAAAGAACGTCGTAATTTAAGAAAAAGAGCAAGAGAAGAATTCAAGTCTCTGCAGTCATTAAATAAAGAAGAAGAAGAACTCGAAAAAGAGGAACGGAAGAAGAAAAGGGAAAAACTATTAAATGCTGAGGTACCAGAATTTGGAGCACCTAAAGGTCAGCAAATGCAATTGAAGATTGGTGCCGATGGTAAAATGATTTTAGATGAAGAATCGACTGTGGTTGATAGACACAGAAATGCAAATTTAGAGAATGCACAAAAAGAGAAAGTTGATGAAAATCCATTCGAAAATCTATACAACAATGCTTCATATGGTAAAGGTACATACACAGATCCTTGGACTTTAGATGAAATTATTAAACTTTATAAAGCCTTAGCTATGTGGGGTACCGATTTCAACTTGATTTCTCAAATGTTTCCATATAGAACAAGAAAACAAGTGAAAGCCAAGTTTGTCAATGAAGAGAGGAAACATCCAATAATGATTGAACTAGCTTTGCGAGCCAAATTACCTGCAGATTTTGATGTTTATTGTGTAGATATACAAAAAGAACTTGGAACTGTTGATGACTTCAACAAGAAGATAGCGCAGCTGCAAATTGATCATGAAAAGAATATTCAAGAAATTGAAAAAGCAAGAGAAAGTGCCAAGATTGAAGATATGAATATACAAAGGGATGGTGACATGGATAAGAAATCTTCTGGTGGTTTCAGACAAAGGTATTTAAATACATACAGAAAATCAGAGGTTGTCCTTGGTACCATTGATGATGTTAAAAAATTAAGAAAGATTAAGGATGAGACAGTTAAGGAAGAAGGAGAAGGAAAGGGTGAAGATGAGCATGATGGTAGTGAGCATGATAGTGAAGAAGCCGAAGCCGAAGAAGAGGAGCAACAAGAAGAAGAGGATGCTAATGAAAAGAAATAGAAATAGACTCCAAAAAAGATAATAAAAACTAGCATTATCATTTGTAAGGAATGAAATTTAATATTACGTCGTATGCCGTTTATTGTTTCGGTTAGCCTCTCTTCCTATCTAATAGACATCAAATGAGATACTATTTTAAAGAAAATATATATCTTCCCGAAACAAGTATGTAATATTATAATGATATCGCAACTATATACATATACTTAGTGCAACTTAAATGTGATATGGCAATAGGTTAATGATGAAGAGTACGGCTTTTTTAGCACTATGTGTCCTTAAAAAGGGTTTGCGAATTGTTATATTCGAGAGGAATCTGATAATAAAAAAAAATACTAAAGCTTCGTTGTCTCGCTTAGTTCACCGAAAAATCATAACATATGTTTCATAACTGGATCATCACCATCTTTTTATAGAAGTAATATCACCTATGAATGTTAATGAACTAGTATGATGAAGGAGTGCGAAAAAATAACATTCTAACATACAAATACATTCAACATCTGATTCATCGAGAGAGGATCATTTTAACTATATATTAGCAGAACAATGACCCAGACAACTTTTACGAACACTACCTCTGAAAGAAGAAAAAAGTACACGATTGAAATAGAACGTGAAATAAACGATAACTATGTGAAGATTCAAATTACACCTAATGGACTCCGAAAAAAGCAATTTATCAATTGCATAATAGTTATTATATTCAATAGTTGGATCATGTTATCCAGCCATACATTCTTTGAAAGATTTGCATCATATACTATTGCGGTTAAATCATTGATGTTCCTCACCAGTTGTATGACACTAAAGAACCCTACAATTGAGACATTGACAATATTTAAAAACTATGGAATTCAAACATCAGATGTAAGTGGGTATAGTGTGTTACCAGACACACTCAATAACATGATTTGCTCCCCACGGACAATATTTGTCCCAAGAGATAGAATAGTAGATGTTATCATCAATGAGGGATTTGTAAGAGAATGCCAAGTTATATTTTACTTAGCTGCAATTGTCAGAGGCCAAGATAAAATGAAGCTTCTGTTTTCAAGAAATAGACCCCGATTAGTTGATCAAAAAACAATATATAATTTAGCAAGAAAATGCCTTTATTTGAAACGTGAACCGTTACTGGTAGAATAAATGACAGATGAAATCGATGCATACGACTTAGAGAAGATACAATCATCAAGTCCTCTAACTACCTAAAGTTATTGAAATTTCACATTTAATAATTTTATTTATATTTATAAATGAATTCTAATTATGTTATGATAAATATTTTTTCCCAAATTTGCCTCTTGGACTTTATTTTCATTATTAAACTTTGATTTGGGTTTCTGATTTGAGTACCCTATTTCTTGCCCTTACTGCATCAAGGAATGTAGAATATGACCAACTTAGATCACTAGCTCCTTGAAGGAACCCAGTATATTTATTAAATTGTTCACTCATTTCACCTTCATTACTCATATGTTTTCTGATTACCTCAAAGAAAGAATCACCATATTTGAACAAATTATTTAATGTTACGTTAAAGGCCATTGAATTATATGGGATTGTGATAATCACATCTTTTTCCCAAGGAGTATTAAAATTCTTTTGGAAAAATAAACTCCAAAATTTTGTTTTCCACAAGTTAATTACGATTGGCTTTTCCTCCAAACGATATGATTCAATTAACTTATAGACCAGTTCAGCGGCAGCTGTCGTAGCAATAAACCATGGATTACCCTCACTAGTTTGAACTCCATCATATATATCTTCAGGGTATCTACCTAATGCAACACCAACATTTAGGTTACTAACGGGGTGGTTTATTGGATATAGGATGGACATACTTTTCACTAACGAATATAATGTATTTAGTACTCCAGAATCATATACATCGAATGGGACTAAATGATTGAAGTTACTAGTATTTTGAGAAGGATGAGAGACAATTGATGCCAAAATAACTGCAATATCCAATCCAGATCTTGTATTCAATAAATTGGGCGATTCGACTAAATATCCTTTATATGGATTTATGAAATTGTCCTTAGATATTAAATATTCGTGAAGAATACGATGCGTCTTTTTTAATTGACCTAATAAATCATTATCGCTATTTGGAAAATTACCATGAATGAATTGAAAAGTTTCCCATTTTTCAATAGCTTTATCTAATGCATAAAATTGTACCAATGTAGTAAAAAAATGACGATCTACAATCTCTTCCCAAAGATCAAAGCTACTATCTTCATAATTTAAGACAATAAACTGTAAATCGTAATATATTAGATCGGACAATATATCTAATTCATTAGTAAATTTATAATGATTTTCTGAATTTAAAAAATTATCAACTAATAAATTATTCCCTTCTAGTAATTGTAAATAATTTAAGACTGTTATTACTCGTAGAGGTGGCCCATCATTCTGTGGCCTGCCCCAATTTTCATTAAAAGCAGTACTATCAATATTAAACTTTGGTTCTGCTAAACCTTTATATTTACCTTTCAAAGAAAAATTGCCTGATCTATTTTCTAATCTTTGTAAAACAATTGAATTGTTAATGTATTGAAGCATAATATTATGAATTTGTGTATTTTGTGTAATTTCTTCATTGTCCATATAATTTTCAAAATAATCCCAAACCAATGCGTTAAGAGTCATTGCACTATCTCTAGTCCATTGATAGAAATAATCTGGTGAATTTCTTGATGGAGAAGCTGTAAGTACACCCAAGGGGATATTGGTATCCCAATCCATTTCATTACCTGTGAATTTTATATTCTTTAATATTTTGTACCTAGCGATTCTTAATTCTTGTGTCAACCATTCATTAAATTGCGATGGTTCAATTGTGGATGGTTGTATTGTTTTTACTGTTAATATATCTTGTTGATGGAAATTGGTTATAGTATAGTCATTAACTTTTGTATTCGAAGTTCCATATAACGTATCATAGCCAGTTAATTGTTTTAAGTTAATGAATTGTTGTTTTAGAAACAACAGAATCAGTAAAACAAAGGTTAAGGATAATGATAAATAATATCTTAAGCGACTATTTGGAATACTAATGGGGTTGTGTCTACTCTCATTTTTATCCCTTACATTGTAATTATGAGGTTTCAACTTCATTAAACTCATTTCAAATTATAATAAAAAGAAAGAGAAGAGGAAGGAAAAGATGTGAAATTTCTTTTCTTTATTTATGTTATATTATTGTTGTTGTTGTGATTACGTTGCTTGTATTAGTGTTAGTACAAGTCAATGTTCACTTATAATTAACAAACATTCTAATCTTTAAATCAGAATAATTTTTGCTGATATAATTAAGAAATCAAAAAAAAAGAAGAACTTCGACATATATTTGTGACACTTTATAACGTCTAATTATTTTACAGAGATGTAGAAAATCTACACAGAAGTAATAAAAGATGTTACTACGTCAAATAAATATTTGAATTAAAGAGGGGGGAAATGTGAAATAATTTGGAACTTTTAGGGTTGTAACGCCCCCCCCCAAAAAATTATTCACCTTTCGACGTAAATTCTAGTTTTAATTTTTATGTAGAAAAGTGAACTGTTTAGAAGCTATGAATACCTTAGATGAAATATTTTAAAGTATTTATTTTATAGAAAGAACAAGTTATTACTCTATTTATGAACATCTTGAATCAGGAAGTTTGTGAATATTAACTTCTAATACCAAAAACTAAAATTTCCGGAATCCAACTAATCATACTGTATTCACAAAATTTGAAAATTTATTGAAAAATGTAATAAGCAACAACATTGTATAATCTTGTAAACTATCACCCATAGTCGACTCCAATTCTATTTAATATATTGCTTTATTATATACTGTACTACTTTGTGAAGATGCGTCATAATTTCCTGACACTAAACAAAACCAAACAACAAATAATCAAATTTAACACTATCTTCTTACAGTGAATCTTGTTTAACGGTTCATGTTTTTATTCGATGGGTACTTTATTATGTTAATACAATTATATACAACTACTCCTAAAAATAATAGAAGTTTCAATATCGATATAAATTAATATTTATATTGTAACGACAGTTATCTTTTAGAACGCTTCATAAAACACAATTTAAAATTAATAGCAATAAAAGACGTAAATTGTCTCAAGAAAAAAAAGATGGGAATTAAAGATTCTAAGTGTCCTGCATATTCTTTAAAATTTGATAACATTAGATTGACAGACAGTCCATTAGATGATTATCAAAGAACTTTTTTTATCGCTTTATATCAAAAGTTTTATTCACAAAATTCAATTAAAACCCCTGAGACATCTATAGAAGAACTTAATCTTAAACAATTAAATATTTCTACTAATGAATATGTCGTCAACTCTTTTGTTACTTCAGAAAATTTTACAATTTCAAATTTGAACGATTTATCAAATTCTACTACTGATGTCAACAACAATAACAGTAACATCGCGATTAAAAATATCATAAAAAGTAATGAAAGTCCTCAACATAACGAGGTAAACTGCGAAGTATTAGACAATAAAATAAAAATAAATAAGAATACAAAAACAGTAAAATTAAACTGCTGTGAATATCATCTACCAAATTTGAGAATAAATACCAGATTTAGGGATAATAATGAAATACGTTTGAAAAATGAGCAAGAACAAATTTGTCCTCTAGATGGTAGTCTCGACCTCTCTAAAGCGTCATTAAAGAAAATTCCTGTGTCGATTAAAAATAAGTTACAACTTAATAAAGATTCTTTGAAAAGACAATTGATGGATTGTAGTCTATCGTTCAATCAATCAGATGAATTTTCAAACAACCACAGCCATTCATCAAGTGAACCAAATGACTACATTATGTGGGATCACAACACCGGATACGTCAATATGACTACCATTTTAAATATTTACGAGGATATCATGAAAGGACTAATAAGTTGTAAGAGGATAGAAGCTAATGAGCAACAGAATGGAAAACTACAAAGATATTGCCGACAAATGTATCATGCTATTATGCCCAATAATGTAAGAAAATTCGATGATTTAGAGGCAAGATGCATTTTAAGAGAAGACGGCTGCATCTCACCTGGAATATCATCGAGTTCAGTACAAATGGATAAGAGTAATAATAATAATAAAAGTAACAATTTACTAGCAAGTCCTTTAGGAAAAATTGACAATACAAACGATATTAGTCAAGAACCTCGACAGTCAAGAATAAGTGTTAAAGTTGAACAAGACAGTTATACTTCAAATTTAAACTACCGTCAGTTTTTCATCCCACAGCACTCCCCAAGATTAAACAATATTTCGTTTAAGAAATTTGTGATAAATTTAGTAAAAAATCACAATATACCACCTTGGAGAATTGTTTTCGCAAATATGAGTTATCCTATTTTGGTTCAGAATATCATTAAGGGCCCCAAAGAGACTCAAGGAATTTGGATACCTATTGGAGTTGCGCGAAGGATATGTTCTGGGTTTTGCTATCCAATTAGATATTTTTTGGTTCCACTTTTTGGTAACGATTTTGTTACACTTTGTCAAGAAAGAATGACAATGTTTCTGATTACATGCAATTCTTTTACAATAAAAAAAATGTCGAAAACTCCGAAGGATAAACCAAACTGTAAGAAAAAACCATCAAACTCACAAAAAACACAAACAAATTCACAGGTTATGAAATCTATTGTTGTGTCATCTTGCTCTCCACCCCCCCTAGTGAGAGGGGGGAAAGTTTTGAGTGATAGTACGATCCCAAGGAAGAGGCAAAATATCCCCAATAATCAATCAATACCGAAATCATTTAAAAAGAATTGTAGGGATAAAAAATTGAAAGGTCCTATTTCCCCAGAAAGTAAATTTACTGAAGCTAAAGTCAAAAATGATGACACAAATGTACTTATCAAGCATGAAACTCCTCAGAAGGATAATATGAAAAACGAAATGGTACGGACCATACAAACCGCCGATTCTAAAAATGATCATCATCCAGTTAAACTACCATCTATTCACAATCTGATAGAAAATCTTTCTGGCACACATGGTGAAATACAAAATCCTACCACAGTCAACACTAAGGTAAAACTCGGTTCTGAACAAGAAGATCACCTGGTGTCACATACCCATCCTCGACCTATTTCAAAACAACTTCTGTCGATGCACTATGAACACCCCCGATGTAAGAAGCCCCAGCCCTCAACTGAACAAAGCAAGATCTGCAGTTCTCCTTTTACTTCCGATTGCTCATCAATATCTAGTTTTTCCAGCAGCAATTTGTCTCCATTACAATATTTAGATGTAACATATTCCCTAAGACCAGAAAATAGTTTGAATTATTGCGATAATAATCGAAATTCATTTGGTAGTGACACCCAGGTACTTAGAAGTCGCCAAACTCACACATCCAGTATCCCTGTATCAAATAATAAAAGTAGTGATTCAAAAACGTTTTTAAATAATAAAGGTAGTGCATCCGATATAGACATACCACATCGTCAACTTAATCATAATCTTTTATTTTCTACTCACCCTCCTCAAATCCAAAACAGAGGACACACCTCTTCTGCACAGAATCAATCGGATAGTATCATGGAATCCTATACTCATCCACAGCAAGAACAACATCTATCGTTACCAACCTTGACACAACCATGCCCACAACTTTCTCACATATCAAATCCAGTATCCCAACAATTATTATTACCAAAAAAGAATAGCAACTATGTACTTGATCAGCGAACATCAAATCAAGTAGGTATACACGCAACAGCTTTGCATGATCAAGTTTTAGAACACCAAGTAGTCCTTCAGCAAACCTTCGAACAACAAAATCGTAATTTACAAATGACACAATCATATAATAATGAATTACTCCTAGATGCATAACGAAATTTGGAACAGAGTCTAGAAAGAAAACAAACATCAAATCCAAGGTGACACAATTCTACCTAATTTTGTTACGATTTATTTTATATCATACTTCGTAGAATTCTTTACTTTTTTTTTAGAGTTAAATTCTAAAAAAGTATGTACCACGCAATTTGAGGATCAGAATGAAAGAAGATGTAAGTTCCCCAGACCTACGAAGGCGTATTCATAAAAGTAATAAGTACAACCGATAACCAAACTCAGTAGCAACAAAAATGTGTTATATATTTCCAAACTATGCAGGGCACTTCTAAAAAATATATATATATATATATAAAATCATCTCTCGGAATGTAACACTAATAATATGAAATGTAATTAAAGTGTAATTTGAAAATTATTCTTTTAATTTAAAATTATACAAATGTAATTGTTCAACGTTTGTATTGTGAGTAAAACACCAGGGACAGGTACTAGTTATGTCGGAAGTTGAGTAAATCAATAGAAAATACTACCAAACTAAGACAACAATTTCGTCCACTCCGTAGGCCATCTGTATATGTGCAAATAGCTACAATATCTAATTAAATATGTTACGTATACGAAAGAATTGCCCTTTTTCAATGTAACCATTAATAATTTTAGAAAATGGAAAAGCTTAATTAACTGCCTTATATTTATAACATAATTTTAAATTAGATGCTATCTTACTGCCTAACATGGAGCATTTTTGAATCGATAAAGAAGCATATTTTTATGTGACACACAACAAGAAAAGCTGCAAAAAAAATTGCTTTCACTCGGAGTTGAACCGAGGATCTCCACATTACTAGTGTGGCGCCTTACCAACTTGGCCATAAAAGCTAATAATTTTTGTTTTCCGAGAAAAATGGTTACATTAAATATAGCTCATAATTTTAAACTTAAATATTTTGTTTTTCGTTTTTCTTGCTGAATAGACTGCTCAAGGTGACTATAACCTTTTCATTAACATTTATACATTCTTAGTGGGACAAAGTGATAGCATTTGGATTTACTATTGAAGGTATATGTCAGAAACTAAGGGTAACTTACTGTGACACTTAGTCCAAAAATATTGTAAAGAAATAATTAGCAATATTGTAAAGAGACCAGCAAAAATATTTAAACCAGCACAAAACATAAAAAATAAAAACAAACCAGCAATATATGCAGGTGAGTTGTTTAAGAAAAACTAATGGTATATATAAAGCCATTATTGTAAAATAAGAAATATTTATGATTAAGTAATTTGAAGATTATATAATTTAAAATAACCGATCAATTATCATACCAAAAAATGTCCGAATTACATTTAACTAACAAACAAGAAATTAAAGAATCAACTGAGAGTAAAAACTCTAACTCAGATTCTCTACAGATCTATTTAAAAATATTGATATATGTTAATCTTTCATATGGGGGTAGTGCAATTGTATAATACTGTGAGAAAACTAAAATATTTTTATATAGGGTCCATAACTTCGCAACCTTAAATACCGCGATTGCTTATTTTGCTCGTGACTTTTCTTATTAAAAGAGACGAGGTCATCTTGAGGAAATTAAACCATCACACATGAAAGTACCATGTAACTTATCTACTCATATTAAGTTTACAACATCACCTCTCAACAGAGTGCCAATTAGGGCATTAAGAATATTTATTATGTAAGAAGTAAGTTTACTTTCACTAGACAGTCAAAACTACCGGAAAAGATGCCCCAGATACCGCAAAACCAATAAGACAAGGATAGAAATATACTTACAAATTTAAAATATCGAAACCGCAATTAAGATAGTACCTCCATTCTGCTTAGCTCTAATATTAAATAATTATTCCATACGAGTTGCCTTGAATTCGAGTAAAATGAGTGATATGCACTGATTTTGGCACATAACAGTCCAGAAACGTAGGTATTGCTTATGAACTTAAAAAAGCAAAATATTTTCAGAAGTTACAAAAAATAAAACGTACGTCAAACAACTTCCAAATAACTTGTGATGTTACCTGAATATTACCTACACCTTTATGTGTGTAAGTTAATCGACATAGAAATAAAGTTTATATAAGTACAAGTAACATAAATTTTCCATCTAAACAAATTCCATAGAAATCACATAATTCATTAATAAGAACCGGCGAGGGCTTAATTTTTTAAACTCATAACTACCATATTTTCTCTTTACCAGAGGGAATCCTTACAGGAGTTTTGTACTATGGAGTCACAACCGAGCAAGTGTCGAATTAGCTACTCCATTCCTTAACCAATATTCCCAATATATACACACACACACACACACACACACACACACACACACACAGGTTGACATGTATTTATACATATCAAACTTTGAAATGGAAGACATATCGACTACTTATGCACATTATTCCTAATCGTGAAAAGTATAGATTCTTTAAACTCGCAATTGTAGATGTTGATACTTTTGAAGTCCTTGATCTTTTCTTCACTTCGTAAACAAAAGTTCGGTGAGAAGAAAGCGGCGGCGTTGAAGAAAATTGCTGAAATAATTCAATAACAGTTTAGTACTATAAAGACACTTTTAGAGTTTGATTTTGGATACGAAAGAAGCAGTTGTTACAAGTCTTATTCATGATATAACCGAACTTATTCACATCTACAAAACTGATTGTTAACGTATATACCCATGGAGTTTATAGATTATCAAGACTTCAGTGTTGCAGACACAATTGCATCCGAAACACCTACTGGTGACTCGTTGCCTGAACCAATGCAACGTCTCAATCTGTCAACATATACAGGAAACCCATCTGTAAGTTCAATGGATACAAATTTTAAACTACCCGACATAATTTCTTCCGATTCAAAGTTCGCAAATGTTACGCTATATGATAAAATGAGTCAATACGCTGCCATATCTATCAAGGCATTAAATTCTAACGACAATGAAGGCAAAGTTACACAAGATATTGGCCATGATAATTTGACAAAGATTCCGACCACAAAGAATCATGATAGTAACAAAATTGTACGCGATTTAAATAATATGGTAAGCAGATCATCAGTAGATCTGAAGAGTCTTGACACTAAAAATTTAGTTTTGTCCAAAAAACTTTCCAAGATATTAAATGATTATAACTCCAGTAATTATAAGAGTACTATTGAATTAAAGAGAAATTTGAAATTTTTGGAAGAAAACAAAAGCAATATTTTGCTAGATAAAGAAAAATTAATTAGTTCCGAATATACTGGTACTCTAAGTAGAAAGACATTGAGAAGTGATATTGAAAATGAAGTCTTAAAAGAACACATCAAAGTTCTTGAAGAGTTTAGACCTATAATTCGGAGGATGAAAAGGTTTTCTGGACCATTAGATAAAATCAGGGATGAGTCTAGATTTATACTTTCTGAAACCGAAGATCAATCTCAGGGAAAAAATAGAAATATAAGATTATTAAATACAATCGATTCACTAAGAAATGATATGGAGCTTATTAAATTAAAGAAAAAATTGTTACTAGCAATAAAGGAAAAATTCACCTTGAATCAAGTCGAGGACGACATTATTATTAATGGTAAGATAAATAACGAATATTTTGACGTTTTGAATAAGGTAATCAAAATAAATGAACATGCTACATATCTTCTTGCTCTACCTCAAGATAAAGCCGGTGGTGCTTTGATTGAAAAAGTAAACAGATATAATGGTATAATCAGCAAGAAAATTTTCAATTATCTTATGGATTTCATTTATAATTTTGAGTCCAATGAATGGAGTACATTTGATAGACAATATGAAAATGTTTACAATACCAAAACTTTCCACAGAGCATTGGTTTATCTTTCCAACGATTTGGAATTTTTTCAAGAATTTATCAACAAAGTTACATCGGTCAGATCAAAGAGTTTCCTGGATAAATTTTTATCTCAGTTTGATATAAATAAGAAGAAGAACAATGATATTAAACCAATTGTACTTTCTGCACATGACCCCATTAGGTATATTAGTGATCTACTGGCTTCCATACATTCCCTAATTGCAAATGAAGCAGATTTTGTGAAATCGTTATTTAAATTCCAATATGAAGAATTTGAAAATACCCCTAAATCTATTCTTCAAGAAAATCAAGCAGAATTTTTAAACGGGTTAGATATTAAGTTATTAAATGATATTGTTCAATCCATATCAAATACATGTAGGATTAGAATTGAACAAATTATTAGATTCGAAGAAAGTGACACTATTAATTTTGAAATCGTCCAACTGTTAGAATTATACCATCTAATGTTTGTCAAGAAGGGTATAACTAAAGAGAATGAATTGATTAAAAATCTAGATTCATTGAAAAAGACCTCCAATAAGAAAATTAAAGTGTGCTTTACAAAATTCTTAACTGATAACATTAAATCAATCCAATATGGAGAAAATTCTGATTTATTACAACCAGATTGGTTATCAGAATATCTTAACAAATTAGTTGAATTTTTTGAACTTTATGAAAGAAGAAAAGGTCCATCCTCTTTTGAACCTGATATCGATGATCAGTTTTCTTCAGATGAAGGAAACTCTACACTTGACAAGAAAATGTTAGATACAGTTGCAAAAGAACCATTTTTAGTGACGTTAATAAAACAATTAAACGATGCCTTCCCACAAGCTCGTAAAAATGAACACACGAAACTTTCGTTGCTGACAGTAGAAATTAATTGCTTTGATTTGATAAAAACGAGATTACAACCATTTAAGAATACCATCTTAAAACCGCATAACGACCAAGAATCAATATTTGATCTTGTGAATGACAAATTAAAGGACTTTGTTTCCCAAATGAAAGAAATACAATCGAAATTCCTATTCGAGAGCACAGGACTAGGAATGTACAATAATTTATTTAATATGATCTTCCCAATTGATTCCATTCAAGATGAATTAGATTACGATATGTATTTATCATTAAATGAAAATCCATTAATGAGCCTGAGTACAATCAATGAAAATGTACATGAAAAACTGAATGAATATATACCACAGGCAATGACAGACATTCAAGAGAAACTATTGTTTAAATTAACATCACCTTCCATTGCGGATGAGATAAGTGAAAATTGTTTTCAAAAATTATCTAAATTTTATGATGTTTTCCAAAAAATTTTAATCCATTTAAATCCAGAAAATGAACAACATGTTCTTGAGATTTTAAACTTCACTTCAATTGAATTTCATACTTTACTTGGTCTAGAATAGCCTATCGAATATAACTATCTAACTACATAGCCGCACGTACACACACAAAGACAAATAACCGAATTGGTGTAAAATATAAATAAATATTATTATTAAAGAATATAACTAACTGTAGATAGATCAACTGACGTAAGAAGAATGAGCAGGAATTTGACCTCTCCCATAACCGTTAGTCTCATAATAATCCATTGGGTAATATGATTCATCGAACATTACATCTTTACCCATTAAGACACTGGCTTCATAAGGGGTCAAAAGTGGCTTATTAAAAGCGTAACCCCAATCGATAGACAACCTAGGACACGCAACTTGGATAAAGGCATCGATTTTATCGAACATTGCCAATTTCTGTGGGAAAATCTCACTTAGGATAATTTTAACTACGGAGTAACCTTGGTCAACTAATGTTTTCTCAAGTCTATCCACAGTTCCGACATTACCTTGTCTTCCTAAAGCACCCAAGATTAAACCGATCACTTTACCACGTCTAGCTGTTTCAATAGCTTCTGTTCTTATCTGAACTAATTGTTTTTGATCATAACCTTCTCTGGTGAATTTTCTATTGTATGGATCATATTTAAATGCAGGAATTTCTGGATTATGAATCATAGCAGATTCTAAATGGAATCTACCATCACCAATAAAGATAATTGCGTCTATTTGATTCTTATCAAGTCTTTCTGAGGTACATCCTAATACTTCACCTCTTGATAGTGGCTTTATTTGAGGCGGAATAACATAAAGTAAGTGATCATTGGGTGGATCATGTAACAATTTATCCTTTATACTATGTACTGTTGGATTAAATTGAATGGTACTGACGGTAGCCAGCTTACTACCTTTTGGAAAGTTCTTCTGTAAAGTCTTAATAATATGTGCCTCATCAATGTTAATAGTGACGAAAACATATAATACTTTGATAGTAGTAATATCAATAGGAACCAAACATGAATGGGCATAATGAACAATGAAGTCACATTCAAGGGCTCTAGCAGTGTAGTCATCGATACAACAAGCACCATACGACACATCACCCATTACAACAGTCTCTACGCCGCAGAATTGTTCCAAAATATCACTAATTAGTAAAGAATAAATCAATAACCCTTCAGGCATCTGTAAAGCAACACGCTTTGAATTATTTTTCTTTAAATTCCATATAGTCTTATGTATTTCAAAATTATAATTAGAAGGTAATAATTTGATAGCTTCATTTAGTTCTTCATCATTTAAGATTTCTTCTGGAATATGTGTGATCATACTTCTGGAACCATTAATAGTACTTCTGGCCTTCCTGACCAGTTCCTTACCGTCTTCAGAGGATACAGTTTTGATGCCTTTCCCATCACCATTTCTCGATCCGACAAATCTTCTTCTTGGAACCTTCTTAGGCTCATTATTTGCTTCTTCAGAAGACATTATTTCCTTTTAGAGGCTTTAAATAATTTTCTTTATAAACTATTTGTATCTAAATACTTATAATCCTTAAGAAATAAAATTATTTTAACGTTTAAGCTAAATTAAATTTGATTTATAAGCAAAGTTGAACTTTATAAATAAGAACTTGAGGCAGTATATTGAAAAATTTATTTGTTCCTATTTCTGGATTATTAATTTTTCAGTTTAGCAGTGAAAAAAAAAATGCGATGAGCTCCCTGTTCTCTTCCGATTTTATTTTATTTTTCATAAAGCACGATTGATCTCTTTAATAAACAAATTTCAATTTTATTTTTATGACAACATATACATACATACAATTTTTAAATCCGAATAAATACAGAATAAATATATATTCTTCTGTGTGTTCCATTTGAAGAGGTGTTACTGCTAATGAAAGCATAGGAAAGTGAAGAGAAATATTAAGACCATTTAGTGGTACTATTAAAAGAGAAGTTGACTAACAAATAAAAGGTAGAACAAGTTAAGGGGGCAGTGCCAAGTGAAGCTTGTATAGTGGAAAAACTGTTCATATATATATCTACATTACATTTATTAAAAGACAATAGTAACTACCGAAGTAAGATCATACTTTTTGTATTGATAAAGTACTATATTTAGTGCCATAACCTTAAGTTGAAAACATTTCGTGTATTTCTTTCTCAAAATAAAAAATAACAGAAAATAGGTCCCATTTTAATAATGTTTGTGCGGACGATTTCCAATAGGATATCAATGAGATATATTCCGAGGAATATGTCAAGGCGTTCATTTATGCAAAGTTGTTCTTCGGCATCCAATACGCCAGATTTTGAAGGAACTAGTAAGAGATCAAACCTATTAAATGATCATCTCTCGACAACTATATCATCTGGTAACGATAAAATCGTAGAAATGCCACAAGTAAGAAGCGAAAAAGATCTATCACTGCTTGAAAACGAAATTAAAAGAGTTAACCATCTCTCTGTTAAATTTACTGATCATAATTCTAAAATGACTGAACTTCCCCCAAATTTTGGATTGAATCAATCCATTGCCATAGAAAAGGATTTAGAACGTGAACTTAATGCAATCGTGAACTCTTTCAATGCCTCTATCGAAGTAGCCATTGGATATGGGTCTGGAGTATTCGAACAAGCTGGTTATACAAATGATCACACACAGGAGAAACCACAAATTGATATGATATTTGGTGTTACAGATCCTTTAAAATTCCATACCATCAACTTAATTCAAAACCCTCATCATTATTCGAGTATGAAATATTTAGGTAGTAGTAAGATATCTTCTTTTCAAGAACTTGGAGCAGGTATATATTTCAATCCATTTACAGAAATTATGGGCCATCAGGTGAAATATGGTGTTGTATCTATGGAAAGACTTTTAAGAGATCTTTCTCAATGGGATACATTTTATCTTGCTGGACGTTTACAAAAACCTGTTAAATTTATAAAGGATAATATGTCTATAAAATATTGGAATCAAATTAATTTAAGGAATGCAGCAACTTTAGCCAAACACTTAACATTAAAGAAACGGAAACAAAATTCAAATAAATCTACAATTGATGAATTTCAATTTTATAAAGAGATTGCTGGATTAAGTTATTTAGGTGATATACGATACACTTTGGGAGGTGAAAATCCTAATAAGATTACTAATATTGTAACTAAAAATTTTGATAAATTCAAATATTATTATGGTCCCATTTGGAATGAAGTTGTTATAAATGGACATCACTCTTTACCTCAAGGCTTTACGTATGATAATTCTATACATCAGTTGAGAAATAGAATTGCCGAATATAGTATTCTCCAGACTGCAAAAGGGGTATTTACAGCAGGTGTCACCAAATCAATTAAATATGCATGGAATAAGAAAATGAAGGCATGGAAACAAAATTAGTACCAAAAATGTATTATATTGGTGTTTTTTTGGTAAATGAAATGATAAAAAAAGGCTTATGAAAAATATTCATATTCTCATTACTTGTAATTATACACAAAGAGAAAACTCTCTAAAAAAGGTATAAATAAAATTAAATATGTACATACTAATATTCTTAAAACAATTATTGTATCAATTAAGATGCCCACAAAAAAAAAAATGGCCCACAATAACTTTGAAAGTAATATTTTAATATTACATTGAATGAATGATTCTATTTATAAGATGCATAAAGTTAGTTAAAAAATGTGTTGAAATATAAGTAAAATTTCTGAGAAATATGAAAAATGCGTAAGAAAGATTATACTAATCGTTCAGAAGTCTCTGTACCGAATTAACTGTGTGGGTATGATTGGTATAACGAACAGGACTTTCACATCTGCTACTACTCTCACTGCAAGTCTTTTCATCAACGTCATTATTATTTTGATTTTCAGAGACTTCCTTTGACGAGTTATCCGTTTTCGGTTGTTTATTCAAGGGTATTGTAGTACTCGTATTTGCATTTGGATTATATTTCCCATTAGCAAGAATGTTTGCAATAATTGTTTTCCTCTTTGCATCATCTACTATTATTTTCCTTTTAGCATCCTCAATAACATTTAAATCAATGACACCAAATGCCGAGGATCCAGATGCGGATTTAGCTCTTCTATGTTTCTTTTGAATTAATCCAGATGTTCGTTTCGATTGTCCAGATGGTCGACTTCCAGATTTCTCTAACATACGAATACTTGATGGACGTGCAGATTCAGGTTTTGGTTTTTCTAATAAAGGGTCATTCCTTGTATTGTTAAAACTTAAAATTGAAGTCATAGTTTCAGGTATATTTTGTGAATTAGTTGTATTTATTGCTGAACTATTATCAGTGTTAATAATATTGTTATTACTATTACTATTATTAACAAATTTATTCATTGAAGGTAATGACATATTTCTTGTATGTCTTAGATGTCTATCTGTAGTAGTATAATTATGAAATGTTGGTAATTTTTTACTTAATGGTGAAATGGCTTGATTACTATTGTCATCATCTTCTCTAAACTGTGAAGTTTCTTCCTCTTTTATAGTTGTACTTTCCGAAGTTTTGTTATCTACAGCTAAAGAAGCAATTGCATTAGCTCCAATTCTTGCAGGGGAATTCATTCGTCTATGCATACTTTTTGGCGGTACCGTTAAACGTTCTTGGTTTACAGCAGGGAACTTATATTGTTGAGGTTTATCATTATTATTTGGAATATTTTCATTTATTTGGCTCTGTGTTGCAACTGGCGATAATAATGCAGAAATTTCAGCAACAGATACTCCTAATTTTGAAGTTAATTGTAATAATTCAATAGTTTTATTTGTATTTTCTAAACGATAATAATGTTGTTTAGTTCGTTCTTGTTCGATCTTTAATTCAATAGCTTTTGACAATGTTGCGTGAGATTCTGGTGTATCATCAATTATATCTTCACCGAATACCATACTTGCTAAAGATTTTGATTTTTTATGACCATTATTATTGATAATACCATTATCCCTTTTATTACAAAACTTTTCAAAATTCATTCATTAAAAACACAATAACAAACAACTTTATTTTTCTTCTATAATTTTTTTTTGCTGATTTACTAGTTCTTTAAATGTTTCTTTTTATATACTATTCTTTTTACTTTATTTTTATATATAAAGATAATAAACTGAGTCTTATATAAATGAGTTCATTTAAGGGGGAGAGAAAGAATTAGAATAGTAGGTCTTGAATAATGTAAATTATTAACACGATTCTCTTGTCAAGAAATTAATGAAGGAGAACCCTTTTTTTTTCCTTTGTCTGTAAAACAATAATACAGTTTTATAATGACTATCTCTTTCCCCCCGAGAAATGAAAGAACAAACTAAAAAAAAAAAGATATTAATTATCTCTCAAAATATTTTTAATATCTTTTTTGTTTATTTGCTGGCTTGATTTTAATTTGATTATAAATTTGTAAATTTTAAGCTAATTTTTTTGATTATTATTTAATCAGAGCATTGCTTTGGATTACCAAAGAAAGAAGCGCGGGGTTGGTCCCTTTTTTTCTGTTTTAGTTTTGCTAATCGTGCAGAGTGATGCTATTCCGTTTTTCTGCAGATGTTTCTGTGTCGGATTAATTCTTTACCCGGATAAATACTTTTGTATTTTGAAGATTATCTCCGTCGGAGATTTTATTTTAGAATTTTCTTCCGCGGGATGGTGCGGTAGTTTAAGCAGAAAATAAATCCGACGGAGATAATTTGGGTTATAATGATTTAATGTATATATATGAGTTTCTTATGAATATTTATAGAGCAATTCTGACCCTGAATTAAAATCATATCACCATCTATACTAGATATTTACAACTCCTTTTTATCAAGGTTTGTTATTGTCTTTCAAAGGGTTTAAAAAATATCTCTATTTTTTAGTAACTCAATTTACAATTAATAGAGAATGTAAGATCATTGGTTTTGAAGTATTTGTACTGTTGTTATTCTTTATATATAATTGAAAATGTCAAATGATAAGCTAAATTTTATATAAAATATTCGGATTGTATGTTTCTTTTAAACAGTTTCTTCTTCAAAGATAGTTTCAATTGGTTTTTCCATAAATGAAGCATGAGAAAACACAGACATACAAGATGCACCAATTAACCATAATAAAGTAGAAATTGGAGAAGCCAAAAACCCTAATGGTACAGAAATACATAATAGACCAGTGTATAATTGTGTAGTATTAAAGGAACCAAACGGCGTCACTAAACCTTGACCTCCTAATTTATTAATCCCTAAGAACCCAGCAAAGACAAAGACAATAACAAACAATAGTAATAAATTGGTTAATAAAGTATAGATGGATAAACAACCAACAATTAGAGCATAATTACTGGAATAATAACCTAAATTGTATGATACACGAGATTGTAAATCGGAAAAATTAGCTGGTTTTGAAATATTCTTAACATTGAAGAATTCTTGTGGTGGACGTAAAGAAGATAATTTGTTTTGTAAGCTGTGTACTTGTGCTTTAATATTGTCCATGGATAAGTTTTCCAATGACATTCTGGATAGTTGCTAAAAATAAAAAATTAAAATGTTAAGAAAGTGAGAGAGTGTAAAATAACTTGAAGTTAATAAACTTCAAATTTCAAATCCTACATCTAGGTGAAACAGAAAATTATATTACCGCTCAGTAGAGACTATTAATTTCTCATCATCATCATCATCATCATCATTTTTTTTAAAGTAGTTAGTAAAATGAAAACAAAACGATTGCTAATCTGGAAAGAGTAAAGAATTCCGTAAAATAGTACTTACTGCTAAATTGCCTAATTGATTCATGATTGCTGATATTAAGTTCCTTATTCTGAGTTGAATGATATATCTGAACAGACTAAATTATGATATCTACTTATAAATTATTCGAGAAATACTTCTGGATATATATGACTGTTGACATCTTTTATCTATTTTTGAAATTTTTCTTTTTTTTTGTTTTTGTTTGTTGTCCTCTTTACATTTTTTTTGCTTTCAGTTGCTTTGGCTGCGAAAATAATATTGGAAAGAATGGCGTCGCGACGACTCAGCCTGGTAGAAGTTTCAAAGCCTGCGCGGGTTGGTTATTTTAACAATCTTCTAGCTGGAATCGTTAAAGTATTTTGGTAAACACACATTTTTGAGATGTTTTAACGTTCACTATATGTATGTGTATTTAAATAGCAATAAATATTTCGAGGAAGAGAGAGACAGGGTGATGGATATTAAATTAGAATGCAAAGGAATGATGATGGTAATGCATTAGTATGGATACGGCGTCGTGTTAAATGGACAGAAAGAAGTACATCAATTAAAAAGAAAAATAATAATAATAATAATAATAATAATAATAATGTTAAATGTTGGCAAAAATTAAATTTTTTACCAAATAATGGGAAACGTAAAAATACTACTAGTAGTTTAGATAAATGGCCCGTCTCTCAAGAAATAATTACTTGGTTTATTATGCTATGTACTAGTATAATGCTATTAATCTTATTAATAAGAGCTTTAGTACAATTATCAATAGAAATTAGACCATTAGTGAGATACTTTACAGTTTATTCTTTATTTGGGAATAAAATTCAATGGACATTTGGAAATAATACAGTTATAGTAAGATCTATTAGATGGCTGCTTTCTTGGTACATTAGTTAAAACAACAACAACATTAAGGACTGTGTATGTTACTATTACCTATGCGATAGATGATTTTCTCATTTTGGTACTTTTTTTTTTCTATATCCTTCGAAATTTCACGTAATATTGTTTTTAAATGAACCTGAATAAATATTTGGAGATTCAATAGAATTTTGATAGTATAGAACATCATACTACTGATGAAAAAAAGAAAACTACCCGTTTTGACGAAATGTAAGAACTTTCGTTATTTTGATTAAAATAATAAGTTTCGTCGATACAAGACCTTTTTTAATAGAAATAAAAAAGAAAAAGTTATAGTTCTTTTGAGAATTTTATCAGTTTTAATTCTTACCACGGTAAACACAGCTGAGAAATCCGATTTTAGCTCTTTATTACCGTTCTTCATAAGCTATTTGACAGGTTACCTAATTTAAGGGAAAACAAATAACGAAAAACATATTTTGCAATTATTGAATAAATTACTTAGTTTAGATCTGGCATTTAAGGATTTTGATGAGCCGGTACCAACATCCCAGGAGTGGTCCAATGTCGCCATTAACAGTATATTTTTGGTGACCTTCACAGGGCTAGATATGATGTTAGTGGAAGATAATCCAGCGGATTACTTACGAATTCTTTTTATCCACTGTAATTAGAAGAAGATGAGGAGTATCTATAAAGAGGTGATAACAGTTTTACGCTCATTGTGTGGTACCGATGCGCACAATCTTTTGAAATATTATAATGCCCTCCAGAAGTCTTGCGATTTTAAAGTATCGAAGAATGAGATGGAAAGGTGATGCATTAACCCCACAAATATTATTCATGATGCACCGAATAGTTTGAATTAGCAATGGTAATTAATGGAAAAATACTGTCGAACAAAACGAAATCAATGATCAATGGTAAATATACACTTAAGAGATATTTAACATAATTGTAGGGTAGAGGTTCTATCAATTTCATAGTATTTGTACTTCTTTGCATAATTATCTGTAAATCCAATATAAACTATCAATATTTGGAGCTACTACTTTGACACTCAATCTACAATTAGTATCTCATATTACTTATTATTAACCTGTAGACATACTTTTAAATTTTATATTGACCATTATCAAAGCCAGAAAAGAGATGTGGTATTTTCATTATTTTAATATTTTTACATAAAGAAAATAGACTACTAGTATATATAGACATATTAACATTATAATTACAAGCCCAGATCTTGTTTAACCAGAGAACGACAGATTGGATGGTAGGTATCCTTAAATTTATCGAAAGTAGCTAAAGCCAAATCACGGTCGACTTGATTTAACAATCTGTAACCTGGACGCACAAATTTCATACGACCCACAGTACCTAACCATGCAGCCAAATCTGAGTAATATTCTTGCAAATGAGCCAATATTTCAAACTTATAAACTTTGAAGACAACTTCTGCATTTTGAGAATCAGTTATTCCCTTCTTATAAATTTGTAACAATGTTCTAGCAACATCAGAATAATTGGACCATTTAAACGATTCATTTTCTGTGATGTTGTGTCCACCTGTAGTTAAAGTCTCTAAGAACAATACTACTTGATTGGCGTTAAATTCAGCAATATCATCATTTTGGAACTCCTTCAACAACTGTTCTGAAGTCATTTGAGATTTCGCAGCACTAACCCATTTATTAGCTAAAATATAAACATTATCGGCTAATGTAGTATCAAATTTTTGTAAAGGTGGCATCCCAGGAGTAAATAACCATTTTTCCCAATCAACAGTATTTAAAAGATCACGTTTATCATGGTAGAATTCAAATAAAGTGTCTAAGAACTGGAAAGTATCTAGAGATTGTTTTGCAAATTTAGTAAAATAATGTTTGATAAATGGATCAAATTCTTGTGGACCACCGACAAGGTTCTCCAAATAAAACAAGAAATTGAAACCTTTCTCATATGGCACAGAAGAGAAGGCCTCATCTGGGTCAGTACCATCATTCAAACATTGAACTAATGTAGAGAATCTCTTTGGATTAGTCATTGAATCAATAGAGTTTTTCAAATCTGTTAGACCGATCAAAGCACTGAAATGTCTTGTAGTTTCACCATGTAATTTCCCAACAATTCTACGTTCCAAATAAACGGTCCATCCTTCATTCAGCCAGAAATGATTCCAAGAACAATTAGTCACTAAATTTCCTGACCATGAGTGAGCCAATTCATGAGCAATGACATCAATATTAGACTTATCGTGAGCAATTAATGTTGGTGTAGCAAATGTCATATTTGGTGATTCCATACCACCATAAGGGTAAGAATCTACGTTGACTAAGATATCATAAGTTCCCCATTCGTAAGGAAATATAATAGATTCTGCAGCTGTAATGAATTTTTCAACATCACCGTCAAATTCCCATTGAGCATCCTTTAAACGGAATGGTTCTGTGTATACAGTAGAACGAGGTCCAATTGGAGCACTAACCAAATCACCAGAGGCAATACCAACAAGGTATGCAGGAATAGGTACAGTCTGTTCAAATGTATAAGTAGTTCCCTCAGCTCCAGGAGAAGTGATCCCAGAGAACACCACAGGTAATGGAGAAGTAATGTTAGCGGTGAAGGGACTCTTTACGGAAGGAGTATCAAATGAAGGGAATAAAGATCTAGCGTGGATAGCCTCCAATTGAGAAAATACATAAGGTTTCCCTGAGGTTTGTTTTGCTGTCAACCATTGTAACGCAGTACATTTATCAGTAGTTTCAAAGGCTAATGTTAATTGAAATTCTGAAGGTAATTCCTTTGGTGGTTCAATGGTCAATTTAGAACCCAATGGTTCTATACGATCCTCCAAATGGAATGATTTGGTGTCGACACCGTCAACTTGAACTGAAGAGACAATTAAATGGGAAGAATCTAAATGAATCAACTGTTTATTATCGTGACTATTGTTACGATGCAATTGATAAATTACATTACCGGAAATTTTACTCTTTTCAAAATTAATATCCATATTTAATGTAGTGTGTTTAACTGTAAAATCTTTATAGTTAGACAGAGTTGAGTAATCAAACTCAGGACATTGAGTAGGTCTACGTGCCTCTAACACAGGTGGCAAAGTCATCTTAGTCTTGAGGGTGGTAGTAGGAGCAACAGTTGAAAAATTATGTTTTTTAAAACTAGTAAACAATTTCTTTAAAGGGGAACGTTGCATAGCAACAGTAATTAAACCAATAAAAACAAAAGGAGAATAGTTAATTACAGAATCCCAGGAAAGAAGCATTTGCTATGGAAGTATAACTCAACAATACAAAAAAAAACCAAGCAAGATCTCAAAGATAGGGCATGTATACGAAAACCACGATGTTGCAAGAGCAAAAGCTCTTTTTTGTTTTTTGCTTTTGACACATTTTTTTTCTCTTCCCATTTTAATGTCAAAAATGTATTGAAATATTTCAAAAGGCAGTGAGATGTTATAGCCCCGTCGTAGAGAGCGATGTACGCTGGAACAACATCGTGTTTCACAAGACGCCTCAAACGCAATTGGCAAAGTCGAAAAGGTACCACACGACGATGCTACTAGTATTCTGGTTACATTCCAAGAAAAAATAAAGTAGAAACATGTAGGGTATGTGTAAATAAATATCAATGCGAGCAGTGTGGAAGTTTCTGGTGCTCATAAAGGTGATAACGGCTTACTACAACACGATCAGAGATAGAAATGTAATCTCCGAACAATTTCCCTTAATTATATCACTATAAAGGTCATTTCATTATTAACTGCCAGAGTATAGGTAGCAGCAGTCGGGATCTCGTGCCATGTGAACCTGGTGGTGACAAATACAAACCACCAGGACCTGTTGATGTCACATGACTTGCCATAACACCTACGGAGCACTCTTTCAATACATAACCGAAGTATATCGATGGACCAGCCTCTTATATAGATACACAAACTTCACGTGTTCTCCCTTAAACTAGATAACCTACTGAAATCACCGGTCAGGAAAAGGCGATACGAGATCGAAATTACTGTAACACGTATCCACCTGGTAGCATCCCACACACGATGCTCTATACATCTTGATGCATGTACAAATACACATATATACATCTATATGTTGTCCAGTGTACTTCAAATACATATGTGACACTGTGCCACATCACTCCCCACGACAAAGAGGAGCACCGCACACAACCCACCGCACAGGCCACCGCACCGCTCCCTCTTTTTACCTTCACCACCAAGACGGCAAGAATCAACGAAATATTTCTAGAAAATAAATAAATAATGCGCAGCTCTTTATAGATTTTTCTTCTTTCTTCTTCGCGAGTAGTTAATCCGTTATTCTTGCATCAGATACATCTGTAAATTTGGGTTTTTGGTCCCTTGCTAAACCATATTTTGCTAAAGTTAGGATTGTTTTTCTTATTTCAAATTACTCTAATTATATATATATATATGTATGTGTGCTTTGAAAGGGAGGTAAAAACAATTCTTTTTGTTTCTATATTTTTTAACTATACTCAAATAATATACATATAACAAATTAATAATGTCACATCATAATACGATGACTTCAAATGTATCAGATATGATATCACAACAACGATCAAACTTACAGCATTTACAAAATTTACAACAACATACTAGAAGTATGACTTCAACTGATTATGCTACCTATTACAATATGCAGCAACAGCAGCAGCAGCAACAGCAGCAACAGCAGCAGCAGCAACAGCAGCAGCAGCAACAGCAGCAACAGCAAGCTGCTCAAGCTGCTCAAGCTGCTCAAGCACAAGCGGCACAGGCTCAAGCTCAAGCTCAAGCTCAAGCTGCTCAACAACAATTAAAAGTTCCTCCTACTAGTCCTAATCCATTACTTTCAATGACATCTGAAGGCACTACTCAAAGTACAATTTTACCACAAATGATTTCTACCCAGCAACAGCAACTACAACAAGGTAGAAACTCATTAACAAATACATCAATTAAATCAAAAGTTAGAAATTCTATACAAGATCCAAGATCACCTTTAGTAATATTGGTACCAACATCCGCACAACCAACAGAAATTTTATCAGCAAGATTTGCAGCATGGAGAAATATTATCAGATCAATTTTAACATATTTAACAGAAACTGCATCAATTCAAGATGAAATTGTTAGACAGCAATTAAGACTATCACATGCAATTCAATTTCCATTTTTTTCAATTGAAAATCAATCACAACCAAGTTCAACTGAAGATAAAAATGTTCAAAAATTCTTTTTACCATTAGGTAACGGATCAATTCAAGATTTACCAACAATTTTAAATCAATATCATGGTACTTTAGCATCAGCTGCCTCACGTACATCAAAAGAATTAACAAGTGAGGTAATTCCAAGATTAGAAGATTTAAGAAGAGATTTATTAGTTAAAATTAAAGAAATTAAATCATTACAATCAGATTTTAAAAATTCATGTTCAAAGGAATTACAAGAAACAAGATCAGATATGAAACAATTTGTTGAATCTTTAAAAGAGACAAGATATAATGGTACTCCAAAACAAGATCCATTTTTAACGAAAATTATTTTAGATAAACAAATTAAAAAACAATTGATTGAAGAAAATTTTCTTCATGAAGCCTTCGATAATTTACAAACTTCTGGAGCTGAATTAGAAAAAGTTGTGGTAATGGAGATTCAAAATGCCTTAACCATTTATGCAAGATTATTGGGTCAAGAATCTCAACTTGTATTTGATATTTTAATTTCAAAATTAGATGTTGGATTTTTTAATAAAGATCCACAATTTGAATGGGAAAATTTTATCGCTAGAGATGATAATTTTATTTCACCACATTTACCAATGAGAAAACTTAAAGAAATTGTGTATAAATATCAATATGATCCAATGACTTATGAGATTCATTCTGGTTATCTTGATAGAAGATCAAAATTTTTAAAATCGTATTCTCGTGGTTTTTATGTACTAACTCCAAATTTCTTACATGAATTTAAAACTGCAGATAGAAAGAAAGATTTAGTACCTGTAATGTCATTAGCATTAAATGAATGTACCGTAGCAGAACATTCAAAAAAAGGTTCATCTGAAAATAAATTAGTTTTACATGCAAAACAAAATGGAATTATTCATAGAGGTCATAATTGGGTATTTAAGACAGATTCTTATGAATCAATGATGACTTGGTTTGATAATTTAAAAATATTCACAAGTTTTACTTCATCAACAGATAAATTAAAATATATTACTGAAAAATTTAATTTAGAGGCAGATGGGAAACCAAGAGTATCTTCAACAATTTCAAATACTGCATCTCCATCAATGACATCTCCTAGTGCAGCAGGTACATTAACGAAAAAAACATCTTCACAGCAGGACACATCTACCGAAACCAACAATAACAACAACAACAATAATACTTTGGTACATACCTCTACAAATATGGACAATGATGAAATTACAACTTTACCAAACTCCACACCTCATCTTGATAATGCTACAAATACTAATACAACATCATCCATCCCAGATACTGATGATTCGCAAATACGAGATGGTTTACCTAATTTCTATATCGAAACAGTACACCCTGGTAACAAATAAATTTAACATTCCTCACCCTTTTTTTTATTTATTTTATTTTATTTGCCTTATGTAAAATTAATAATAATAATAACAGTAATAATATAATACATATATTCATCTTTAAATCTTTGATGGTAAGTGTCTGAACTGTCTAAAAATATTTTATCTAATATCATTATGTATAGATATACTAAACAACCAGTATTTAATTACTTACCTTTGATAAAACTTGATCAATCCATTTTTCCTCAAATCTGCTATCAGAAAATTTAGTTAATGCAATCCTAATAGCAATATCTGATAATTTTTTCTTATCTTTATCATCCAGATAACTAACTTCTTTGAGAGCATCACACAATGTACCAAATCCTAATATACTACTAGTCTCTTTATAATCTGGATCACTTGGATCAAGGAAAAAAAAACCAACATTATCAATAACAATATCAAATAATGGACCTGCACTACCATGAACAATTGGGATCAACCCACCAGCAATATATTCTACTACAGCTATACCAAAATGTTCATTCCACATTGCATTGATACCATAAGTAGAACTCCATAACATTTTTTTTATATCTTCATATGGAAGATCTGGTATTATTTCAAACCGTTCCTTAGGGATCTTTAATTCATCTAATGCTAAAGTTTTTAATTCTTCAATATATTTCCTATCTTCATCTGATCTTGTCGACCCAATGAATATTAACTTTGGTACATCATCATATTGAGCCGTCTCCAAATATTTAGCATATTCTTCAATAATCAATTTATGTCTCTTTTCTGGTCTAAATTGAGCAAGTACCACAGCTTGATTTAGCCTCTTTGCAGGTAAATCACCTTCTTTTTCATAATGGACTAATTTTTCAGTAGAACAAGGTGGGAAGATTACATTTGTTTTACATTGTGTCCAAATTCTAGAGATATGGTCATTTGTCCAACTTGAATTCGTGCAAGCAATTGTAATAAAACTGCCCATATGTTCATAATATTTCATAAATAACTTCCAATAAATTCCTTTACCTCTATTCTTCAAAGTTTGTTGTTGATGAGATAATTTATTTAACATATCACTAGAAATAACGGGGAAATGTGTATAAGTAATTATCGGAATTCTTAATAGGTGCCATACCCATGGGTAGCCAAATGGAAAACCCATACTATCACACCATATATCCGGTGGACATTTTAAAATAGCCTCTATACTTAATAAAACAGAACCAATAGCTTGACCTAATAGAGTAAAATGTGGCCATGTCTTACTATCAACATATTTTCTATATTTTAAGAAAATAAATGATATTCTCGATGCATCCAATTCATAGTCAAATCTCTTTGATACACTTTCCAAAATTTGTTCACCGGTAGCATCACAATCACCTGTATAAATTACAACAATAATATTTGGATCAAATTTTAAAGTAGTCTCTACAGCCTTCCATAGTACTTTTTCACCACCACCACCTGCATTACAGTATGGATGAAAGAAACCAAATAAAGTTTTCTCAGTTTTCTCATCATTTTTCAACGATTCAATTATATTTTCTTTTTCGTCAGAATCCTTCATCATAATATCTAACAGGCCAGCATCCCCTTCATTAGTAAAATTACGTACATCCTTAGCTCTTAATAATAGTTCTCTCCTTACGGAACCAATTTTCCATGAATGAAATACACCAGCTAATTTTCCACCCTTTGAAATTCCTTTAAGTAATTTATCTTTATAATTACGTGGTGCTTTCATAAGAGATCTATTGACAGATTGCATCCTCAGGTACACTATGCAAAAGGTAACCATGCATTGCGCAATAGCAATGCTTAACAGATCTACCATCTTTGCCCTTTTCAATACTGTTATTTTCAACCCAAAAGTATTCAAAAACAAACAAGATCTTTACAAAGCATATATATGTTAAGAGAGCACCAATGTCTAACCTCTCCTTATGTATCATGCAAGGGGTGAAAGGTCCCTTTGTTCAAACGTGTCAAACATATTCAATCTATACCTGTCTGGCTATTCTGATATCAAAATTTTTCAATTTTTTTCGCTTTGAGGAAGGAAATATTTCACGGAATTTAGGATTTTGAAGCCGATTTGACTGCAAAGGGAGAAATTTCAGTCTTCGAATGACTGATTGAAATAGTACTTAACCCAGACGTTTGATAAGATAGCAGTTGTTTGGAAGGGTTTAGTGATTGTTATCATCTTGGCAGGTCGAAATACTACATAGTTTAATATTGTACATTTTATAAAACACTATATACATACTTCAAAACAAAGAATCTGTCAAAAAACAAAATAATAACTGGATACATCTGCATATTTTGAGGGAGAACAATGGGAACATCAAATAAACAAGAATATGAAGATGAGACTCCTCCAAGAGTGAAATCTATACCAGGTGCACTACGAGAGTCCCTGTTGAAAAATGGTGATGATTATTTTCAAAGAAGACCTGCAAGTGACTCGCCCACTGGAAGCAATGCACAAACTCCGACAGGTATCGATACGTCAACACCATCACCAATAAATAGTAATATATTTATAAATACAGGTAGTGGGATAAATACTGTCGAGACCTCTCCTGTGATATCATGCAATACTATTGAAATGGGAATAGAATCTCCGGATAGATTACGACCTACATTAACGAAGAAAAAGAGGACTCCCACAACATTAGATATACCTGGTTTAACAAAATCTAAGAGTTCCCCCGACGGTTTAATATCACGTAATGATCATGGTTCAAAATTAGTGATTATTATGGTGGGGATTCCTGCTACTGGAAAATCATTTATAACAAAAAAAGTATCTAGATATTTGAATTATTCAATGTATCATTGTAAAGTGTTTAATGTAGGAAATACTAGAAGACGGTATACTAGAGAACATGGTATGAATGAACAAGATAGTAATTTTTTTGATCCATCCGATCAAAAAAACATTAAATTGAGAGATCAATGGGCATTGGATACTTTAGATGAATTATTAGATTATTTATTAACTGGAAATGGATCCGTAGCCATATTTGATGCTACAAATACAACAAAGGAAAGACGGAAAACCGTTTATACCCGCATACGTCAACGTAATGATCAATTGAAAGTCTTATTTTTGGAATCAATATGTACTGATAGACAAATGATTGACAAGAATATTCAATTGAAATTGTGTGGTCCAGATTATAAAGGTAAAAATCGTGATGAATCTCTCACTGATTTTAAACAACGATTAGAAAATTATGATATAGTTTATGAACCTATGGATGATGCTGAAGGCTACCCATATATCAAGATGATTAATGTTGGTACAAAACTCATATCACATCGAATTAAAGGATTTTTAGCATCCTTAACAATGTATTATTTATTAAATTTCAATTTATCGGAAAGACAAATATGGATCACAAGAAGTGGGGAATGTGAAGATAACGTTAATGGGAAAATCGGTGGTGATGCACCTTTAACGGCTCGTGGTGATAAATATGCCCAAGCTCTAACAAAATTTATTGAAGAACAAAGAACACTCTTTGAAGAAAGGTTACATCAAGAACATACATCTGCGCCATCTACCCCAAGCAAAAATAGTGAATATAGTGATGAAGCTGACGAAGAAGAAGGCGGTCGATCATTCTTCATTTGGACAAGTATGTTACAACGATCCATCGAGACAGGCCAATACTTTGACGACAATGAATACCCAACAAAACAAATGAAAATGCTCGATGAGATTAATGCTGGTGATATAGATGGTCTAACATTCGAACAATTCCGAACTCAATATCCACAAGTTTACGAAGATCGACAACATGATAAATTGCTATATCGATACCCCGGTTGTGGAGGAGAATCATATATGGATGTCAGTAACAGACTTCGTAGTGTCATCACTGAGATGGAGCGCCTGGAAGACAATATTTTACTGATTACTCATCATGTCGTTGCTAGAATCCTCCTTGGATATTTTATGAATTTGAGACTCGAAGTAGTCACCGATCTGGATATCCCATTACATTCCGTATACTGTCTAGAACCCAGACCACAAGGGATAAGATGGGCACTTTACGAATACGACGAAATTAAGGACTCTTTCAATAAGGTTCCAAAATCAGAACTAAACATCTCAAGAATTAAAGAGATAGGACTTGTGCACAATGAACGTCATTATTCACTTGTCCCCACTGCACCTAGTCACCTAAACGTCCCGAAACCTTCCATAGATTCATAGATTGCAGAAACTGTGCATGCCCAGACTACACATAGTTCACATAAGCACACACATATATATATATATAGCTCCTTATATATTCATTCAAACTCATTTAAATAAAACATTTGCATCCCTTCATCCAAACCATCTCATTTACTTTGTTTTGCTATTAATTCAGGGTAACACCAAAGCTAACTTTCGTTGAACTTCTTTTATTCGTTTCTTTGTTATGGACGTGTCCAAAAAAAAATATTGGGATTGAGGAAGAAATCATAGAGTGAGAAAAAATAATAACAAACAAACAAAGAGAAGAATGGAAACTTGGAAAGTTAAGAGAGGTAGAGGTGTAACATTATTACAATTGAGCTACCTTTTGCAATCGATATTTTTTGATTATATACAAGAGGAAGTTTAAAGATTGTTTAAAGTGAAAAGAATTGTTATTTGTTGCTTTATTTTCATTGGTGAAATAATAAACAGAAATTTTTTTTATCCTAATTAAGTTTAAAGGGATTCAAAAATAAGAAGCACACTGTTTTCTACATTGACTTAGAGCCAATCGAGATGTCACACAAACATCAAAGACGTGTATATCCACAACAGCAGTACGAGGCCTCGCCTGCCCAGCCTTCGGCTGGTATGCCAGGGATGGGAATGCAAGATCAGATGTACAATGCTGGTGTTCCACAACCACAACAATTCAATCAACAATTTGGTGTTCCAGTACAACAACAGCAGCAACAGCAATTTAATCAACAACTTGACCAAACTACTAATGCTATGGGAAATATGAATATGAATGCTCCAAATGGTATGGTTGATCCAAACGCGATGTACCAACCACAACAGCAACAACCTCAACAGCAACAACAACAACAACAGGGTTACCCACAACAAGGTTACCCACAGCAAGGTTATGCACCACAATATGGTCAACAAGGTTTTGCACAACCTCAAGAGGGATTTAATCCAGATAAGGTTCCAAGAGAGCACAACGAATTGTACCCAACAGATTTATTAAATGATCTTCCACCTCCAATCGCTGAATTATCTTTACCTCCACCTCCTTTACAAATTCCACCTCAAAAGATGTTAGTTCCATCTGAAGAAGCCAATGCTTCCTCTGATTTTATCAGATGTACTTTGAATGCTGTACCAAAGAACAACTCCTTATTGAAGAAAACTAAACTGCCATTGGGTTTAGTAATTAGACCTTACCAACATCTACATGATGATAATGCTCCTCCACCTTTAGATGATAGTATGTTGATCGTCAGATGTCGTCGTTGTCGTATCTATATTAATCCATTTGTCACTTTCCTTTCTGGTGGGAATAAGTGGAGATGTAACTTTTGTAGACTGGCTAATGAAGTCCCGGCTAAAATCGATATGGACAAGTTTGAAGCCCAAATGAACCGTTACGAAAGATCTGCTTTAAAGTGTGGTGTAATGGAATATCTAGCACCAAAGGAGTATACCGTTAGACAACCATCTCCTACTGTTTATGTTTTCATATTAGATGTTTCTCAAGCAGCTCAAAAGGAAGGTCTATTATCTACTGCTGTTAGAACTATCTTGGATACTTTAGATGAATTACCAAACCATGATAATAGAACTAGAGTCTCCATTATGTGTGTCGATAATGCTCTACATTACTTCGCTATTCCAAGTGATGACTCCAATGAAAATACCCAAATGTTAGATGTATGTGACATCGATGAACCATATAATCCAAGACCTGGTAATTTGGTTGTATCTTTGACTGCTGCCAGACAAAACATCGAAAAATTATTAGGTCAAATTCCACAAATATTCGAAGGAAATATTTTGAGTAAGTTCGCATTAGGTCCTGCTTTGAAGTCCGCCTTCGAATTAATTCGTTCTACTGGTGGTAAAATTATTGTTGTATCAGCTACATTACCAAACCATGGTATTGGTAAATTAAGCCCAAGAAATGAAAAGGGTGTTTCAAATACTCAAAAGGAAACTTCTCAATTGTTGTCCTGTCAAGATGGGTTCTATAAGAATTTCACTATTGATTGTAACAAAGCCCAAATTGGTATTGATTTATTCTTAGCCTCTTCAGGTTATGTTGATTTTGCATCTCTATCCAATTTGGCTCGTTACACTGGTGGTCAGACTCATATGTATCCTGGTTTCAATGCTGCCATAATGGCTGATGTCACCAAGTTTTCAACAGAATTCTCTAGACATTTATCAATGGATACTTCTACTGAAGCTGTCCTAAGAGCTCGTGGTTCTATCGGTATTAGAATGCAATCATTCTACGGTCATTTCTTTAATAGACAATCTGACTTATTGGCTTTGTCAACTTTACCAAGAGATCAATCATATGTGTTTGAAATGACAATGGACGATAATTTGGTCATGCCATACTGTTATGTCCAAGTTGCCGCTTTGCTAACTTTGAATAATTCTGAACGTAGAATCAGAGTAATTACTGTAGCCCTTCCAACAACTGAAAATATTAGAGAAGTTTTTGCATCTGCAGATCAATTGGCTATGACAGATTTCTACACTCAAAAGGCTGTTTCAAAGGCTATGAATAACAGTATAGAAGAGGCTAGAGAATTAATCAATAAGAGTGTCTTAGACATTCTTAACGCATACAAGAAGGAAACTATTAGCTCGAATACACCAGGTGGTGTTCCATTACAATTGTGCACAAATTTAAGAATGTTCCCATTGTTAATGAATTCTTTGAAAAAACATCAAGCACTAATGCCATCTGTTCTTCCTAGTGACCACAGAGCTAATGCATTAAACTACTTGGAATCTGCTCCATTAAAATATCTAATCAAGGCAATCTATCCAACTATTTACGCTTTACATGAAATGGCTGATGAAGCTGGTCTGCCAGGTGAAGATGGTTCTATTGTCCTACCTGATCCTATCAATGACAGCATGGAATTCTTCGCTAAATATGGTCTTTATCTGATAGATAACGGTACAGAATTGTTCCTATGGATTGGTGGTGAAGCTATCCCAGAATTGGTTAATGATGTATTTGGTCAACAATCTGTTTATGAAATTCCTGTTGGTAAGAGTGAATTGCCAGTTGTAGAAGGTTCTGAATTTAACGAAAAAGTTAGAAATATTATCAACAAGATAAGACAAAATGATGAGGTCATTACTTATCAAGTACTATATATCATTTACGGACCTGTTCCAAATGAAATACAGAATGCTAATACCAACAGTTTAAGATCTTTAAGAATGTGGGCCCTAAGTAATTTGGTAGAAGATAGGAGTCAAATCGGTGAAGGTTATCGCGAATATTTACAAAACATGAAATCAAAGCTGACCAAATAGGTTATACCTGTATGTTTCCCCTATCACAGCCCGCAATTTGACTGCTTAGACATATGTTTCTATTATATTTACTTCTTCTACTTCCTCATCCCTTTAAATTATAAATTGTCTTCAATTCTTAGTGGAGAGAGGAAAATATGTACATTATTGAAGAATATATCACCATGTACATATTTTTATGAATGTGTACAATATCATATACTTAAATAACTTTCTATTTTAATTATAAATCAATTACAAACTCTGTATCTAAGGTAGCAGGACAAGATATCATAATTTGTTGATGTCATATTTTTAATTAATTTTTTGTTAGGCGTAAGGACGGCTGTAGCCTTCCTGAAAATTTTCTCATAGATTAAAGTCGATGATATAAAAGTACTTGACGAATCACTTTTAAAATGATGGAATATTTCACATAAATAAATACATTCCCAGTGGGAAAACCGATGTCAAATTATTCAAAAATGGAACAAAAGATGTACGTATGCTATAGATTTTCATCAACACGTTCGGATGGCCTTTTTTAAATGAAGAATTACTAACACGACAGATGATTTAGAGTTTCAAGAGCTGAGCTATTTCAAGAAGGCGGTACCTCACCAATCAATGGAGATACAGAAAATGTATTAATCCCAGAATTAGAATTTGTTGAGGTGAGTAACGTCGGAGATCCTTCAATCAATGATATGGATAATAATAAAGTAGAAGATGAACAGGAAGCCAACGATGGATTTGAATTCTTCCCATTGTTTGCAACAGAAGAATTAACCAAGGTTGATCTTACTGAACAGGTTGATGATCTAGTACCGATAATACAAAAGAGACGCGAGAGTTATTATTTTGCTTCTTACAATGACCTGCAAACGAAGGAATTTGAAAAGGCAGGAATAACATATGACCAGTTAATTGAGATGTCCCGAACGCCTTACAAGAGATATAGAGATTCTATACTAAACATCAACACATATAATGCAACAATAGAAGAACAAAATATAAAGGAGAAGAAAGCAAAAAAGAGGAAACCAGGGAAGAATCAAAGAATGGCCAGGAAACAAGCTAAATTAAATATCGCAAAACGAGACGATCTTAGAAAACAATTAAAGAAGAAATTCCGTAAGAGAGGTGGTAAAAAGAATAAAAAGAAAGAGAAAATGAATCCGTTATTACATGCTGGTGCTCTACCTGCTGATGCCATGACGGTATGAGACTCTATTTATATGGGGTCAATTACAAAACATATAGCATTATTTATATATAAATCATTTTTAAATTTTGGCATTAATTTTTATTGAGATAATATTTATACTCGAATTTCCGTAGATAAAATAGAAATAGATCTAAGCATCATATCTGAATGTTTTTGGTAATCCTTTCTATCGCTTGATTTTAGCATGGATTTGTTTATTGAGTCAATTAGTATTTTTCTATTTTTCTGTAAAGCTTTCCCCACAGGACCACCTCTCTTGAAGGATATATCTATCTCTTTCTTGAAGTTAGAGGCTATTCTTGACCAAAACAAATCACGTACAGTCATCCCTTGGAGTTTTCCTTGGGATGAATATTCTGCAAGTAAATTTGAGTTCGTTTTCACGTGTACGTCACCCAATATCCTTTCTAATGCATATATTGAATGACTCTTCTTAACAATTTCATCAAATGTTTCTGGGAATGTTTTGGCTGAATTAATTGTTTTCATTAACACTTGAGAATTAATGTTTACGTGAGAAAGAATTATTTTATTAATGGTGTTGAAAAACTCAGGAGGTGATAATATAAAGAGATTTTTTGCTAAGATTTTAATGGTGTCCTTATTATTTTGAATTTTAAATGTATTCATACATTCCTTAGTTAATGTGAGAACAAGATAATCTAACAGTCTCCTTCTATAATCTTTTCCGATCTGGATTTCCAACGTTTTGATAACCTGTAATGACTTAAGATTAACATCTTGTTGAATGGCCAATTGTAACTGAGAGTATAATTGTGTGACTTGTGATGCCCTCTCAATAGATAATTTTTGTTCTTCATCCATTATCTCTTGGATTCTTGTAGCTAAATGGATATATATTAAAGAATCTCTCAATATATTTGAAGTTTGATGAATTTTATTCAGTATAGTTTGTAATTTCTGGGCTTTTGTGTATGGTATCAAGACATCGTCTTGTAAACGTTGATAAGAGATATCTAGATATTGCAAACTTGATTTTAGACCACTTTGTATGGTATCATCGATAGATTTTTCTTTGTATATTTGATTTACCATTATCGTTGGGTTCTTGTTAATTAGTGTATCAACACGGGAATTTATTTCCTTGAGGTCATAGTTGATCTTCTTTACAGGAGTTTCTAGGTCTAGTGTGGTACTATCTACCCCATTGTTGGTCGACCTAAGCAAGTCATTTGCAAATCTAACTTCATTGAACTGATCAGTTAAGAATTCCTCGAAATCGTCAATATTAACAGACATGGACGTTGAATTTAAATTTAAATTGAGGAAAAGTGGTTATTCGATTGTAATTGATAGTGATGAATAATTGACCTGCAGTTGAAGTTTTTTATCAATGTATTGCTTGGTACTTTCTACTACTGCTCTCAATTTTTAATTACTTGTTAACTTCAAATGGAATTTCTGAGCTGTTATTTAATATGTTTACGCTGTTTAAATTAGTGGGCACGGCGAGACAATTTTGAATCCAATTTAGGATATTAATACAGAGATGACTTATAAGACCGATTGTTGCCCCAGATCGATCGATGTATTATCAATATGAAGTACGAGGAATTATAAATTTGTTACTAGTTTGTACTATATATGTATGTATGTGTGTGTGTATGCCTTATTACAATGATATAAAAATCCATATATAATGTGGGTATTAAATGACTAAAAGTTTCTTGAAAGTTACCAATTCATAGATGATTGCTATGGAAGGTCTTATTCCCACCAACTGACCAAACCCATCCCATCTGTCTGGCAACTACCTAAGATAGCATAAGGTGGATGTTTTTCTACTGTCGTTTCTGGTATTGAAGAGTCTTCCTTCCCTTCAAGTAATGCTTGTTGTCTCTTCATTTCAGCTTCTTCTTCGGCTTCTTTCTCCTTAGGTGACTTTGGTTTTACCTCCACAAATATTTCTTGTTCAACTCTGAAACGAATCATTTCGTTTACATCAAAATATAATTTAGTGTCTTCATCCATTGGCCATATCCAAGCAGAATCATCTGGTAGAAAACGACACCCTTCAAATAGCATCTTTTGTGGAATAAATATATCATCAAATAAACCTAGCATTGAGACTTTGATCCCATCTGCTGTGCATTTTGTAATCCAACCAGTCAAGATTTCACCTACGAATGGTTTAAATACCATAGCACGGAATGTGACATTAATATAGGCAGAACCATCACCTGGTTTCAATTGGCCTTCATCAACTTCTAAAATATCATATATCGTTACACATAAACCTATGTGAGGGATAATCTTATTTGAATAATTTTTATTTAACTGATGAGTAATTGCAGAAATGGTATCACGTTTAAACTCGTCAGGTGGAATCCTTATTAGATCCGAAATTTTAGAAAGAATAAACATTGCAGATAATTCCTATGATGTCAATGGAGTGATATTATCTTAAACTGTTATTGTGATAATTATGAACTCACAGCTACTGTTAAGCGATGCAGCTCCCAAAAAATATTAATGATAAACTATGCTATCCTTTCGTTTCTTTATCATAAACCTTCCTTTATTGTCATTGTTGATCTGTCTAAAAGTTCGAATTCGATGGTAAATTTGTTAGAGGCGTCGTGTTTAGTGACTGAAAATTTTTTGGAAAATCGATGCGATGAGCATCACTAACAAAATATATTTTCTCTGCGTTTTCTACAATCTTGATTATGAAATAAAGTCAATAAGGTAAAATTAAAGATGATCCTTTTATATATCTTGTACCTAGGAAATGTTTATATACATTGGAAAGAAGAAGTTCGGTTTTAAAAAGTAAGCAGATAGCATTTGATCAGGAAAATGTCTAAGAAATTTACAAAACAAAACTCTCAAAAGTATGCCGTTGTGCATAGACCCCATGATGACCCGCATTATTATGATGAAGGTGCATCAGCACATGTGTTTGTACCTATCAAGAATCCTAATGCTAGAGTCAAAGTACGTACCGAATTTGAAGAGAAGGAAGAGGAAATTCCAGATTTAACTACTGATGATCATTTTGTTCCGGAGAATGAAAAGGAAGCTGGTGATGCTTCAACATACGGTATTAAATTTGATGATTCAAAATATGATTACATGCAACATCTTAGACCCATGGGTCAGAATCCAGATTCTGTTTTCATTCCATCTAAAAAAACTGTTGAACATAGTAGTTCCAGAAAGAAGAATATTGAAGATATGTTTGTGGAACCGGAATACAAGGATGTTGAAAACAAACCTACTCAAAGAGTATTTCAAGGTGGTATGGCTAAGCCCGAATATTTAGCTCATCAACAAAATGTAACGGACGAGATTTCAGGTTTCAGACCCGAAATGAATCCAGCATTGAGAGAAGTCCTAGAGGCTCTTGAGGATGAAGCTTATGTTGTTAATGAAGATATCGTAGTTCAACCAAAACAAAAAAAGAAGTCAGAGTCCAGTAAACCAAAAGAAATGAAACAAGTTCAAGAAGAACTTGAAGATGATGAAGATGATGTTTTTGCAGAATTATTAGCTGGTGGTGAAGCTGAAGGTGATGATGACTTCGAGGACCAATATGATGAATGGGACGATGCCGAATTAGAAAATTATGAAGATGAGCATTATATGAAGGAAATGGAACAATTTGATAATGTAGAAAATTTAGAAGATTTACAAGATATTGACTACCAGACAGATGTTCGAAGGTTCCAAAGAGAAAAGAAGAATGATTGGGATAGTGCCGCTGAATCAGATAATGAATTTCTTGATAACAATTCCGATATTGGTAATATATCAGGATTAAATAGTGAGGTAGAAGAAGAAGAGAATGATGCATTGGGTGATTTACCAACATTTAAATCGAAACCAGTGAAAGGTAGTAAAAAAAGAAGAAGTCGCCAAAAGAAAGGTGCAATGTCTGATATATCTGGATTTTCAATGAGTTCGAGTGCTATTGCTCGTACGGAAACCATGACAGTATTAGATGACCAGTATGAAAGTATAATCAATGGTTATGAGAACTATGAGGAAGAACAAGCTGATGATGAAGAGAATACATACCAACCGTTTGATATGTCCAAAGAACGTTCCGATTTCGAATCATTAATGGATGACTTCTTAGATAATTACGAATTAGAGTCTGGTGGGCGTAAATTAGTAAAGAAAAATGAAGATGTACAAAAATATAAAGATGCAGCAGACGCAGTAAGTAAAGGTAAACTATCACAAAGAAGAAATCGTGAACGTGAATCAAAGGACGTTAAGAAAGTTACAAACTCTTTGAGTAGTCTACGTTTTTAGAGATATGGTTTAATATTATACATCTACTACCATACTCACACATAAGGATACGTATGCGTATATACATATATGGATGTAGTAGTATCATAATAGGATTACCAATAATTGCATATACATTTTCATAGTAATAATTATAATAATATAGATTTTGTATCATTATTTAATTTATTTAATCTATTTTCAGCTCGGTTGAATTGAGCTTCGCCTTCAAAAAATTTAATGAAAATGGAAATTTAGTTTTAGTTTAATAGCAAGGGGTACCCTTTGAAAGTTTTAAATACAAAACAAAGAATAACTCTATAACAACCCGCATATATAGGAGACATTTTTTGTAACATAGTTAACTTTACAAAGTAGGAAGTCATTACAACAGTTAAATTTTAAAATAAAAATAAGAGTAAAAACAAAATGGGTGCCGTCGAAACACAAGATCTACAGAAGAGAATTGAGGCTTTGGAAACGTTGGTCAAGAAGCAAAATGTTTTAATTGGAAAGACTGGGAAGGGTATGCTGGAGATGCAGATTGAAAAGCAAAAATCAGATCTATCGAAATACTCTGGTAGTAAGAAAGGTGGTTTGGATTCCGGAGATGTTGCTACCAATGAAGATTTAGTACAATTGGTTGCTGAACTACAGGGAGAATTAAATAATATCGAAGAAAGATCTATCAGAAGGATGGCAAATTCAGGAAAATCTAAATCAACTGATAGTATTGCACCTCTATTGAACGCAGACGGAGATGTACCAACAGTAAAGGATTCCTGGTTCCCTGGAACTGTAGGTGAATTTGAAAAATTATCTGATATTGAACTGTTTAGATTGGCCAAATTTTATGAAAGGGTTCCATTGAGTGGTAAAGAACATGAAAAATATGAGCAATATTTGGAAGGTAAGCTTGAAACTATGAAAATTACTGATACTAATGATGAGGATCTAGCCACACAAATCAAGAATTATTCACCAGACCAAATCGATGACATTTTTAATGATGTTTCAAGATATCTGGGATTACCTACAAGAAGAGGTGTATATGAATGGTAATTTATTAATAACATATTAATTTTTATATTATGTTTTCCAATTCGTTGACGGGATGCATGAATATATCCCGAAGTATCTAATTTATCTATTAAAATAATGTTTAATCAAAAAGAAATATATAAATAGTTTTAGTGTTGTTGTATCATATTATTGGTTACTGAGTGTAGTAAAATCAATATAATGATTTATATTAAAATATTTATTTTTTGTTTTAAGTAAAGGGAGAGGTGATTTGTTTAATATTTGACTTATATTTAGAAAATATCAAGTTTAGAGCAAAACAATAAAAAATAAGTTCTTTGTCTGGGTTCCCTAAACTAACTAGAAAAATTAATAACGTTTGAAAATTAAGTGTAATTTTTTTTGTGTTTTAGAGTTCTTTTCTTAATGTTAATCTGCCATAACTTATGTAGTACCATTAATCCATTCATTAAGAAGATTTTTTTTAACATCTATTCTTCAAACGGTTAACTTATTAAGAGCTAATAATATTAATTCCGGCCAATCCAGATGGTAAACAAATTGTATTTATCTAAGAAGTATACACGAAAGAACTATAACATTTTACAGTGCATCAGAAATGTATTTTCTAATACTAACATATTTTAAAATTAAAAATATTGTCATCTATTCAATTCAGACTAACTAATAATGTTATATATTGCAGTATAAAAAAAAGCTTAATCAGTTAAAAAATTGTAAGCTTTAAAAAGAAGAATAGGTAGAGTTGACCATGCTTAACAGCATCCCGCTTTGGTATCACGACATTTACCACATTTTGAACATTGGCCGTCAACACAACAAGTAGAACAATCAGCACAGGTACAGGATGAGGCCACACAGCACTTACCACCATTGGAACACTTGCCATCGGAACAACACTTGGAGCAATCTTCACAGGTACAGGATGAGGCCACACAGCACTTACCACCATTGGAACACTTGCCATTAGCACAACACTTG